>VDFB02271358.1:297125828-297208425 GCA_007258455.2 Sequoia sempervirens
TAAGGGTTAAGGGTAGAGGGTAGAGGGGAGAGAGATAGGAATGAGTGAGTGAGAGAGAGGGAGAGGGGGTAGGAGGGAGCAAGGAAACATTTAGTGGAAAATTTTCACCAATTGGCGAATTCTAGGAATTGGCCAAGTCAAAATTGGAAAATTCTCGTTCCCAATAGGCTGTCCAAATCGCCTGGATTTTACAAAGTATAGGTCCAATGCATGTCCATTCACCAATGAGTTTTTTTATGAGGCATATTTAAGCAAAAAAAATTATATTTTCAAACTATGTGTTTCAATTGGACTGACTAATATTTTCACCTGGAATCCCTAAAAGCATTTAATAAAACACCTACATATTCGCCAATACTATTAAAACAACATTGTATCAGGACCCATTTCGCCAATTAAAATTTACAAATAGTTGCTTGTGAAGACCCATTTCACCAATTAAAATTTATAAATAGTTTCTCATGAGGACCTATTTCGCTAATAACATTAACAAATTATAATTACATTTGAGGACACATTTCGCCTTGAAAATTACAACATATCGTTGTATAAGCAAGTGGGATTCACCAAATATTTAATATACCATTTAAAAATCTCGCGGAATTCACCAAATATGGAATCATGGATTGATATAAATACAATCGAAAGTGTCATTTATTCTTAATTTCTTACACATTTTGTTTGGTTCTGAGGTTCTACTTCTCTATTCGAAACTGGAAGTTAGTGAACTGTGAATCCAAAAATGTAGACTTAAAAGGTGAGTGATCATTTCTTCATAGTGTTATTAGTTATAATAATACGTTTTCTTTATCTCTTTTCCATTCTTGCTTCAACAAAGTGAACCTTAGAACCAAACTCTGAAGTTTTGAAGTTTTCGAAACCTCCAACCCATCAAGTAGAAAAGGCCAGTGATCATTTCTTCATAGTGTTATTATTTATAATAATAAGTTTACTTTATCTCTTTTCCATTCTTGCTTCAACAAAGTGAACCTTAGAACCAAACTCTAAAGTTTTGAAACCTCTGACCCACAAAGTAGAAATATGACCAAGAAAGACTTGCAACTCAACAAAGTGAACCATCAAAAAAGTTGGAGAATCGGTAAGTTATGAAAACTTAGAACTCTGCGACAAGGTTATAAAACTCTAAGGACTAGTGACTAAGGTTAGGAAAATCCAAAAATTGTATATTGTATTCCATGGTATTGAATTTGATATGTGATTCTGCATCATTTTAAAGAACAACACTTATCACACTACTTATAAATTCCTATTGCATTTCCATTCACACAATCTTTGATAAATAACTGAAAGGAATATTATTAATCCATTCCTTGAACATAAGCTAACAGTTCAACATCCATAACAGCTCTACTGTAATTCTGCAAGTGTCAATTCGCAATTCTAGTGCTTGAGAGATATACTTCTGAAATGCAACTACAGTCGTCCATCAAAAATTCATCGAACGGTCCCTCTTTTAAAATAAACTTTATGCAGGGTAAAAGCAAGAAGTTGGGTACACGAAGAGGGGAAATTTCGGGAAAAATAAAAAGTTTCGTAGGAAATGCGTATGCGTTTTAAAAAAATGCATATGCATTACGGATCTGGTACCCGAGCCTAAATTTGAATGCATACGTGTTCAGCTTCAGGTATGCGAATTGAAAACATGTACGCATTTAGAACGCGTATGAGTTTCGTGAAAGTTTTTTTTTTTTAAATAAGCAGCTGTATTTCATTTTTCTTCACCATTTTAGTCCACGCTAGAGAAGAACAGAGGAGATAGCGTATGCATTTCAAAGGCTTTGATTGAAGAAAAATTTGACTACCATCTCCTCCCATCGACACAACCGACCTCATCGACCTCCAGGTTGGTTGAATTCTTCCTTTTTTTTGCTTTATTTCTTTTTTTTTGTTTTCTAATTAGTATTCAGTTATTGTTTGTTTAGTGTGTTTTAGTTCAATGTTTTATAATTTTTAATTGCATTTAAAAAACTAAAAATGTCAATGAAACAAAGAACATTAAATTGTAAATTGAAAACCATAAAAACTAAACCTAAATTGGACACATTTAACTTAGAAATCAAAACCCTAGAAACCATAGGTTACAAAATTTACATAGGTCCCTAAAAGCTAATTTACACAAGTTAATCCTTGGACCTAAACCCTAAAACATAAACCTAAAACCCTATTTACCCTAAAACGTAAACCTAATCTCCTAAATTAGGGCTCCTCAAGGATGTTTAGATTACATTTTTTATTTGACATAACCTTCTTTGTATGATTTTTACTCACTCATGGTTCTTAGTTTATTTAGGGTGGAAGTGATGAAAAGTTCAATATTAGGGGCATGTGATATAATAGAAGAGGTAAAATAAGGATGTGTAGTAAGATTTGATGACATAGCATGTAGGGAGGGATCACAAATTATAGTCCATAGGTTAGGTACACTTTGGTATGTCATTGGTGATCCACACAACTACCAATGAAATTCATAATTGACTACTAAAGGAGGTACAAACAATCGATGCATAGATCTAGTCGACATGGAACAAAGACTAGGAGACTTGATTTGACCGATCAGCCTGAAAGTTAGATGGTTTTATATTTTATGGACTATAGATCTCTAGTTTAATTTAAATATATGTGTTGGACTTGACATATAAATTTTATGGACTATCTATCTCTAGTTTTATTTTGAACATGTTATTATCATATTTGTGTTTATTTATATTAGTTGACTTTAATATGATGATTATATATGCAATCAATTATGAGATCGTGTTATGTTCATTTTCATGATTATACGCACTGATACATATCTATATTTATATTTTATCTAGTTTTCAAATACTACATGCACTATATAAATTCTTATCTAGAATCCAATTTCATATATATAATTTATCACATGGTTAGGTGACAAATTAAAACATTCCTCAAATAGTTTAGATCATATTCATAATAAATTAAGGGCAGGTAATTTTAACTATTTTCCAATTAGATAGCAAATATTTGAATCAATAAAAAAAAAACTATCTCCTTGTATGTATAAAATGTATAATCTATACAATTGAATAATTATATAAAATGTGGTAAATACAAGACATGAGATGTATAATCTATAAAATTGGAACAAGATATTTAAAAAGTGACATCGAACAAACATATATAATGTATATCAAGATGTTTATTACAACTATATAACATGATGAAACATATATGTGCATGTAGATACAATTAAAGCTTATCAACTTTTAGGTGAAGACCAAAAATTGATATTTACATAGTCTCTTGATAAAATAATTTTTCAGTTCAACAATTACATCGTAGACCAACTTGATGAGAACCTACAAAAATAATTAATGTAAGTAACTATAATTTTTATGAGTCATTTAAGAAAAAAAACTAATGCAAGAAAAGAACAGTATATAGTAAATTCCATACAAATTCAAATGATGTTTTCCATATGATGGATTAAGGGGACCTAAGAGGATATATAGCTTAAGGATGTCCTTAAGAGAATGCCTTAAGGGGAGTTAAGAGTATGGTTTAAGAGGATGCATCTCATGAATCCTAGGATATGGCTTAACGGGTCCTAAGAGGATGGCTTAAGGGGATGCAAGATGGTGGATTAAAGGGAGTTGATAGAATGACTTAAAGGGATGTAAGAGAGTGGATTAAGGGGATGCAAGAGGGTGGGTTAAGGAGAGTTGATAGAATGACTTGAAGGGATGTAAGAGGGTGCATTAAGGGGATGCAAGAGGGTGGATTAAGTGGAGTTGATAAAATGACTTAAAAGGATGTAAGAGAGTGGATTAAGGAGATGCAAGAAGGTGGATTAAGGGGAGTTGATAGAATGACTTGAATGGATGTAAGAGGGTGCATTAAGGGGAGTTCATAGAATGGATTAAAGGGATGTAAGATAGTGGATTAAGGGGATGCATGTCATGAACCTTATGATATGGCTTAACAAGCCCTAAGAGGATGGATTAATGGGAATTATGAGAGTGATTTAAGGGATGCAAGGTTCTTGATTAAGGGGATGTAAGAGGATATGACTTAAGGTTCCTTTAAGAGGATTACTTAAGGGGATGAAAGAGGGTGGATTAAGGGGAGTTGATAGAATGACTTAAAGGGATGTAAGAGAGTGGATTAAGGGAAGTTGATAGAATGACTTAAAGGGATGTAAGAGAGTGGATTAAGGGGATGCAAGAGGGTGGATTAAGGGGAGTTGATAGAATGGCTTGAAGGGATGTAAGAGAGTGGATTAAGGGGAGTTGATAGAATGAATTAAAGGGATGTTAGAGAGTGGATTAAGGGGATGCAAGAGGGTGGATTAAGGGGAGTTGATAGAATGACTTGAAGGGATGTAAGAGGGTATATTAAAGGGAGTTGATAGAATGACTTAAAGGGATATAAGATAGTGGATTAAGGGGATGCATGTCATGAACCTTACAATATGGCTTAACAGGACCTAAGAGGATGGATTAAGGGGAATTATGAGAGTGACTTAAAGGATGCAAGATTGTGGATTAAGGAGATTTGAGAGAATGACTTTAAACCCTAAACCCTAAACCATATGGCCTAAGTCATAGGAGATGAACCCTAAACCCTTAAAACCCATATAGATTTGTTATTCTAAGCATCTCATGAACCCTAGAAACCATAAACCCTAAACCATATGACCTAGAGACTGGGAGATGAACCCTAAACCATTAACCCATATATATTTGTTATTTTAAGAATCTCATGAACCCTAGAAGTCGTAAACCCTGAACCATATGACCTAGAGATTGGGATATGAACCCTAAACCATTAACCCACTTAGATTTTTTATTCTAAGCATCTCATGAACCCTAGAAACTGTAAACCCTAAACCATATGACCTAGAGACTGGGAAATGAACCCTAAACCATTAAGAGGTCCTAAGAGGATAGCTTAAGGGGTGTTGAGAGAGTGACTTAAGGGGATGCAAGTGGATGGATTAAGGGTATACATATGAGGATATGGATTAAGGGGTCCTAAGAGGATAGCTTAAGGGGTGTTGAGAGAGTGAATTAAGGGGATGCAAGTGGATGGATTAAGGGTAGACATACGAGGATATTGATTAAGGGGTCCTAAGAGGCTAGCTTAAGGGGTGTTAAGAGAGTGACTTAAGGCCCGATGCAAGTGGATGGATTAAGGGTAGACATACGAGGATATGGATTAATGGGTCCTAAGAGGATAGAATAAAGGGTGTTGAGAGAGTGACTTAAGGGGATACAAGTGGATGGATTAAGGGTAGATAGATGAGGATATGGATTAAGGGGTCCTAATAGAATGGCTTAAGGAGAATTAATATAGAGACTTAAGGGGATGCAAGAGGATGGATTAATGGTACATAAGAGGATGGCTTAAGGGGTTTTAAGAGAATGACTTAAGGGGATATGAAATCAATTATAAACTTTTTATAAAATGACAATGAATTAAATTTAATTTTATATTTATACTATCAATTAAATGTATCTAGAACTAAATATATAGTTACATGTCTCTAGATTCGAATTCCATTGTAATATATGTATCTTCTCTCTTTTTTGTAAAGAATTTAATTTTGGGAGACCTGAAACAAAAAAATGATATAAAACTTTAATTAGGAAATGAATATTAAAGACAAATATATATATATCAATTAAATATATATACTTGACTATATACTTACCAATATTTATTTACTCTATTGTACCATCAATGTCCTCTCTTTCTTTTAATGATCTATGATTGCCTCATGATCATCCATTGAAAGTGTCCATAAAACTTTATTAGCATGCCTCCCTTGATATCTAACTAGTTTTATATTGGTTGCCAAAATCAAATGTGAATAATGTATAATCTTTTTGTGTATTTCATAATCTTCAAATGCAGGAAAGCCATTCTTTCTCATCAAATATTTTTGAAGCTAGGTGCCAACAACAACCACTGAACCAGTTGGATACTCAAAGTTGTCATCATCCACTATGGGATGTACCAACTTATGTTTTCTCTCAACACATCTAACCAACCAGTACTCGTTCTTCTCTTCATTCCCCTCAGGTGCAACAACAACATACACATGTCCTCCAAAAATAAATAAAAAATTCAATAAAGGGTGACTTATATTTAATTCACATATATTAAACATGCATACATATAAAATTCAACTCAATAAATAATGTACCTTCTTGTACAAGATCTGAAACACAATCATAATAATCTGATGCAAATAGTTGATTATCTTCAATTGTCATTATGTGTTGAACATGTGTCAATGTAGGTGTTAAGGCTCTTTGTTGCCATTGTTCAACCCATTCTGTATTTTCACATGCCTCCCAATCACCTGCAATACAAAATTGATAAAAGCATGCCAACTCCCTTGTCCATATTGTCCATGTGTTTGCATTCAAACTCTTAAACGAATTCCATTTTGTAGATCCATTAATTGTTTCACAATCTTGTCAAGAAAAAATATCATTTTCTTCAACTAACCAAAAGAAGCATCGAATTATTGAGCTCTCACTTGTTCTTGTAGATAATTTGGTATTGCACCAATCTACAATTGCACATGCATCTCTAAATTTTGCAACATCTTCAAATTTTAGTTGCTCTCTAGCAAGAGCTCTTTTCAAACATGCACCTACTCCGTCGTGTTCTCCCTTACCATGACCAGGTTAAAAAAAACTCCATATGTGTTGGATATTATTTTCTTTATGAATTCTACATAACCAATAAAACATTCTAGCATTTTTGAATTGACCAGTGCAACTATCCGACCATATGAGATGTTCTAGCATTTGAATTCCTCTCTTTTAAATTTTTATAAAATATATCAAAACAATATTGAACAAACTCAGATGAATGTAATCTATTATCACTTACATAAAAATGGTACTCTCTCAAAAAATTTCTATTATCTTATGTACTATCATTTGCATGTCTATAAACAATGTGAACAAATATAGCTACTTGCACTGAATTATAATACTGTGATTGAATTTCTTCTTGTGGAGCAAGAGTATAACTTTCAACAAAATCAACAACTGATAGTATAGTTCCAATTGGGAATGTGTTTTTACATAAACAAAATTGATTATCAAGCCAATGAGCATATTGAAAATGTTGAACATATTTAGGTACAATCTTATCTTTAAATTCATTAATAAATGCATGCACACTAAATTTTTCCACAATTAGCTCACAACATTTTCCAAATTTTCCATCTTTCAAAGTATACTCAACATTTTTAAATTTTTTTACATCCACTAATTGTTGTCCAAATTCATCTAAACTACTTTCATGCATACATTCTCCTAATAATGAAAATTTACCACATCTATCACATTCTCCGAAAATACATGTTTTTAAATAAAATAAGTTTTCATTAGAGGGTTCACAAAACAAACTTGCAATAAAATATTTGATTCTTTTAGGTGGCATATGAATACCACAAATGTCCTACATAATTTGGTTAGCATGCAAAGTGCATCGTATATATCGAAAACTATCATAATAATAACAAAATTGTACATGGGTCTTACAACAACAAGAGATTTGTTGCTTATTAATTCTAACATACCAAGGTTTACACTTTTCAAATGATCTTTGACTTATATTAATATTCAATGGTAAGATTCAAGCATCTATTTTTTTTTTATATAATTCAGTTTGAGTCATATCTAAGAGATGCTTTGGATGAGCTTCACAAATTTTTGAACCCACCATTAATTTTAAGACATCTCTAATGTTAGGTGACACTCTTGTATTATCATGCCAAAAAATTTTGATTAAAGATTTAATTTCATTAGTTAATTTCATGTCTGATCTTGGAAGTCTACCACTAAAACTCCAACATTGATTAATTGGATCTTTTTCAATACTTTATCTTCTTTTAGCAGCTCTTATCAAATTTCTAGGATTTACTTGTATATATTTACTAATCTTACTTAACATTCTTTTATTTGAAGTTGATTTATCAACTAGAACAGTTGTTATTGCATGACGAGCCACATTCTTATCTTTTGATCGACTTTTCTTACCGATAAAATCAATAGCATTAGCAACACTAGATATGACTTGTTCGAGAATTGAATCATCTTTCTTTTTTGGTTTTACAAAAACAACTAATTTTTTCATCACTATTCTCATTTTCGACATTATCATCAATTGCACGATGAGTTGACATTGGAATCCTAATTTCTTTCTATAAAAAAACATTTTATATATTTTGTTTCCATAATTTCTAATTTGTCTCCAAGAAACTTTACCATGAAGTTTATCTAGCACATCTCTTTCAATTGTAAAAAAAACCATTTTCAGGTTCATCCATACAAGGGGTTTCATTTTCATTTTCAAATACATGTAAAAGGGATTTCATTCACATTTTCATCAATATGAAGGATTTCATTCTCATTTGCATTCTCATAAGATATAATTTCATCATTTTTATTTTTTTTGCATTGTTTCAACCCTAGAATTATTGATATCATCAATGGTGTATCCAGCTTCATCTAAACAAGCAATATCACTATTATCAAAACTTGGGTTTGAACACATACCTGGATGGATTGTATGAATAGGTTCATTTTCCATATCATTGAGAGGTGGATTTGAAGACATACCCGAATTTGTTTGCATAGGTTCCATTTCCACATCATTCAAAGTTGAAGTTGAAGGCATAGCTGGGTTTGTCTCCATAATTACATTTCCTTCCATATTCACCATCTCCACATTTGCATCATCTGCATTCATTTCATCAGTCATGACTTCCTCTTCAACATTCTTGGAACTAGATGCTTGCAAATTTTTCATTTGATGAATCTTTTCTCTTCTATCCCTCTGTCTTTTTGCCTCCATAGCTCTATTTGCTTGAATTTCTTCGTGTGTCATTAACTTTCTACATCTTTTTCTTTGTCTTTGCTTATCACCCATGGTTACCAAACCCTCTTTGATGAAAAAAAAATGATTCAAATACAACCTATTTTCAAATTGCTATCTCCTTCAAATATTCAAATAAAACTATGTAGTATGAAGATGCTTTTTTCTTTAAACTATGAAGTACAAAAACATGATGAATGCATCCAAAAATTCTCTTTTTCCAAATCTTCTTGTAAAAAGTTCTTGTACTTTATTCCACTTCAGAAAATTCAACCTGCACTTTGTCTCTTTCAATAATTTGAATAGAATATGCCCTGTACAAGACAAATTTGCAATAAAAAATATAGAAAATGGCGCTTTCGGTCTATACTGTAGAAAAAGAATGTTGCAGAAAAAAAGTGTTTTATCAATATTTACTAAATTAGGAAAAAATGGCTATATCAGAAATGCGTACGCGTTATGAAATGCATACACATTTTGTTCTAGGAATGCGTATGCATTATATAATGCATACGCATTACCTTTACCCAACGGGTAATTAGATAACGCGTATGCATTATGAAATGCATACACATTTTGTCTAAATAACAGGTACACATTTTAGTAATGTGTACGTGTTATTTAAAATTTGATTTCCCAACCCACATGTAGCCTTGGTTTTAGGCTTGGGAAAGGCTTGGAAATCCAAGCCTTAGCCTTTGACCTGCAACTAAAAAACTAAGGAAATTTGAAAAATGTCCAACTTTGGCAATATGGCTGATGGACTTTTTTTCTGAATCAATCTATAAAATTAAAACCCATTAGAGAACACGATGTATATTTTCCAAATATATAGTTTTTATTAATATTGGATTATGTTTTCTATTTTTTAATTAATTTCTAAGCAAACTAGTCCTTAAACTTGAAATATTAGGTTTTTTTGTTTTTTAATAACTTTTTTTCATTAAGTTTCTTGTAAAAAAATTATATGGCATCAAACTTCAGAAAATTCTCTACATAATGAACAAAAAATATTCAAAAAATGTTTAGTTTAGGTCCAATTATGTTGTCTGTACATTCTAATTTTTAAAAACAACAATTAAGGCCAATACAAAATTAATAAAAAAAAATCAACAAAAAATTACAAAAAAATTCCACATCAATATTCATCTTGTTAGCTCTCTTTTCCCAAAAGGAATTAGAAAAATATTTTTATTTGGGTCAAAAAGTGGTGTCCGTACACATGCTTGGTATGGTTAAAAAATAGGGACTTTTAAAAAGTGGTTTTTATAGATCCCTATCAAAATTTAATTTCTATAATCTAGGTATTTGAATAATTTACATATTTGGAAACTAGATTCAAAATGTTAAATTTCATATTACTGAATTTTTTTAAGATTCATTGTGTAAGTGTCTCAAATTTTCAGTCCAAGTGTGACAAATTTTGAAAAATAGCAAAAACACTTCCACTTTTTGAGCTTTTTGTGTACCCAACTTCTTGCATCAGCCCTGCATGTGCATAATTTAAAATGGGGTGATCGCTAGGTTGACGAGACTCGACCCTCAAGATTAAAGAGTTAAGATTTAAGGCTTTGTCATAAAATATTTTGGTCTGACTTAGGCAATATTAAACGGTAAACAAGAGCAGGATTACGACAAACCTAAATAATTAATAAAATCTCAACCATTGATTTCTGGAAATCTAACGGTTCTAGTGTAATTCCGCAGGTTTCAATTTGCAATTCTAGTGCTGAGAGATATACTTTCAGAATGCAACTATAGTCGTCCATCGAATATTCATCGAACTGTCATGGTCCATAATGTCGCGTGGTCGCTGAAACTTGGAACCTTAGAACCAAAGTCTGAAGTTTTGAGGTTTTCAAAACCTCCAACCCACCGACTACAAATATTACCAAGAAAGACTTGCAACTAAGGTTAGGAAAATTTGCACCGACACTTCGCCAATGCATTTTTTTATTAGTTTCATATTATGTTTAATTCGCCAATGTGTTTTTCTTAATAATTTGAAAATAGGTTTAATTCGCCAATGAATTTTATTTTTTCTGGTTTGAAAATAGGTTTAATTTGCCAATTGAAATATTTTATTGGTTTGAAAATAAATTTTAATCGCCAATGGAAAAAATTTAGTGGTTTTAAAACATTTTCATTTTGCCAGAATTTTCCACAGGCTTCTAGCGATTAGAAAAGATTCGCCAATGGACATTTTTTTTCACAAAAACAGAAAAAAATCCTCCACTAATAGTAAGGGAAGAGGGTATAAGGGTTAATGGTAGAGGGTAGAGGGGAGAGAGACAGAGTAAGTGAGAGAGAGGAGCTGAGAGAGGAGAGAGGGGGTAGGAGGGAGCACTCAAGAGAGAGAGAGGGAGGAGGAGAGAGATAAAGGTAGAGAATAAAGGTATAAGGGTTAAGGGTAGAAGGTAGAGTGGAGAGAGATAGAATTCAGGGCTTTAAGGGCAGAGTATAAGGGTTAAGGCAGAGGGAGAAGGCATGGGAAGTGGGTTAAGGGGTAGAGGGCAGAGGGTGAGGAGGAGGGAGCAGTGAGGATGGGAGGAGTTGAGAGAGGAGAGAGAGAGGAGAGGGAGAGAGATAGAAGGAGGAGTGAGAGAGAGGAGTTGAGAGAGAAGGGGGTAGGAGGAGAGAGGAGAGAGAGAGAGGAGTGGAGAGAGATAAAGGACAGGAGGTTATAGGGTTAAGGGTAGAGGGTAGATGGGGAGAGAGAGAATTAGGGTTTAAGGGTTGAGGGTTAATGGTAGAGGGTAGAGGGGAGATAGATAGAAGGAGTAAGTGAGTGAGAGAGAGGGAGTTGAGAGAAGGAGAGGGGTAGGAGAGAGAGACAAATGCATTACTGCAGAGAGAGAGACAAATGGGGAGTAGAGAGAGAGAGAGAGATACGGTGGCATAAGGGTTAAGGGTAGAGGGTAGAGGGAAGAGAGATAGAATTAGGGTTTAAGGGTTGAGGGTATAAGGGTTAATGGTATAGGGTAGAGGGGAGAGAGACAGAAGGAGTGAGTGAGGGTATAAGGGTTAAGGGTAGTGGGTAGAGGGGAGAGAGATATAATTAGGGTATAAGGGTAAAGGGGAGAGAGATAGAATTAGGGTAGATAGGGTATAGACAAAGAGAGAAAATAAATCATTTAAAAAACCAATTTTCTCATAACGTGAGCACATTTTTAAGAAGTAGAGATATGGTCATTTTTAGCAAGAAATAATGCGAGTGCATTTTTTCTTGCTCTAAAAATGATAAAAAAAACTCAATATACCCATGATATCAAGGCCCACATTCTGCATATTCTCCTAGTTTTGCACGTGGTCTAACAAAAAGTAGCTTTTTGATGATGTTGTGAAGTGTGCATGCATGTTTTTCACATTCCACCACCTTTGCATGAAATAGTAGATTTTTCACGTTGAAAGGCATATAATATTGATTCAACTTTGAATTCCAATCAAAACTGATATACAATTGAAGTTTGGAGGGGAACCAACTTTTAAAAAAGTCAAATTTTTGAGGAGTTTGAAGAAAGAAGAAGATAAGGCTACATAATTAGGTTGAATTCCTCCATTTGAAACTTTGGTTTTTTAGGTATGTGAAGTCTTTACACATTTTCTTTCATTCTATTATGGCTTGCTTTCATTTTTGTTATTTTGCATATTCCATGTTGATCATTGTTTGTTTGTCATTATAACCTTAGGTTGTCAATGCACATTTTAAATTACACAATTCTATATGCTTGCCAATTACATTTTTAAACCACATCTCTTTGAGGAATTTTGTTATTTAACAATTGACTTACCTTGTGTATGCTTCCACATTTTGTATACACATATATATGACATAAGTTTTAAGGAAGTAAAATAAAACATCATTTCTCAATCCTTTATTATGGATGCACATACCACTCTCTGAAGCTTTCATCGAGGTATTTTGTCAAACAGTTATACCAAGTAGCTGATTGCCTTGTCTATGCTACCAAATTTTCCATACATGTCTCTAAAAAATTGGAATATACTCCTCCCACATTGATAGGTCTTAGAAACTATTTTGGTTTTCATCTCTATTTCTAAATTTACCTCATCACTAAACCTACCTCATCACTTTTAGTTGTGATGTATTTTAAATGTTTCCTTGATTAGTCTACCTACAAGGGATTCTAACCCTTCTCTCCATTGTTACAAGACTCTTTATTCAAGGCTATGTTAGCAACATGGGGAAAGGTGCAACCTATCTTGAAATCATGGCTCAAAATGGAAGCAGATAGGAAATCATGGCTCAAAATGGAAGCATGGAAAAATAATTTGAATTGTGATGCAACCAAGGGAGGTCCTGCAACACAACTCAACACAAAAAATCAACCATGTTCAACAACAATTCACAAGTCACAATTCTCAAAACTCTTCACTTTTCACCAAATCAACACTCTTCCTTGTAGCATTGCCAACTCATCCAATCGGGTATTCTTCTTGATAAAATTATTTCAAACCAAGACTTGAACCATTTCAAGGACCCTTCAGGGTACATAATCACATGCCAACAAACCACTATTGGTTGTTTTTTAATGACTTTCTCAAATCAAGCTTTCTATGCCAACTCCACCTCAAATTAGGCCACTTTAACAAAGAAACTTATCTTGAAACTTGACCAAAACCTCCAAACACATGTGGGAAATAATTTATATGTATTCAAACCAAAGAATTCACAATTATTTCTTATAAATTCATCCACCAAGATGCCAAAACCAAAAACCCTATTTTAAAGCCAAATAACCTAGGGCTTTTTAGAAAACACACTTCCCAACCTTATCACAACATGCCACCACCTCAAACAAGTCAAAAATGGCATGCACAAACTCAATTCAATAAGAAACAATGTTTCTCTAACACAATACTCACTTTAGCATGTCAAAACCTCTCAAATTCACATAGAAAACACCAAATTTCACTACAGGGCTTCATGCCCAACTCAACTCTTGACCTCCCTTGTACTTACTCAACATTCCCACACCTTTTAGTGATGTTGCAGGCCCATTCCTTGAGTTACAGTGGCCACAGTGAGAGGAATGGGTCAATACACCATTTTAAATGACTTTCAAACCTTTAAACTATGTTTAGGGTTGATCGCACTAGCTTGCCAATGCAATAGGGTTGAGAAGGTAGGGCCATCATATGCCTCATAGGAATGGAATCTCAGAGTGATGTATATTCTCAACCCTATCGCATTGGCAAGCTAGTGGAGCGTTGGCAAGCTAGCTTGCTCCACTAGCTTGCAATGTGGTAGGGTTGAGAAGGTAGGGGCAACGTATGCATCGTAGAAATGGAGTCTCATAGTGATGTATATCACTGTGAGACTCTATTTCTACGAGGCATACACTACCCCTACCTGCCCCTACCTTCTCAAAATCACCTTGAGACTCCATTTTTATGAGGCATACGCTACCCCTACCTTCTCAAACATCACCGTGAGACTCCATTTCTATTAGGCATACGTTGCCCCTACCTTCTCATGACCCAATGTGGTAGGGTTGAGAAGGTAGGGGCAGCGTATGCCTCATAGAAATGGAGTCTCACGGTGATGTATATCACTGTGAGACTCCATTTCTATGAGGCATACGCTACCCCTACCTGCCCCTACCTTCTCAAACATCACCGTGAGACTCCATTTCTATGAGGCATACATTGCCCCTACCTTCTCAACCTGGTGATATGCATCACCATGAGACTCCATTTCTATGAAGCATACGCTGCCCCTACCTTCTCAACCCTACCGTAAGACTCCATTTCTATGAGGCATACACTGCCCCTACCTTCTCAACCCTACCACATTGCAAGCTAGTGGAGTGAGCGAGCTTGCCAACACTCCACTAGCTTGCAATGCGATAGGGTTGAGAAGGTAGGGGAAGCGTATGCCTCATAGAAATGGGGTCACATACATCACTATGAGATCCCATTTCTATGATGCATACGCTCCCCTACCTTCTCAACCCTATCGCATTGGCAAGCTAGCTCACTCCACTAGCTTGCCAATGGGTGTGTGCAAGAAGTTGAGTCCACTTTTTGGCCAAAAAGTGGAAGTGTTTTCTCTGATTTTCAGTATTTGACACATTTGACCTTAAAATTTGAAGCACTTAGAGATGAAATTTTTTAAAAATTCACTAATCATAAAATGTAGTGCTTGGAGTCTAGTTTCCAAATATGTAATTTATTTCAATACCCAGATTGTACAAATTGAGTTTTAATAGGCATTTCTAAAAACCACTGTTTAAAAGTCTTATTTTTTTTACCATACCATGCACGTGTACGACATCCATATTTTGACTTAAATTATCGTATTTTTCTAAATTATTTTGGGAAAAATTTTATGACTCACTGAAGCTTGCTCTTGATATTTTTTTGTAATTTTTTATTGAATATTTTTTTTTTTGTTAATTTTTTATTAGGCAAATTTGTCGTTTTGAAAAATCATCATGTACGACATGCATAAGATGACCTAAACTTATCATTTTTTAATATTTTTTTTTCAAGTTGAAAAGAATTGTCTGAAGTTTTCTCTTGTACAATCCGTTTGTCAAAATGTTATGTTGATCAAAAGTTATTAAAATAGTAAAAAACTCTAATATTTAAAGTTTATGGACCAATTTTATTAGAAATTAATTGAAAAATAGAAAAAATAATTCAAGTGCAAAAAAAATTACATATTTAGAATTTGCATTGTTTCATATAAAATGGGTTTTAATTTCGTAAGAAAATTTTGCAAAAAAGCTCGTCAGCCATATGCCCAAAGTCAGTATTTTTCTTTGACATTGTTAGGGCCTTCAACTTGCAGGTCAAACCAGGTTGAAGGCCTAGGTTCAAACTTCCAATGCTTTTCCCGAACCAAAAACATTGGCAAAAACCTGCCCACAATGCAAAACAAAATTCAAATTTAAAAAAACGGGATCTTGATTATAAAACAGGATCCCGTTTATTAATAAACGGGATCCCATGCTATAATCGGGATCCCATTCCCATCCAACAGCATTCCGACCATTGTAAATGGAACAGGATCCTGTTTCATAAACGGGATCTCATTCCATTTACAACGTCTCTGACATTCAATGTTGGTGAACGGGATCTCGATTATAGAGCGGGATCCCGCTTATTAATAACCGGGATGTTGTTTTATAATCAGGATCCCGTTTTATAAATGAGATCCCGTTTATTTGATTTAAAAACACTGTGCAAAATTACTGTCAAATCTGCAACTTTGCAACCTCATATGTACGGCCGAGAGCACTAAAAATGAATTATTTTTCATAAGTTATTGTATTTACAGGTGGTGAATTTGATTTTTGGTTGATTTTATCAAAGGGAGCATTATCTACACCATTTTTGAAGTGAAATTATCTTATTTTTGTGCTTGTTTGGAGGAACAAAAGGTTTCAATTTGCAATATGGATTGAATTTTTCAAAGGAAGCATGAAGAAAACAATTTTTAAAGTGGAATTGTGGTAGTTTTCTACTTGTTTTGAGGAACACAAGAGGAAGAATTTTGTCATAATAGGTATTCAACTTCCAATTTGGATTGAATATTTTGAAGTATTTCACTATTAACATTCATTTGTGCTTGAGAATTTTATAATTATGGGATATAAACTTTGTAATAAGAGAAGAAAGACATTGACTCCTCAAGAAGTTGAAGCAAATAGAGAAAAAGAGAGACAAAGACAAAGAGAAAGAAGAATGAGATTGAAATCAATGAATGATTGTGGAGCAACCAATTCAACAACTATTGAAGATGAAAACATTGAAGATACCATAGTTGTAGATGAAGCTAATTTGCAAGGAGTCAATTTGGAGAAGAATATGATTATACAAACAAGTCCTACTATGTCTTCAAATCCCTCTTTGAATGTTAAGGAGAATGTTTCAATATGCACAAATCCAGGTACGTCTTCAAATCCACATGTTAGTGAAATGGTAAATTTGTATGTAGAAGTTTTACAAGATGCTGGATATAATGATGTTGACATTGACTATATTCAGAGAGATGAAACTTTTATAGAACTTGTTGAAAACAAAAAAGAAAAATCTTTTGTTGCAAATGAAAATGAAATGATCATTTTCTTGAAAATGAAAACAAAACCTATATTTTTGATGAAAATGAAAATGAAAATGAAAACCATTTTGTTGATGATGAAAATGAAAAATGAAAATGAAAAAATGAAAAACCATTTTGTTGATGAAATGAAGATGAAAATCTAGAATGTGATGTTGAATTTAATGAAAATAGCCTTTTTAAAATTTGAAGTGGTGTTTTCGATAATCTTCCTGATCAAATTTCTTGGAGGCAAATAAGAACACATATGAATAGAATATACACCAAATTCTTTTATCTTAAAAAAATTGCATTTCAATGTCAACTAATGATGCAATTGATGAGAATGCAAAAAATTAGGAAAGTAATGAAAAGGTTAGGCTTTTATGTTAAACCAAAAAGAAAAATATCAATCATTAAAACATGCTATGTCTACTGTTGCTAGTGTCATTCAATCTATCGGGAAAAATAGTCGATCTAAAGATAAAAATGCAGCAAGAAGAGCTATAACTACTGCTATAGTCAATAAAACAACTTTGAATAAAAGAATGGTAAGCAATATTAGTGAAGTTTTAAAAATGCATCCTAAAACATTACTAAGAGTGGCAAAAAGAAGAGAAAGTATAGAAAATGATCCTATAAATCAATGTTGGAGTTTCAATGGACAACTACCGAGGTCTAATATAAACACGTTGAAATTAAATCTTTGATCAAAATATCGCATGATAATACTAGGTTTCATCTAATGCTAGAGATGTTTTAAAATTAAGGGTGGGGTCCAAAGTTTGCGATCCTCACCCAAAACACCCATTAGATACAACACAAATTGAATTTTATAGAAAATTTTGTAGCGATTCAGTGTTACCTGGTAATATTAAAATAAGTCAAAGGTATTTTGAAAAATGTAAACCCTGGTATGTAAAAATTAATAAGCAACTAATATCTTGTTGTTGTAAAATACATGTTCAATTTCGTTATTTTTATGATGTTTTTCGATATATATGTTGTACCTTGCATTCTAACATGATTATACAGGATTGTGGTATTGATATGCCACCTGAAGCAATAAGAGAGTTTATTTTAGGTTTGTTTTGTGAAAAATCTAATGATAAATTATTTTATTTAAGTTCTGTATTTCGACAATGAATTAACCTAAATCTTCATTTTAAGAATTTGTTTGCATGAAAGTGTTGATCATGATTTTGACAACAATTAGTAGATCGCCAAAAGATTTAGGAATGTTCACTATCTCTTTAAAAAGATGGAAAAATAGGAAAAGCCGCTGTGACGAAGCTACGTTAAAAGTTAGTGTGCATGCATTTATGAGTGAATTTAATAATAAAATTGTACCAAAAATATGTTATGCACTATGAACATGCTCGATGGCTTGATGGCCAATTTTGCGCATGTAGAAACACATTTCCAATTGGTACTATACTTTCAGTGGTTGATTTTGCGGAGAATTATACTCTCACTCCGCAAGAGGAAATTCAATCTCAATATTATAATTCTGTGCAAGTAGCTATGTTTGTCCATATTGTTTATAGACATGAAGATGATAGCACTAAGGATGATAGAAAAGTTTTGAGGGAGTATCATTTTTATTTGAGTGACAATCGGTTACACTCATCAGAGTTTGTTCAATATTGTTTTAGCATATTTTATAGAAATTTAAAAGAAAGAGGAATCCATATGAAAGAACACCTCATATGGTCAGATAATTGTACAGGGCAGTTCAAAAATGTAGAATGTTCTATTGGTTAAGTAGGGTTCACAAGGAACTTAATGTCCAACATAAATGGAGTTTTTTTGAAGTTGGGCATGGTAAAGGAGAACATGATGGAGCTGGTGCGTGTGTCAAAAAAATTCTCGCTAGAGAACAATCAAAATTTGAGGATTCAGTAAAATTTAAATCAAAATACCCCATAAGGGTTTCCAAGTATGATCGGTGTTGGTGTATGTACTCGTGGAACAGATGATTGCCCTTGCATCGTTAGTGTCATCTGTACACCAAACAATTTGATTGTTAAATGTATTGCAAACTTTTCTTTGATATATACAACCATAAAAATTCTTATAAAATGAACGTACATCTAGATGCATATTTATACCTGTGTCGTAGTGTCCTCAGGGTGATGTTCTGCTACGAGGAACTCTACAAATGAACTGATGCGACCAGATGAACCACCAGAATCTCCCCATCCACCTAAACTAGGTGTGGTCTGATCAGGTCCATAACATACTTGATGACAACTAGTACATATATGGGGGATGGGCCTCGACACTCCTGGAGCGGTACTCGAACAAGCTCCATAAAAAACTCCTCCATCTTCATCATCATCTCTATGCTCCCCACTCGCTATCGTAGAAGTGTGCTGATCAAGGTCTCCTGCGAGTGTACTAAGGGAACCTAATGTTGAGACCAGAGCTTGATGATGTACAGGTGCAAGAATGGGAGGACCAGGAGCAACAACAAGGGGTTGCACATGCATGGGGTGTTGGGGATCAACCTTTGCCCCTAATCTCTATTGTGGCATGCCGCCACCAACACCCTGAAATGATCTAAAATCAAAATAATTGGGCTTTTGCCCCAAAACAAACTCTACATATAGTTTTCTCAAAAATACAATGGGCACTCCCAATTAGCATGTGGGGGACTATCAAAAACCATATACCATCGATCCCAAAAATGTGCAATCATATGAGGATGTATGCACCACCTCATGGATATTCTAGATTTGTTGGGTGGAATGGGCTATTTGTGCAATGGGGCCAAGAAAGTAGGCTAGATGGGCTTTCATTATTTTAAGGTCTAATATTTGTTTAGGTGAGAGACCATTAGAATAAAATTGTCTCATTTGTTCTCTGTCTTGTCGATGCCTATCAAGATCAGAATCGATCATCTTGATGGAATCAACAATGTTTTGCATTGCAGATGCAAAACGTCTCACATGTGGAGGAATCAATGCTTGACTCTGCATAGCATTGATTTGATTTTGTAAGGATGTAACTTGATCATTTATTTGTGCTCTCAAGCGAGCCTCATCAGATGCGATAGGTGCTGCATGTGGCATATTAGGTGGAGGTGGAGGGGGAGGGGGAGGTGGAGGTGGAGGGGGGGAGGGAGGCAGATCTGGCTGTGGCTGAGGTGGTGGATTGATGATATCATCAATGTTAAAATCATCCATGATATGCTCGATATAAATGTGCACCGCATTAAATCATACAAAATAGTCCATGCATACATATATTAAGATCGTGATATTTAATTGAAATAGATGAGCAATATATATTAAGATTTCATATATTTAATTGAAATGCACATATATATACATTGATTGTTCAACTCAAGAGAATTTGCATACAAAATTAAAAATTAAATGTATGTACATGTACATTTAAAATAAAAAAATATGATGCATAATTTGCATGCGTACAAATAATTAAACTAGACTATGTACATACATACAAATTTCAAAATTTAAGAACTATATATGCAAATTTTTAATACATGCACATGCATACTAAACAATAAACTTGAAACATTCACAAAATCTCATTTTATGTCTAACACACACACACATATATTACAATTTTTCAACAGGAGAAATCATGATCTAGTAGATAGTCATAAAATATAAACTATTATATACTATTCATTATAAGTTCATAAATTCCACCAAATTCATTAATCCATGTGTCACTAAAAATATCCATCTAGAACCAAAATCATAAATTCATGTCACTAAAAATATCCATTTGGAACCAAATTTATAAATTCATCACACAAAATATCCATCGTTCACCAAATTTATAAATTCATAACTATTTAAGATCATTGTTTTAATTTATAAACTATTATGGCTCTCTACTGCATAGATCTTCATTTCTTTGTGTTTTCCTTTTCAAAATTAGGAGTTCTCTCCTCTAGCCATTGTCGATGCTCATCTACGATCCCATCCATAGCCTTAACAGCATCAACAAGGGTTTTCATCCTAGATGCGAACATCCTCACAGGAGGTGCGACACATTCTTCATTTTGAATAATGTTGATTTGATCTTGGATGGTTCTAGCAAAAGCATTGATTTTTGCTTGCAAACGAGCATGTTCATTGATTTTAGGTGGTGGAGGTGGGGGGTTACGAGGTGGAGTGGGTGGAGGTGGAGGTGAAGGTGTTAGAGATGGATGGCGTGGAGGTGGATTGCAAATATTATTGAATGGATCCATGTGATCTTTAAGATATGAGTGAACCTGCATTAGATTTGTAATTTCAAGATGTAAGATACATGTTTAGGAAATACCTTTAAAACATTCAATATAAATGGCCTTAAATAATTGAATACAAATGATAAAATTATATGTAAGCCTCATTTATATGTCTAAGGCATGTATGTTACTTGAATGAAAATACAATTAACTATTGATATTGTATAATCTTGCAGGATCTTATTATTGCTAAATTTGGTTGGGCCTTGGGCAACTTTGATCACCAAATTTTAAGAACTTCATTGATCCCCTTAAGAAATGTCATATTGGAACCCCTTAAGAAAATCGACCACATTGAGGACAAGATATTTAAGGGGATTTACGCCTAGTGAGGTCCTAGGAGAAAAATGGCATGGGCACAAGTGAATAAAATTTGGTGAAGTTGCCTAAGGCAACGAAATTTCATTAAGAGCCTTGAAAGAAAAAATGATGGCTTTATGGTTTAGGGTAATAGGATAGCTTAGGGGGATCTACATGCAGTAAGATCCTAGGAAAAAATTACATGGCATAAGGGAATGAAATTTGGTGGAGTTGCCTAAGGCAACCAAATTTCATTAAGAGCCTAAGAAAAAATGATGGCTTTAGGGTTTAGGGTTTAGACTTTAGAGCTTAGGGTTTAGGGTAATAGGATAAATCCTAAGGGGATATATGTAGTAAGAACCCAGTGAAAATTATGATGAGATAAGGCAATGAATTCTTGGTGGAGCTTGCCTAAGGCAAACCAAATTTCATTAAGAGCCTAAGAAAAATGATGGATTTTAGGGTTTAGGTTTAGACTTTAGGAGCTTAGGGCTCTCGGGTAATAGGATAACTTAAGGGGATATATGTAGTAAGATCCCAGGACAAAATTACATGGCATAAGGGAATGAAATTTGGTGGATTTTCCTAAGACAACCAAATTTCACTTTAAGATCCTGGGTAGGACAAAATGAATGATTTAGTGTTTAGGGTTTAGAATTTAGAGTTCAAGGTTTAGGTTTAGAATTTGGAATATTTAATAAACTTTCAAAGTTAATAGGGTGAAGAACATTTTCTTGTGGAATAGTTGATTGAGATCTACTCTTGTTTCAACTGACCAACCTAGATCATGATGGCAACTTTGATCACCAAATTTTAAGAACTTCTTTGATCCCCTTAAGAAAATCAAATTATGATTTAGGATGACAGGATGGCTTAAGGGGATTTATGTCTAGTGAGGTCCTAGGAGAAAATGACATGGCTCAAGTGAATAAAATTTGGTGAAGTTTCCCAATGCAACCAATTTCATTAAGAGCCTTTAAGGACAAAATGAATGGTTTAGTGTTTAGGGTTTAGATTTTAGAGTTCAGGGTTTAGGGTTTACAAAACTTAGGGTAAAGTTTTGGTGCCCCTTGGAATATTTAATGAACTTGCAAGTTAGTGAAGAACATTAAATCTTGTGGAATAGTTGATTGAAATCTACTCTTGTTTCAACTGACCAACCTAGATCATGAAATCTCATTCATATTATATAATCTTGCACGATCTTATTATTGTTAAATTACTTCAAATTTTAAGAACTTCTTTGATCCCCTTAAGAAATTTGTCATATTGGGACTCCTTAAGAAATCGATTTATGATTTAAGGTGATAGGATGGCTTAAGGGGATCTAGATGTCTAGTGAGGTCCAAATCTAGTCATACTATAGCCTCATTGGTTCCATCTAGCTCTGGATCAAAAGTGTTTACCCCTCTAATAAAAAAAATTATCATGTTAAAAATGAATCAATCTATACATATCACAAAAATAACAATAATCTTAAATGTAACCCATACTCTGACAATAATAGAATGCTAAATGATCCCCACCCCTAACCATATCCTAATTGAATTGCAAACCTAATTGAAACTTAATTGAATTATAACCTTTACCTAATCTTAAATGTATTCCTATATTATATTATATTTAAATTAATTTATATTTGTATTATAATTATATTAATATTTATTATATATTCCTAATTGTAACCTAACTATTTACTACAAACCTAATTGAATCTTAAGCCTTAATCCTCATTAAACCCCAAGTAAATTGTAACATTACCTATCCTAATTGTAATCTTATATTATATTTTATGATATTAAATATTTCTATTATTTAATATATTATATTAAATATAATATATTATATTAAAGTTTATATTATATTAAATAATATAAATATTTAATTATATTTCTTTTATATGAATCATCCTCCTATTTCTAAATTGTAATAATAGCATGTAGTTCCTCCAAACTATCATCATGTACCTCCTCCCTTTCCCATGTAATAGGTGTACCTTGTAGGTGTTAAATGGTTCCATCTTGGTCTCTTTATTGATGCATTTCTATCCTTATAGTATCAAAATATAGGTAATTTTATGGTTATTAAATCTCTTAATTGCTAAAGAATCCATTATGATTGAGGATGGGTGGATTATTATCTAGGATCGCATATTAAAAATCCTATAGAGGTCATGTGGTATGTTTTTCTTAATACATATATTCCCATACAAACCTCTTTCCATGTATTATCAACTCTCCTATTTAATAGACACCTTTCTAGATTTAAATTTCATATGATATATATGTACCCAAGTGTTTCCAATTGGAATTGCTATAATTATACTTTTATGGCATTCTAGATATTCAAAATAGTTTTCATAAATCTACCAAATAGACCCATTCTTGACATTGAACCTACGTAATTTTAGGTATATCCAATGAAAGATTAGGGTCTAGGGTTCATAAATTTCAAATGCTTTAGTGTTGAGGGTTTAGATTTTACAGTTTAGGGTCTAGGGTTTAGCAAACTTAGGGTGAAGTTTGGGTGGCCCTTGGCATAATTTAGACTTGCAAGTTAGTGTCAATTGGAATCAATTGTACGCGCTTAGATTTATGAATTTGCTAACTAAATTTGCAAAAAAACATCAAGATAAACTTTATGAATTTTAACTATTCTTTAACATATTGATTTCTAATCTAATTATAATTTAACATTCAAACTAAAGTTTAATATATATCATTTTTTCCATACAAAACAAATAAAATTTAAAACATTTAAGCAATGCAAATGAATTTTTTGAGCTCGAAATTACCTAGTTTTCAAAATCAAAATGATTTGTTCGATTCCAATTTAGGTTTTTAACAATTTCTTTGTTCCAATTCAATTTAGGGTTTTAATTTTAAACAATTAGGGTTTTTAATGCAATTTTTTCGTTTCAATTCAAACTAGTGTTTTCAAATTCAATTTTTTTCGTTTGATTTGGATTCAGGGTTTCAAAAAGCTTGATTTGGATTTGTAAATGCAATGTTTTTATTTCCATTTCCAATTTCTAGGGTTTTGAAATGCAATTCTTTTGTTTTGTTTCAATTAGGTTTTCAAATTCAATTTTTTTGGGTTTAATCGAACAATTTAGGTTTCAAAAGTTAAATTTAGTTTCTAAAACACAATTCAAGGTTCATTTTTTCATTTTTATTAAAAAACCTTCAGGTTTCATTGCATCTTTTTGTCTATTTTTACAGTTATTCATCTCTATAATAATAGTTTTAAAAAAATACTTAAAATGTGAAATAAATAAAAAAAAATGCTAAATTCATTTATTTTCTTCAAAATTTCAATTCAAAATAAAAAAATGCAAAAAAATGGCATGTAGGGGCGTACCTATAGCTGATTGTCGCGGTCACCAATACTCGGGGTCTCGTCCGTTGTGTAGTGAAATGTGTTTTTTTTTTAAATAAATGGTAATACAAAACAGGATCCCGATTCCTACAAAATGGGATCCCGATTTCTAAAAAATGGGACCCAATTTATATAAAACGGGATCCCATTTTTTAGAAATCGGGATCCCGTTTTGTGAGAATCGGGATCCCGTGCCTTTTCCATCGATTTAGAATCTGATGGGAAATGGGATCCTGAATTTTAAAAATCGGGATCCCGTTTTGTCTCAGGCTCAAGATCCCATTTGCTCAATGCTGATTTCAATTTTTTGGTTAAGGCAAAAACTTCCACGTTTCGTGGACTCAACTTTGTGCACTTACCCCAATGCGTAGGGTAGAGAAGGTAGGGGCAACGTATGCCTCATAGAAATGGCGTCTCATGGTGATTATATGTTGAGATGCCATTTCTGTGAGGCATATGTTGCCCCTACATTCTCTACCCTACCGCATTAGCAAGCTAGTGGATTGAGCTAGCTTGCCAACGTTCCACTAGCTTGCAATGCAATAGGGTTGAGAAGGTAGGGGAAATGTATGCCTCATAGAAATGGAGTCTCATGGTGATGTCAATGCTCCACTACCTTGCCAATGTGGTAGGGTTGAGAAGGTAGGGGCAGTGTATGCCTCATAGAAATGGTGTCTCAGGGTGATGTATCATCACTGTGAGACACCATTTCTATGAGGCATATGTTGCCCCCTTCTCAACCCTACCGCATTGGTAAGCTATTGAGTGAGCTACATCACTGTGAGACCCCATTTCTATGAGGCATACGCTACCCCTACCTTCTCAACCCTACCACATTAGCAAGCTAGCTCACTCACTAGCTTGCCAATGCGGTAGGGTTGAGAAGGTAGGGGTAGTGTATTCCTTATAGAAATGGGGTCTCATGGTGATCCTCATAGAAATGGGGTCTCACGGTGATGTACATCACCGTGAGACCCATTTCTATGAGGCATACGCTACCCCTACCTTCTCAACCCTACACATTGCAAGCTAGTGGAGCATTGGCAAGCTAGCTCGCTCCACTAGCTTGCCAATGCAGTAGGGTTGAGAAGGTAGGGGTTGTGTATGCCTCATAGAAATGGCATCTCATGGTGATATAATCACTGTGAGATGCCATTTATATGAGGCATATGCTGCCCCTACCTTCTCAACGCTATCACATTGGCAAGCTAGTGAGTGAGCTAGCTTGCCAATGCGACAAGGTTGAGAAGGTAGGGGAAGCATATGCCTCATAGAAATGGGGTCTCACAGTGATGTATACATCACCGTGAGACCCCATTTCTATGAGGCATATGCTACCCCTACCTTCTCAACCTAGAAGACAGTAAGTTGCACGCTGGCAAGCCATCTCACTCCACTGACAGTAATGCGGTAGGGTTGAGAAGGTAGGGGCAGCGTATGCCCACATCACCGAGAGACCCCATTTCATGAGGCATACATCGCCTACCTTCTCAACCCCATGGCAGGCCAGTGGAGTGAGCTAGCTTCCCAATGCTCCACTAGCTTGCAATGCGATAGGGTTGAGAAGGTAGGGAAACATATGCCTCGTAGAAATGGGGTCTCACCATTTCTATGAGGCATACACTACCCCTACCTTCTCAACCCTACTACATTTCAAGCTAGTGGAGCGTTGGGAATCTAGCTCACTCCACTAGTTTACCAATGCGGTAGGGTTGAGAAGGTAGGGGCAGCGTATGCCTCATATAAATGGGGTCTCACGGTGATTTCTATGAGGCATACGCTGCCCCTACCTTCACAACCCTACCACATTGGTAGGCTAGTGAGTGTGCTAGCTTGCCAATGCTCCACTAGCTTGCCAAGGAATTTGAATTCACATGCCTTGTTCATGCTTCCATTTTGGGCCTATCTTGTAATCATGGCATGCCCCTACACCACCTTTGTCTATGCTAGAAATAATCTTCTACTGGATGATTGTAAGTATTTTTTATGAAGCCTTGAATGACATATATTTCATTTATTTGAATGGATACATTTTTTAGGAGTTAATATTTGTCTCATTACCATCCTATAGGTAAAATTATATGCCATGCCGAAGAAATGAACAAGGAAAAAACTAATAGATAAAGAGTATGAAACCTTCAAAGAAAAGGAGAGAGAATGGTTGAGGGCATATCATGAAAAAAGGAAATTAGAAACGATTGACGAAAACAAGCCAATTGAAGAGGAACCTCAACCATCAAAAAGAGAACAAGGATTGGTAGCACAAAGGGCATGAATGTGAAAGCATCATGGTAAGACAGATTCAGATACCGTAGTTGGAGACACTTCATCTACCACAAGTGAATATGAAGGGACACCATTAAGCACAAGCAAATATGGAGGGACAACATCTACCGCAAGTGAATATGGAGGGACACCATCTACTGCAAGTGAATATTGTTGGATACCATCCATCGTATCTCAAGTTGAGAGTACATCATCACTCATATTTGACGAAGAACGTATGCCATCATCCCCACATGAACCTCAAGGTATGTATTCTATTCCACCCTCGATCGAAGCTACGCAATCTAGCCCACCTCAATTAAATATTGATGAAATTCCTAATGTTGAGATGTATGTAACTAGGAGAACACCGCCTAGAATTTTGCATAGAAAGCCAAAGTATTTGATTAATATTGATGAGGATATTTTGCAGCACATGGAAGGTAAGATTTCAACACACTCTTGTTGAAGATATGCTAATTAGAATTGAAAATATTCTTTGAAAGGCTAAATGAGACCGCAAGATTTCAACTATTTGTTGAAATGATGCGGGGTATAAAGTAAAGAAACATCATGAAAACTCTTGGGTTGAGAACATTGAATGCATCAAGTGAAAACACTATTGTGAAGAATCTAATGGATGCTTATGAGAGTGTGGGTAAGACCTCATGCTCAAAGGATAGTAATGTCACCTAACGTGTCATTACATCGACTTTGGTAAGTAATCAAACAAAGAGAGCTCGTCTCATTAAAAATACGAGTGAACAAATGAGAATTAGTAGAAAAACTTTATCAAGAACCGTTCAAAGGTGACAAAGAATCAAGGGAACCAATTCAAATGAATTATGGGAATTCTCGGGGAGACTACCAAAAAAAGATAAAAAAGTTGTTGAAGCATTGAGAACACTAATTGAAGAGTATTGGAAGAATAACACAAGGCCATCTTTGAATCAAAGGGATGTGGTAAGAACATGAGAATCAATAGTCAGAACCGTAAGCCACATCCAAAGCATTCTTTGGATATGACTCAAACCCAATTTTTTCATAAATTTCAACAGGATTACCCTCAAATTAGTATTTGTCAAAGATTTTTTGAAATGCCCAAACATTTTTATGTCAAGATAACTCACGCATGCAATGCTTGTTGTTGTAGACTACATATTGAATTCTCTAACCATTATGGTGTTTATCGTTCTATATCTTTGGATTTGTATACTAACAATGTTTTGCAGGATTGTGGCATAGAAGCCCCACCAAAATCATCAAGACAGTTCTTATCAAAAAAATTATGTGAAATAGAGGATGGCCAAATATTCTACAGGAACACATATGCTTGGATGGTTCATGCTAGCGTTGTGGTGGCTTGCAGTGTATGTTAGTATGTCAACATATGGAAAGCACATATGAGGTGGGACATAAACTAGTAGAGTTTGGGAAGTATAAAACAGTGGCATACACTACAAAATATGGGTCTCAAACAAAAAGGTGTGATTTGGTTATTCAGAAGATTCCAATGTATCAGTTTATGTCCATGTTTTGTGACAATATAGTGTATGAGTGTACAAGGCATACCCATAGAGCCCAATGGCTGGACATGCAATTCAAGATATGCAAGGACACCTTTCTAATTGGTAGCATAGTATCAGTGGTTGAATTTGTAGATAACTACAATCTACAACCATAGCATGAGGTGCAGTCACAGTATTACAACTCCACACAAGTTTTGATATTTGTGCACATAGAATTCATTCATGTAGTTGATAGTATAGAGGACCAAAGGAAGGTATTGAGGGAGTATCACTTTTATATTAGTGATGATCACACACATTCTCTAGAGTTTGTGAAAGGTTGCTTCTAGATGTTCTACAGTGATTTGGCTTAAAGGGGCATAACATACGGTTGGCATATAATATGGTCGGATAACTGTGCAACACAGTTCAAGAACTCGCGCATGTTCTACTGGTTGAGCAAGATGCATTTCATTATAGGTGTACAACATATGTGGAACTTTGGTGAGGTCGGGCATGGAAAGGGGGAGCATGATGGTGCAGGATCATGCGTGAAAAGAGCATTAACACGAGAAGAGTTAAAGTATAAAGACAGTGCAAAGTTGACATATGCAAGATCAATCTTTGAGTGGTGTAATGCTTCGATGGGTCCATGTAATGAAGGTATGTCTTCAATTCATATATTTTTTTGGTTGATGGATGATACTAACATTGCAGCATATGAGGATTGTTGTACACTAACAAGATCGAGTTAGGTACACTCTTTCCTTAGCTCAAATGCAGGTTCATGGAGTATCGATACACAGATGATGGCATGCTTTTGTTCTTCATGTACAATGCAAGCTTGGAATGATTTTGAGTTAGGGGAGTGGGTTCACAAATGGTTGACATGTTATCTTAGCCCACTTCATACGTATCATGCTCTGATGGCATTGGAATTAACATAGATGGAATCATCGCTCAATTTTAACCACATATCAGATATAGTTCAACCAAGTAATATATCTACTTGCTTTTTTTTGAAATTCCATATTGTTATATCTTACTTTGTATTGTATTCATAATGTTGACTAATTTCAAGAGATTTGTTGCACATATCAATGCAAGGCATGTTTATGCAGTTATTGTAGATGAACACAACGAAGAGGGAATTGAATATTACTTGTCTCATTGTGTTGAGGCCAAAAAGAAATTAGAGACCCCAATTATAGATGGAGAAAACATCGAATACCCTACAAGATCAGTTGTTGTTACTGAAACATGGCTTAGAAGGTACCCACATAAGAGTGTTAAACATTGGTTGTTTCAAGACTTTGACACGCATTGTAAGATTCTTCATTACTCGAACCTTGTCATGGCATCCAATGTTCATTTGACCAAATATGGGGGTAGACCTTTGAACAAGACCTTGTGGAAGGTCCGTGAGTTTAACCATGAGGCAATACTTGACACAATAAAGAGTAGAGCAGACCCAGATGGTTCGTTGGATTAATTTGTAAGTATGCACATCAGTTCTTATTAATTTATACTTGTATGCACATTAATGTGTTTGATGCCAATGCTAACATCTTCTTTTACTTTTCCTATTTGCAAGTAACCTACTAAAAATTGATTGGTGTCCCCTTGTAGAAAATGCAGATTTATGAGCCATCGAAGAGAATCTCAGCCAAAAAAGCAATGCAAATCTTTATTTTAATGATCTTGACAAATCTCAATTATGATTTTAAGCCATTACAAAAGTGTGTGCGAAGCTTGGTGAGGGAATTTCAAGTTATTCATTTGAAGTTAACCTTATCATGAGCACCTATGATGTAGACATTATGAGAGCACCTTGAATTTCAACTGATTCTATTCATGAGAGGTGTTGTGTGCAATAGGTATCTTGGAACTCCCAGTGAAGATGTATGACCAAGAGTGACTAAGTTGAGAGATTGGCATGCCTATCTGTAAGTGCCTTACATCTATTTTCATTTCATTTCCATTTTGGACGATCTTTCTTTTTCTTCTTTTACTTTGCATATTTGTAAGTAAACTACTAAAATTTGATTGGTCTCTCGTTGCATAAAATGTTGATTTATGAGCCATTAAATAGAATCTCAGCTAAAAAGAAATGAAACATCCTTATTTTGATGATCTTGACAAATATCAATTCTTATTTGAAGCCATTATAAAAGAGTGTGTGAAGCTTAGCGAGGGAATCTCAAGTTACTCAATTGAAGTTAACATGCTCCTGAGCACCTATCATGTAGAAATTTAAATAGAATCTCGAATGTATGAGTGACATTGTAAAAGATCTATGAGAATGGAGTACCTAAGGCATTGTAATGAGATTTACTCAAATATTGAAATTTTGGAGTTCATGTTTGGTGTAGGAGCACCTTGTTCTCTAAATGCCTTCAATAGGAAAATTTGCAAAATTTGAATTTTCAAATGTAAACAATGTGAAAAATGCCAATTGAAGGTCATATGTAATGTATTCAAAGTCTCAAACAAGTCATTAGGTGATTGGAGAAGTGATATTGCATAAAATTTTTCATTTGGTGTAAAAATGCAAAACTTGCATTACTTGCACAATTGCAAAATTAGTAAATAAAGGATGATGTTTTCTGTATTTGCAACACTTTTCCTTTTTTTTTCAAGCTTGTGTGGATTTTACAACACCTTATACTTTGATTTTTGATTAGTTTTCTTTAGAGAAAGGAGTTAGGTAACTTTTGAAAGTATTTTGAAGTCTTTTAACTCAAATTTGAGGAAATAAGAATAATTTTATCATAAGTTCTCAAATGAATTCATAAACAAATGACTGATCTAGATACTCATTATTGAGTTACAACACATACTTTAAAATCAATAGTGACTATATTGGAACATGTGCATCAAAAATGACCTTCTTCACTGTCTTAATTAGGCTAACTAGGCCTAATTTACAAAGGAACATACCTTTAAACATTCAACAACCCCCTAAAATTGTTGGGGAAGCAATTCTCATGTATCCAAACCCTCAAATCCACAATTTGTCTCAGGAGAAAATCACTCCACCATGCCAAACCACAAAACCCTTATTTTATGCTAGTATGAGGAGGGTTTATTGAAAGAAATGGTTACACACCTTACCAAAACATTCCACCACCCTAGACCTTCTTAAAATCACCTACAAAAACTCAAAAGACAATCACCCAACTCTACATGCAATATTTTATCAAACCCTAGGATGAAACCTCATTTTTTATGTCATTTTCCATCAAAATCTACAAGGGAAGAAACTTGGATACTGTGGTTCTTAGAAACTTCTCGTCTGATCCTATGGGATGGTGTTGGGCCCCTCTACAAAAACCTCTCTTAGTTTTCACTATCTTGGAGTGGTTTTCCTGTGGTGGTAGATTTTCACTTGATGGAAAAAGTGTCAAATGCAAGCAATGCAAAGTTGCACAGTGATGCAACTTTCATTTTGCAACTCGTGTGACCACACAGATTGTTCCAACGCATCCGAATAGGTATCTTTACGCTAGGCATGGTCCGATTTCACACCCAAACACGCGGAATCGCTACAAGCTACGTTCAACTGGATCGATCCCTTAAGAGTCCAAAGTGCAAAATGGCTAAAAACCTCGGCATCATGTTACTCAGATACCATGATGCTTAGAAACTCCTCTTCTAATCCTATGGGATCATGTTGGGCCTCTCTACAATAACCTCTCTCGATTTTTGCTATCTCGGAGTGGTTTTCCCGTGGTGGCAAATTTTCACTTGATGGAAAAAGTGTCAAATGCAAGTAGTGCAAAGTTGCAAAGTGTTGAAACTTTCGTTCTATGACTCGTGTGGTCACAGGAAATGTTCCAATGCATTCGAATAGGTATGTTTACACTAGGCATGGTGTTATTTTGCACCCAAACACACGGAATCGCTCCGAGCTACGTTCAACTGGATCGATCCCTTAAGAGTCCAAAGTGCAAAATGGCTGCAAACATTAGCATATTGCTACTCAAATACCATGATGCTTAGAAACTTCTCCTCTAATCCTATGGGAATGCATTGGGCCCCACTATAAAAACCTCTCTCATTTTTTGCTATTTTGAAGTGCAAAGTTGCAAAGTGGTGCAAATTTCATTTTGCAACTCATGTGACCACACAGACTGTTCCAATGCATCTAAATATGTATGTTTATGCTAGGAATGGTCCTCTTTTGCACCCAAACACACATAATTGCTTTGAGCTACATTCAATCAAATAGATCCCTTAAGAGTCCAAAGTGCAAAATGGTGCAAACTTCATCATGTTATTACTCGGATACCATGATGCTTAGAAACATATTGTCTAATCCTATGGGATGAGGTTTGGCCCCTCTACAAAAACCTCTCTCGATTTTTTCTATCTCAGAGTGGTTTTCCCATGGGGGTGGATTTTCACTTGATGGAAAAAGTGTCAAATACAAGCAGTGCAAAGTTGCAAAGTGGTGCAACTTTCATTCTGCAACTCATGTGACCACACAGACTATTCCAACACGTCCAAATAGGTATTTTTACGTTATGAATGGTCCTCTTTCGCACCCAAACATGCAGAATCGCTCCGAGCTACATTCAATTGGATCGATCCCTTAAGAGTCCAAAGTGAAAAATGGTTGCAAACTTCAACATATTGTTACTTGGATACCGTGATGCTTAGAACTTCTCCTCTAATCTTATGTGAATGAATTGGACCCCTCTACAAAAACCTATCTCATTTTTCTCTATCTCAGAGTGGTTTTCCCATGGTGGCGGATTTTCACCTGATGGACAAAGTGTCAAATGCAAACAATACAAAGTTGCAAAGTGGTGCAACTTTTGTTCTACAACTTGTGTGACCACACAGACTATTTTAATGCATCCGAATAGGTATGTTTACACTATGCATGGTCCTCTTTCACACCCAAACACACAAAATCGCTATGAACTATGTTCAACCAGATCAATCCCTTAAAAGTCTAAAGTGCAAAATGGTGCAAACTTCAACATGTTGTTACTCAGATACCATGATGCTTAGAAAATTCTCATCTGATCCAATTGGATCGCGTTGGGCCCCTCTACAATAACCTCTCTCATTTTTTTCTATCTTAGAGGCATTTTCTCGTGGTGGAAAATCTTCACTTGGCGAAAAAGTTATCAAATGCAAGTAGTTGAAAGTTGCAAAGTGGTGCAACTTTCATTCTGCAACTCATATGACCAAAAAAACTATTCTAAATCATCCAAATAAAAATTTTTACACTAGGCATGGTCCTCTTTCGCACCCAAACATGCAAAATCACTCTGAGCTACGTTCAACCAGATTGATCCCTTAAGAGTCCAAAGTGCAAAATGACTGCAAACTTCAGCATGTTGTTATTTGGATACCATGACAATAAGAAAATTCTAGTATTATCCTATGAGATTGTGTTGGGCCCCTTTACAATAAAATCTCTCATTTTTTTTATCTTGGAGTGGTTTTCCCATGGTGGAAAATTTTTACTTGATGGAAAAAGTGTCAAATGCAAGCAGTGCAAAGTGGTGCAACTTTTGTTCTACAACTCGTGTGACCACACAGACTATTCCAACACATCCAAATAGGTATGTTTATACTAAGCATGGTACTGTTTTGCACTCAAACACACAGAATCACTTGAAGATACGTTCAACTTAAAGCATTCACATTTTCTTGTGATAATTGTCATTTACATTACAATACTCATCTACTCCTTGGCTTCAACTATTCTACGTTCATGGGTTACATAGCATATGTGATCTACTATGCCCATTTGTTCCCCTAGCCCTTGTAACAACCAATATGTTTGAAAATTATGGTTTATCTCCTTTTCTATTGGTTTGAGTAGGTCAATTTTTTCATTTTCCTTTAAGTAAATTAGGAAAATAGGGGGACATTATATATTATGGAAAATATTTAATCAGGGGATGCATATTGTGCGAGTTTTGATAGTGGGCTAGTGGGTACTGAAGTAGTGAATGCATTTTTAATGTATTAAATGAAAACTTCACGATATGTGTTGGAAAGCTGCCCCTAACACAAGTAGAGAATGCATAGTTAATTCATGAAATATGAGGCGAGTGTTAATTTATGCTTATTGTTTGTTTATTGTTTGTTGAGAAGTTTGCGTGTTTTTGGCTATAGGTTTCCATCTTTGACGTTTGTCATTTTGTGCAATCCTTGAACAAAGCAGGAGTCGTATGAACGGTGTGCAACTAGTGAGTGGCTCGTTTGTTTGTTTTTGATACTTGATAACTAGAAGCGTTAGAGGGGAAACTGAACAGTTTGAGCAAGGTCTTCTGGACCATGGGTGTGAGATGTGTTGGAAGGATAGTTAGTACACATGCAGTTAATGCATAGTTAATTCATAAAATATTAGACGAGTGTTGGGTTTTGTTTGTGCTTATTCTCCTTTGTCTATTATTTGTTGAAAATCTTGTAGGTTTTTTAGCTCTTGGTTGCGCTTTTGCATGTTTGTTATTCTGTAAAAGTGCATTGTTGGTGAATGGCTTGAAGTATCATAAACAAACAAACAAACTGCTTACCAGTAGTCTACTGTTCCTAGGATTAAGAACATAGAGAGCTAAAAACACACACTTTTCAACAAACAATAAACAAACAAGAATTAGCACAAATTAAAGCCAATAGTCACTTAAGATTTCATGAATTAACTATACATTCAATGGTTTTGTAACCACCAGCTCTTGAACACATCTCACACAATTTGCATTCAATGGATTAAACATGTATTCACTGCTTCACAATTAAACATTTTCCAAAATATATAATGTCCCCTTACTTTGCTAATTTACCTAAGCGAAAATGACTAATAGACCTAATCCAACCAACTGTGGGAAAAACACAAAAATACTTCAAACAATACAATTTGGTTGGCCATGAGAATTTTAAGAACAAGCAACTATTTCAAAAGAAAATTCAACAAATGCAATTCTAAACCTTCCTATCGACAAAAGCTAACAATTGCAATAGTGAAACATTAACCACAAAAACAATGATAAAATTTGCAAAAAAATAGACCAACGTCATAAATTTCTACAAACATTTAGACATTAAGTAAAAATTTTGTAAGCTTTGCTGATAGGCTATTGGCCACCCAGGCAATAAACACATAGTTAATGCATTCAATTCCTCCACAGTCAACAAGACCTTGCTCAAAGCATATGTCATTTACTATAGCCACTTTCCTTGTTAGCTCTTGTAACAACAAACAATATTTCTAGTTATCAAGTATCATAAACACACAAACAAGTCAGTCATTAGCAATGCACTTTTATAGTATAATGAACATGGAAAAGTGCAACCAAGAGCTAAAAACACACAAGCTTTTTAATAAACAATAAATAAATGAGAGTAAGCACAAATAAAACCCAACATGAACTGGAAAGGCTTTCACTACAAAAGCCATATACCAAGCTCTAATTTGCATTTATAGCAAGTCTATTGACAACAATCCAGGCAAACCAAAAGGCTTATTAACTGTGTATACAGGTAAAGCAACTTACAACTTAGGTGGAGTTACATTACATTCAACATTTCACATACCATTTAATACATCATATGTTTTTCCCTTAGCATCTAAAGCATTGGATAATATGTCCAAGCACTACGATCAATTGCATGTGCTCCTTATAGATGAAATCTCACTAGTAGGCTCAACATTTCTACGCTCCATTCATAGATGACTATGAGACATAATGCAAATTTCTACAATGTACTTTAGAAACCTTTATACAATCTTCTCTAGTGATCTCTACCAAGTGCAACCTGTTGTTGACTCCATTGTGGTTTGTAAACTTTGTTGATAGACTGATGGCCACTCAAACAATAAACACATAGTTAATGCTTTCAATGCACCCACAGTTGACATAACCTTGCTTAAACCATTCAGTAGTAGATGACATATGCTATGTAGCCAAGTTACATGGAATAGTTGAAACTAGAGAGTAGGTTGCTATTGCAATGGTTTCAATTGCAATTCAAAGATAATAAACAACTTTTTTTTTTCTATTGGTTGGAGTAGGTCTATTATTCATTTTTGTTAAAGTAAATTACAAAATAGGAGAACATTATATATTTTGCAAATATTTAATCACTGAATGCAAATTGTGTCAGCTTTGGTGGTGGGGTGGTAGATACTAAAGTAGTCAATACATGTTTAATGCATTAAACAATATGATTGGCAATTCAGAAATAATAGTCTGTTAGATGCAAAGCAATCAGTTTTCTTTGTGCTAATTTTCATGTGTTTATTGTATGTTTAGAAACTTGTTTGTTTTTAGCTCTATATTCCCCTCTTCCATGTTTGCTAAGTCTCTGAGGTGATTGAATCATGGAGAATCTATACATTTTTCTTTGAGCAATTTTCTCAAATAGCTTGGTTTTTTTGTGGCTAAATGAATAAGCATTAAAACTAAATGCGTTGAACAATGTGTTCTAAACTATGGAAGCATTCAATGCATTACTCATTGCTCTAGTGGCTATGAGGCTATCAACAAAGCTTGCAAAATTTGTGTTTAATGCCTGAATGTTTAGAAAAAAATATTGTGTTGGTCTATTTTTTTGCAAATTTTATCATGTGTTTCTATATTTGATGTTTATGAACAACATATAATGCATTAAACATGTATTGACTGCTTCAATAATACTGCCCTCCTATTCTACTAATTTACTTCAACAAAAATGAATAGAAGGCGTACTCCAACCAATAGAAAAAGAGATAAATCATTTATTATCTTTTAATTGCAAATGAAACCATTGCAATATGACATCCAATTTGCCCATTTTTTGATTAGTTATTGGGTTAATAAATTGTTCACGTTTTTACTAAAGCAATCTTTCTTCTGCAAATGTTCTCTACCTTGCAAAAAATAGAACATTTATCTCTGCCTCAACGTTCTTCACAGAATTTTTAGATCATATTCTTATGCATCAATCGAAGGAAAAATTTGTTTCCAGTCTATATTCTCACACGTTTACATGTAACACTCTTCCCATTTTCACTATTTATGCACTCAGTCGAGCGAGACATGGAGAAGCATTCCCATTTACACCTGTTCACCATTAACACATTACAAGGTATTGGGATTGTTGCATACGACTAGGCTCAACTTATTGTTTTTTATGGGACTTTTCAATGATATAAGTAGATTAATATTTCACTCATTTTCTTACACAAATAATACTAGCATACCTACTTCACGCAATAGAAAAAGAAATGAATGATAGATTTCATACATGAAATATTTAGTTGATACTTGATTAAGTTCTCTTTGATTCTACAAATCCTATAAGAAAAATTTTGCAAATCAATTCTTATAATTTACCAAGACTTTGTTATTTGTTATTAAATACATTGTTGACTCTTACAATAAAGTTCTTATTAATTATTGTGCCTTTTTTCACTAGTTTTGTTGCTCTTTCTTACAGACAGAGGGAAAATGTCCCCATCATATTGTGCTCCTACAAAAGTAAACATATTGACCAACTTCATGCATGCAACAAATCTTTTTTTGACAAAGGTTACAATGTTAGATATGTGTAATTGTTTCCTTTGGAATTTATACACAGTAACGAAATGAGAATTTCGAAATGGAAAATTGAATATTTTGAACAAGATCTTCTCAACTGTTCCATGTATCTTGGTTATAGAGCATATGCCATCTACTATACCCATTTGTACACTTAGGCATTAAAACAACAAAGAATACTTCTAGTAGCAATACAACAAAAGTTTTGATACATATACAATTGTTTCGTTTCAGTGTCAGGCATAGTAGACAAATCAGAATTACAAAAGGGGAAACTCAATAGCTTGGTTCAAGCAGATCCACTATTCAGTTTTCTTTAAGAAAATTAGGTAAACAAGACATTATATATTTTGGAAAATATTTAATTACTAGATGCAAATTGCATAAGCTTTGGCAGTGGACTAGTTTACATTACAACAATGAATACATGACTTCATGAATTAACTATGCATTGAGTGCTTATGCACCTACCATCTCTTCATCACATCCGTGAAAGTTTGCATTTAATTCATTAAACATGTATTCACTATTTCAGTATCCGATAGCTCACTGGCAAAGCTTGTACAATTTGTATCCACTGTTAGAATATATAATGTCTCCTTATTTTCCTAATTTACAAGACTCGATCAAGTATCAACTGAATCTTTCGACAATTTGCATTTAATGCTTAAATATTTGTCAAACTTTATCATTTGTTTCAATTGTTCTACCTTTATTTTATCTATTCTCTTATTCAAACCATAGTAATAGATTTTGATCAGACAACTAAGTTTACAAAATGAAAACCAAGTAATTGCAATAGTATTGGTCTAGTGCTTCTGCATTCATTGAGCATTGATTGATTTATGTTTATGAATTGCATATAACATACCATCAACTATTCTCATTTGTTTGATATGCCCTTCTAACAGGAACCATTGGTTACAATTTAAGCAGGAGACAAAATCTACATTGTTGCAAATACAGTCAATTGTTAAACAAGAAAATACAAAGTCAAATTCTTAGATCACCATTCCTTTTTTGTTTGTAGCAAAAAAATTAATGTTTTTGCAAAAAATCAACTTTCTTACATACTACATTTATGTACACAGTACGTAAGATTTAGCATGTATATAAATATTAAGGCCTATTAGCATTTTCAACAATCTAATATTGTATGCATTCTAAGTGGAAACAAGATATCAATGTATAGAAAAAATAGATGTTGATACGTATGAATATGCAAAGTGCTCACAATTCTACAATATAGACAATGTACTAAAAGAAAATGAACTATGTAGATTAGGCACATTTAAGTACAACGTTGGAGACTGCTTGTTCGACTCATTACAAGTACTATTAAACAATCAATATACATCAGTTGAGCTATGGAGAGGAATAGTAGATTACTTCTTAAGTTGCTTTGCAAAACAAGATAAAGATGCAATTAGATCATACAACCTTGCACTAAACCTTGAAAGTTTGTATAGAATGCACAAAGTGCATGACCAATACACATATCTACACAAAATGTGTCATCTGCAAAACCAGAAGCTGGGAATGACGAAATCGACTTATGGGGAGACATATTCTATATTTAGTGGCTATATCCAAATGGTTGAATATACAAATATGTGTTTGGTCAACAACATCAGGGAGAAATTACTTGCACTTTAAAAACAACACTGTTCAAAATGCAAAATGTCCAGATAAACAAAGATTAGAAACATTTTTTGCATACCAATGATGAAATTGAAGAGAGTACTGGGCCTGTCACAATTGAAAATGAGTTAGATAGTGACATGGAGCATGAGAATCCATCTAAAACCTTGGTCCATGGATTCACTGAATCTAGAAGTATACATAGCATGCAGACAAAATCATTGAAATTGCACCTATAGAACAAAACTATCGAGTTGGAATCTTTAAAGACAAATACACTAAGGAGATGAATTTACCAACATTATTCTTTGGCAAGCCACATGATAACGACATTCTAAAAAACTTTACATACCACAAAATTGCACAATGGGAAGTTTTGCAATCAAATAGAAAATTTGCATATCACACGACAAACATATTTTTCAAAACTATCAAGATACTAATACTACAAGTCTTGTCTACAATGTCCATAAGAATACGAAAGGGCCAACTAAAAGGACACAAGCTAGTTGTGAAGGATGTGAAACACAAACCAAACATTGAGAGAATTCTAAAATCAAATATTGGGTATGTTGACTTCAAAAAAATAAGAATATCCCCAAATTATACACAACTTAAGAATTATTTTTTTGTAATGATACGACAGCTAGTCCACCATCGACATTCTTCCTCACTTTTAGTAGCATTGAATAAAATTGGGATCCTTTAATAAACATGCTACAAGAATTACACAATCAACATCAATTAGGTCAAAAACAAAAAGAGTCAATTGCTCAAATGAACATTGACAAATTTGAATTGATCAAGAAGGATCCTATTACTTGTGTATGGTACTATATACATAGAATAAATGCAATGAAAAATTTGATGCTTATAGATGACTCTATGCTTGGAAATGTTATTGATTACTTTTTAGTGATTGAGTTCCAAAATTGAGGAAACAAGCACATGGTCGTCTGCTAATATGGGTGAAAAATGCACCAATCTATACAGAAAACAACAATACAGACATCATAGCTTTTGTCAACAAGTACATTGCTTGTAGCCCTGATCATTTGCAAGCTAACTTAGATAGTTTACAAAGGCATCACCACACAAAGAGATGCAAAAGATCAAGGAAAAAAATTTACAGATACAATTACCCTTTTCCACTGATGCGAAAGACACGAATACTTTCACCAATACTAGCAAAGACTGAAACAACTTCAAATGTTGTCAACGTTTACTTGATATTGTGAAAAGAAAACTATGACAAAGAATACACTTTAGACATGTTTTTAAATGACATAAATGTGTATGAAACTGATTATATAATAGCTTTGAGCTCTACACTAAACATGCCAACACTTTTCTTACAAAGAAAACCATCAAAAATATGGAACAACAATTTTGCAAGGAAAATGTCGCACCTTTGGAAGGCAAATATAGATGCCCAGTTTGTGCTTAATGCATATGCTACAGCAATGTACTGTAGCTCTTACATTGCAAAAGTAGACAAATCAATGACATATGCATTCAAAATAATGCATAAGGACCACCAACAAACGAATATTGATGCAATAAAAATGATTGGTAAACTTGAAAATGCATTGTTGAACTTGCAACAAATGTCTGCACAACAAGCTACTCATATTGTTTTATCACTTCCACTAAACTTTAGTTTAAGAAAATGCATTTTCATTGAAACATAGTCCTATAGTGACGTACATTCATTCTAAAATCCATCAAAAAATTGAACAATGAACCAGATGAATCAGAGAACATACTCTCAAAATCTATCTAGTGGACTACTATTTAATACATCCTTAAACATTGATAGACATATTTCTTGTAGAATTTGTTTCTTGAGTTACAATAAAAATGGAACTACAGTTGACCCAAAAACTAAACCAAGTGTAATATGGTTTATTAACTTCAACAAGAAATTTGATATGGAGAATCATTGTAGAGAGCAATTAATGCTCTATGTACCGTTTACAATAAATGAGAGTACATTAAAACAAAATTTTGACTCATGGGAACATGCATACATTCACCATGAAAAAATAATTATAAAAAATCATGCAAAGTTCACTCGCAATACAAGTCCTACATGGGGTGACATAGAAAAAGAACTTAAAGATGTTGAGTTCCTTGATGATGGCAACAATGATAAGTCATTGACAGCAAGAAAACCTAGCCAAACGAAACAATATGACATTCAAACAGACCTTCCAAACATAGGGCGCATAAAACCAAATACAATGCCACACAATGCATTTGAAATTGCTAGACACCCACAAATAATTGACAACAATGAATACTACAAACTAAGACAAATGTTCAACAAAGAACAAGCAATTGTTAAAGATGTTAAAATGAAAAAGATGAATAACATCGACAAGCCTTTGCATTTGTTCTTGATTGGAGGAGCTGGAACTGGAAACACTTTCACAACAAAAGCTATAGACCAAGCTCTAATTTGCATTTATAGCAAGTCTATCAACAACAATCCAGACAAACTAAAAGGCTTATTAACTGTGTATACATGTAAAGTAGTTTACAACTTAGGTGGAGTCACATTACATTCAACATTTCACATACCATTTCATACATCATATTTTCTTCCCTTGGCATTTGAAGCATTGGAAAATATGCCCAAGCATTATGATCAATTGCATGTTCTCCTTATAGATGAAATGTCACTAGTAGGCTCAACATTTCTACGCTACATTGATAAATGACTACACGACATAATGCAAATGCCTACAATGTACTTTGGAAACCTTGATAGAATTTTTTGTGGTGATCTCTACCAAGCGCAACCTATCCTTGACTCCATTGTATTTGAGAATAAACCCATTGTAATTGAATTGATGCCTTACAATTTTTAGAAAGAAAATGTAAAATGCTACTCATTGGTCACAACTATGAGACAAAAGGATGAAAATTTTATTGCAATCCTTAATAGAATACGAATAGGCTTACAAAAAAATGATGACATAGACTATCTTAACCAACCTTTTTTCCGTCCTCCACCTTTAGATCCAACACTTCATTACTTGTTCTATAGGAAAGCTGATGTGGGCGTGCACAACCATATAATGCTATTGGCCATTTCCAGTCAAATGATAGTGCTAGATGCAATAGATGAGCACGAGGAAAACTATAATGCAATATGGATTTATAGCCATACAACCACTCTTCCACCTCAAATATACTTGAAATAGGATATCCTTGTTGAAATCTATGCAGAAAACTATAATACACAAGATGGCCTAGTCAATGGATTCAATGGAATATTTAAAGCATATACAACACATAATGACATTGATGTTGTTTGGCTCAAATTTACTAATCCAACAATTGGACAGAAACAATGCAAAAAAATAGCACAATACTACACTAATCTCATTGACAAGGAATGGGTTCCTTTATTGTGCATTGCTAGAGCCATACAAAAAAAATTAGCGAACAAGAAAATTACAATTAGAAAATAATTCCCATTACAACTACCATGTACACGAACCATCCATCATTCACAAGGACTAACAATGCAAGCTTTGGATTTTGACCCAATGGGCATAAGACAACATGGCTTAACTTACACAACAGTATCACAAATAAAGAAAATAGACTCATTATTTCTGCTAAAACCTTTAACCATAAAAAACTTTAAAGTTAAGGGAAAGATACACATAGAAATGCATCGCCTGCAGTCAACTGCATAGTGGCAGCTTGATATTCAAACTACACGTTCACACAATACACCACAAATGCTTTTATGCACACTAAACACTTGTTCATTAAATCCACATGCACATGACATTGCCAATGACTATGACACAATGTAATCTGACATTTTGTGTTTACAAGAAGTACACATGCATATCATTACAACCTAATATATTATCACAATATTTTAATACCTTTGGTATGAATATGATACATGACCTAACAATGTTTACCAAAAAACATTTGTTTGCATCAAAAGAAAAAGAACACAACTCTACAAATATTGAATCATAGTCAGAATACTACGATGCATCGATGAACTTAATATCTATAATATTTATGCAAGGCCTAATACTCCCATTCAAGAAATAATCACAATGCGTCAACCTGTAATTGCATACACATATACAAAAAACATATTGTACATTGTAGGCGACTTTAATATTGACATGTGTTCAGAAAACAAAAGCAAAAGAACACTTCAAAATTTCATGCAAACTAACACAATTCATTTTTTGATAAACAAATCACATAGTCTACACAAGCCGTTCATTGACCATATTTGGTCAAATTCAATCACAAGTGTATGCAATATTTACAGATTAGAGGCATATTGGATTGACCACTTTCCTATTTTCCTAAAATTCTGCCTTGCCCATTGAATTAGTTCAACATTACAACATACATAAGCATATATCACTAATACATTTTCTAATGAATTTTGCAATACTAAATCACTACCATGCAGGAAAATTATGGATCAAACAAAAAGACCACAAAAGAAGTATAAGAAATGGAGGAAGGCACAAGCAAACGATAAACAACTTATCCTATTTTCCTATGACATGCATTTTTGCATTGTCCAAATATAAGATTTACATTTCTCTTGCTTTTTGTAGAACAAAAATACAAAAGACCATATCAATTGAAGATTTGAATGCAAAAAAAGTTGGTGACACATTCCAAGGTGATGTCCTTGTTGTCTACAGAGCAACATTGGACAAAGTCAATAGAACACATGAAGTACTGCGTGCAGATCTTATAGATCTTAAAGCATAAATGACAGTCACACTGAATATCAGTGGATACCTTGTGCAAGAACATGTGCACAAAATAGTTCCAGGATTGGGAGTTTCAATATCAGGCTTCCAAATTTCTCCTAGAACAAATTATGACATAGGGAATTGTGATTGCATACTGGTATTGATAGACACAATGTAACACCCCTCCATTTTGGCTCTTTGATCGGCAATGTTCTTTGCTATGTTGTTTATGTTTATGTTGTGACTTTGGTACTTGGTTACTAATTCATCACAAACTGTTAAGTGATGTGTATGTTATATTTTATTGTGATGGAATTTTACTCTGATGTTATCATTATGGCATGTTTTGAATTAGCTTAGCAGATATTTAATTAATGATGTTTTATGCTTTTGATCATATTATTGATGTTAGAATCGTTAGTTAGTAATTTTGTATTGGTGAAGGGAACGAGATCGTACCACTCGCTTGCAAGCACCCTATGATACCGAGATTTCCTCTACATGGTGTGTTTGATATATTATATATATATGCATGTTCGATATACTCTTTGTTCACAGGTTGACAGGTACAAGATATCAACTCCACCTGATTTCACAGGTTTGAGCATGTCCATTGGCCAACAGTATTCAATTGGGAGATAGTAGCTAGGTTTTCTATGCCAAGTCATCACCCTAGTCATAGTGTGTTGTCGGGCTTTAGTCGGGTTACGTTGCTTCTTTATTGTGCATCCCTTCTTGTTTTCATTGAAAAAGGTAAATAAATGGCTTTATGTATTTAAAGTTGTTTATTAAATTATCTGGTTACAAGTTATAAATTTTATTTAATTTATTCATTAATTTAATTTAATAAATAAAATGATCTAATATTAGATTAGATTTATTTTATTGATTAATTAAATTAATTATGTGGAAATAAATCAAGTGATTTATTTTGGAAATTGTAATTGTTATATTCTTTTTGAATTGAAAATTTAAAAAGGATAAGTGTTAAAGTTGTTTTGAAAAGAAATTTTTAAAGTTGAATGCTTTTTGGAAATGTTTAAATGTATTTGGAATAGAAATTTTAAAATAAATAATAAACTCATGTTGAAAAGAATTTTAGTTTTAAATTCCCTTTTGGTTGAAAAAATTTTTAAATGTGTTAAATCCTTTTTGAAAACAATTTTGTTTTAAATTTTAAAATTCAAAAATATCCCCAAAAGGCAATAACTAGGGTGGATGGGATATTTTTAGGTAAGTTGACTAAATTTGGGGAAGTTTTCATTTTTGAAAGAAAAAATTGTTGTTAAAAAAAAAATGAAGGTAATTTTGTTTGGATTATGCATTGTTGGATTTGGGTGAAAGATTTTGGAGAAGCTTTGGAAAAATTTGGAAATTGCAACTCAACTTCAGTTTTCTTCTTCAAGTTTCCAACATATTCTTTCTTGTTTGTTTTGAAATTTAGTATCTTCATTATTGAAAGCTTGTTTGGAAAACAGATTTGAAAACCTTGTAAAAATCTTGGGAGAATTTAGATTTCTTGAAAAAAACAATCCTTTTCAACAAAAAATTCTGGCAAAACAAAATTCAAACAATAGAAAATAGAAAGGAAACAAAAGAAAAGTTTAAAACCTCTCTGTTGTATTTGGGGAAGTTCCAAAATTTTATTTTATGAAATTGTGTCTAAAATTTCTGCTCCTTAAATTTTCCTGTAGAAAATTTGCTAAAACAGGCTATAAAATGGTAATTTATATATATATTGTATATGCATATATTTTAGTTATGCATATTGGGTCTAATTTATTTGTTTTGGGAAGTTGTTTCTTCTTGTTTTTCTTCCCTGTTAAAATTCTAGAAATGCACAGGGGAATGTAATTTTAGATTTTTCTTATAAAAGAAATTTTTATAAAAAATAATAATAATAATAATAATAATAATAAATTTGGGGATGCTGGAGGGACCAACCCCCATAGCCACCCCCCATATGGGAGGTACTGGCTATGGAGGCAGCGCCCAGTGCTGCCCCCACAGGTAGCAACCCCCCACATATGGGGAGGGGCTACGTGGCAGTCCCCAGCAGGGGCTGCGTCCCCTGTTCTGGGGACTGCGTAGTAGCAGGAAAAGATTTCGTTGTTTTTTTTTTAATTTATAAATTTAATATATATTATTTAATTATAATATGTATATAATATATGTTATATAAATATATATTTATATATTTATATATATATATATATGTTTTTATTATTATTAAATATATATATAATGTGTATATTATGTATTTTTATATAATTTAAATTGGAATTTAAATGGGTGTTTTTAAATATATATATATATGTATATTTGTATATACACTAAGTATATATTTATATATATATATATATATATATTTAATATATATTTATATTTAAATATGAATTATTTTAAGATGATTATTGTTACGTTAATAGAAGCAAAAAGTGGATTTTATAACAAATGTTTTTATTTTAAAAAAGATAATTTTATAATCAAATGATTTATTTAAAATTTTGATTTTATAATCAAATGATTTATTTAAAAAGTTGATTTTATAATCAAATAATTTTATTTAAAAAGATTGTTTTAATCATTATGTATGATTGAACAAATGGAATTAAATGGTTAGTTTTGAATTCCTTAATGTCGTCAATGTGATTTGATTTACTTTTGAGTGTGTGCACAAATAATGTTAATTATTTAATTGATTTCATGCACTATGTCATTGTTTGGCTTGGATTTAGGAAATCCTAACATTAGTTTATTGACTTTCCTGAAATGCTTTCTAAGTGATGTTTTCGTTCATTCTCAATGTTGGGAAAATGGGGTTATTCATCTAGTAAGTCTTCTAGAGGAGTTATTCTAGGTTGGGATTTTTATGTGGTGGTTCAATTTGCGAATTGCCTTGGAAAATGTGTATAGTTGTATCATGTTGTTTTACCCAGTTTTCATGAACGAGGATGGTTTGTGCCTCCTTTGGATTAGGAGTGGCTTATGTGGTCTGTGCCTCCTTTGGAAGGAGTCGATTATGTATTTTGTTTCCTCCAGTGTTTGGAGTGGGTTTCTATTAATTGTTGCTTCCTTGAATTGGAGTGGTTGTCTTATCTAAGTTTACCCATTGAATTGTGGTTTTGTACCATGTGTGTTGTCGATAGGAGAGTGGCTCTTTATGAGGGTTTGGCACACAAAGGGGTGCCAAGGTAACTCACTTAGGGTTTAAGTGATAACTTAAAAATAATTAATGAAAAACCCTCACACTAATTAAGATGATAAATTCCTCTCTCATGACTCATGCACTTATCAAGGCTTGAGATGAGATGAGAAGCACATGTTGTATGAGGGTCCGGCGGCTGGTAGAGGCAAGCCAAGGTAACCCAAGGTTGAGCCAGGGTAACTCATAGCAAATGATGTGTGACACTCTCTCTATGTCAACTAGAAGTCAGTTTGTTGTACTATGTAGATGATCATTGTTCTCTGGAAGCATTATAACCATTGTGTTAAGTAATATTGTGTTTGTATTTGTTTTAGTTTAGTTATGTTTTAGCCTATGTCTAGAGGTAGATGGTCTTGTATAGGAATTCCTTGTTACTATCTCCTAGCAGGGGGGGTGGGCCTTCAGGTATCACATGGTGGGGTGGAATGTGCACCTTAATCCGTTGGGTCTTCTTCTTGTTCATGTGGATGAGATTTCCAGTTGGAGAGCTTGTGGGATTCAGTTTCATTTCATGTTTATTCATTTTAGATGATATTGTATTTTATTACCCCTCATTTGTTATTGAGGTGGAAGGTGTATTATGTAATCATGTTTTTTGGATTTATCTCATTCGGGGAATGAGTGTTGTAATCTTATTGTAAATTTATTGTTATCTGAAATCAAGTGGTATCTCTTATGCCTTTGATGTAATTTTATCATGTATGGAATGTATGTGTATTTAATTTTTTAAGTAATTAAATGTTATGGTTTCATTTCATGTTTCTTGTTTGGGTTTTAAAGTAACCTCAGTCTCGTAATCTGAGAGGTTGTTGCAATGGGTAGTGATCTTGCTTGTTAATTGTACTTATTTGAAAAAAAATAGTATGTTTGTGTAGTTGTTGCAACTTCCTCTAGGGTTGTGTGGCGGGGCGTTACATACAAGCACAGTTGAAAGCATGCCTCACTTTTCTACTGACTACTACTTCATTCCAGACACAACTATCAACCAATTACTAGAAGCCACAAATCAATATCTAATTGGAACAATAGGTGCTTTGGTTGTTGGCACTAAAAAAGTAGGCAACCAATATGCAATTGATATCAAAGATGGTATAGCGGAATCTGACAAAGCATAGGTACAAATGTCTCACCAACATATGTGCCACCAATCCATTTTAACATATTTTTATAGCATTGTGGTCTTTAATAAAAAATTTATGTAACAAAGACTAACTTTCTCATTACCATGCAGCTGCAACTATGTCCATATCATGAAAAGCAATACTTGCAAATAGAGGAACTGCTACATAGGAACAAAACCCCAGCCTTTCTTTTCAAGAATATCCTAAAAATCACTGATAAAAAAAACATGTTCCACATGGGTCGATCAGCATTTATTTACAAATTGAATAACAAGAGAACATTGGACAAGTTAGTTGCTTTGTTGCAATCAACATCCAAGGTGAATTTTAAAAATATTTTCGCATTTTCATTTAAAATTTATGAAACTACCGCTTCTTACTATCTATGTTCACATGTTCCAGGTTTTAGGGACATTAAAAGCAACAAACACACTTTCAAATCCATTTGAAGCTTTCTTCCCGAATCGCAAATATAAATTCAACACTTACGGCATGCTCCAACAGGAAATTGCTCATTGCAGCCAATATGACAAGGGAGTGAGCTACATATACTCACTTCATCCTAAAGCTATCATCATAAAAAATGAAAAGCAAATAGTCCATTGTCCAATCCGAAGCAATGTCCTGTGACAACTCTTGCCTGCCCTTCAAGACATGAAATATGAAAACTACATAAAGGACAAATCAACAGTAATATTTGCATTATGGGACTTCGTCACCAAAGGGAATTTCACCCTCAATCAAAACAACGTTATCACAAAGGCCATTTTCCTAACTGAGTAAACAGTATGTGCCACAACAAGGTATAAAGCAATACTAATACAAATACTCTTATTTCTCTTCAATTTCCTAAAAATGTTTAAAATTATATAAAAAAACTAGCTTTCATACTAACCATAATAATGACATTGTAGGTGACAAAGAAGCAAAAGCAACTGAAAGACTACCTGCCATTGCATGAACCTGCATTCCTTGCTTTTGTTATGCTTTTCTTCTTGGCTCTTTCGCCTATATTACTATATCTCATGTTTTGTGACTTAAAAATTCTTCCTAATTTTATTTTACAATCAACATGTTTTTCTATTATATGCTAGACAATACTTTATTTTATTATGTCACCATTTAAATAGATTAAACTCCACTGTTACACATTTTTACTATGTAATATATTAGCAATATGAAACATACATGTTTTTAAAGGGAAAGTTACTATTGCAATAATTGCATTTAAATTTGACATGCACTTGGTTGGCCAATCAAATTTATTTGACAAATTTTATAATGTGTTTCTATTTCGCTTATTTGCTTACACAAAGCAGAGTACTAGACCTACTCCATGCAATAGAAAAACAATTGAATGATAGATTTCAAACATGAAAGATTCAATTCATACTTGATTGAGTTTTCTTTGGGCTACTTTCCCACTTACTAAGTTTTTTGTAGATAAATCAATAAGAAATAGTATTCACTTTATAACAAAACATAGGTAATGCAATAGGCATGTTTACAATTGCATTTGTAAAGTTGTTTTTCAACATATTTTCTGTGTAACTTGAAAATTATAATTTATTTCTTTTTCTATTGGTTGTAGTAGGACTATTATTCATTCTCGTTTAAGTAAATTAGGAAAATAGGGAGACATATATTGTGACAAATATTTAATCAATACATGCAATATGTGCAAGGAAATAAGACCCAAGAATTCGTTGACAAACATGACATGTTGTTGTTAATCAAAGGCACCATTCCTAAACAACAATGCTTCTCTATGCTTTCATGTCCTCCAAAAATCGTACAGATGAACCAAATGCATCAATGCTCATAATAGTATATGACTCCTACATGTAGATGTGTAACAACGTCTAGTTGAATCTGCAAATCCTATAAATAAGATTTTCCAAACCAATTCTTATAACTTACCAAGACTTTGTTAATTGTTATTAAATATGTTGTTAGCTCTTACAATAAAGTTTTAATTAATTATTATGCTTTTTTTCATTGGTTTTGTTGCTCTTTCTTATAGACATAGGACAAATGTCCCCATCCTAATCTACTCCTACAGCAGTAAACATTTTCACCAATTTCACGCATGCAACATTGCTTTTTTTGACAAAGGTTACAATGTTGGATATGTGTAATTGTTTCCTTTGGAATTTATACAAAGAATACTTTGAACAAGGTTTTCTACATTGTTAAGTCATTTAATGCAATAGCTATAGATTGATTGACACACGTCCCATATCCAATGCACATCATACAATTCCAATAGTGACCTGCCTTGATTCCAAGAGTGCCTAGTCCCCCACTGAAACTATCTTTGTATTCTCCAAGTTTGCTTGAAACGATTTCAGTGTCAAAAGTGAACTCAACAATTGCAATAGTAACTTGTTGTAACTGTATTCATTCTACAAAGTCACTTGAGTAACAACCCTTGTCCTTGTATCAATACTTATGTCCTATTGCGACTACATGCATTGTTTACTTGTTGTAAAGCCTAATTGTACAAATGACTATAGTAAATGGCATATGACATGGAGTAGTTGAGGCCAACAAACAGGTTACTATTGCAATGGTTTCATTTTCAAATAAGAGATTAACAATTTATCTCTTTCTCTATTCATTGGAGTAGGCCTATTATTCATTTTTGTTAAAGTATATTACCAAATTAGGAAGTCACTATATATTTTGCAAATATTCAATCACTGTGTGGAAATTGTCCCAATTGCAATTATGCACATCTCTGACTACAACATTATTGTAATTAAACAATTGCAAAGGTCACTTTCTTATGGGAAAAAATTAGACAAATTCAAACAATTTGCATAATTTTCCCACACATTTGAAGAATCAAACTTCATTGGAAACAAACGTCCAAAAAAATCCAATACTCTGACCTTCCACTCTCTGCCTCAAGAATCAAATGTCTTTGCAACTCTACAGATCTTTATCTCCACTCCAATTCCAAAAAATGGTTCATGTTACAAGGACAATATTAAAAAACCACCACAACCAATTACATATGATATGTTATTCATAAACATAAAACACAAAAACGTATGGCAAAATTAAAAAAATGCATTTGATGCATTCACAGTTAACAAGACCTTGCCCAAGCCAATTAGTTTTCCATATGTTGTATGTTAATTGGCTTTTATTGTTTCATGTTTATGACATACATAACATATGCATGTGAGTTGTTATTGCACTTACTCTAGTAGGATTTTTGAATTAGGTTTTACCAAATAGTCAAAGTTCTTCTACATTCAATCTCTAATACTTTACAAAGAAATAACAACTCACCTCCATGGCATTCTCCAAAATTCAGTTGTTCTTCGACAAATGTCCTTTGCCTTCTAAACAATAAAACATTTCTCTATGTATCAACATTCCTCACAAAACTTGGAGACCATATTCTTATGCATTCATCAAAGGACAATTTTGTTCCTGGTCTATATTCTTACACGTTTACATGTAACACCTTTTCCATTCTCACTATCTATGCACTTAGTTGATGTTTGGAAGCTATGTAGTGCACTGAAGCATAGAGAAGCATTCCCATTTACAACTGTTCACCATTTACACATTACGAGGTATTGAAAATGCTCCAAACCACTAGTGTCAACGTATTGTTTTTGGTGCGACTTCTCAATAATGAAAGTGGATTAATATTTGAACCTCTAGTTTACCTATAAAGCTATTATTTCTATGAGCTTGATTTTTTATGGCCTATTTTTCATTGATTAATATTAATCAAATTTTAAATTACAAAAAATAAACTATTTGTAGAGGAAATTGAGTTTTAAGCATTTCAAAATAGTTTAACTTATTAATGTTAGTCAAATCACAAAATAGTTTGTAATTACTACTAAATCATTTATTTCATTGGCAATTTATTTCACAAAAGTAATTCAATGTGTAATTATAAAAACTAATTAATATCATTTATTCATGCAAAGTAAAATTTGTACTTATTTACAAAAATTATCAACTTATAACTTACTTTCCTTAATAATTAGTAATGATTTAATTTATATTCAAAATAAAATTGGTATTATTTAAAACATTTTTGCAAACTAACAAGCACTTATTTTCTAAATTACTTAGTACTAGTATATATTTTCAAACAATTAGTTATTTTTTTTTTAATATAAGTAATTAGTTTTCTACCACTACTTAATTAATTTTCTAATTTCAAAATGCATCTAATATTTGTCTATGGTCTAAATTATTTTACCAAAAGCAATGTTCATTTAGTAATTATAGTAATTAGTATTAGGAATGATTTAATTTATATTCAAAAGAAAATTGATATTAATTAAGATACTTTTACAAAGTAATGAGCACTTATTTTCTAATTATTTAGTCATAGTTAGTATATTTTGAAGCAATGAGAACTTTGTTTTTAATTAATTTAAATAATTAGTTTCCTACCACTACTTAATTAATTTTCTAATTTGAAAATGCATCTAATATTTAGCCATGGTCTAAATTACTTTAGTGAAGGCAATGGTCATTTACTAATTATAGTAATTAGTATTAACTTACTGTTTTTTTTATGTTTTCTCCAAAGTAATCTAGTATTAATACAAAAGTAATTAGATTCATTTTAAACCAATTGGTTAAATTTTATTTTAGCAAATGTTTGAATTTATATTATTAAGTAACTAGATTCCTTTTCAAGTAATTAGTTGAATTTTATCTTACATAAGTAACTAGTTTTTTTTCAAGTAATTATTTGAACTTAGCTTACAAAGTAATTAAATTCATTTACAAACAATTAATAATACTATGAATTACTTACAAATGTTTAGTATCATATTTTCTTAATTTTATTACACAATTGTTCCAACAAGTTCTAGTAATCAAAAGCAAACTCTACCCTTTATATTTTGCTCCTCAAATCAAATACTCTTCCATTCCATTCATTCTTGTTTTATATACCTAAAAGCTCTTTGTTAGGCTGCAGGAACACGATGCACTGTGTCACTTGTTTTAATATGAAAATTTAATCTCTTTGCTAGACTCTTCTTTTCTTCCAATGTCCTCAATCTCATTCATTATTAAATGAAAACATATTAAATAAAATACATGCCATAATCAAACTCAAAGATGAATAGTCACCCTCATCAAAACATAGAGTCACATCTTGATGGATAATATTCTATAAAAATATTGTTAATAAATGTAACAAAGCATGTGTTAAGTAGAAAAATTAGTCACGTTTTGTAAAATGTTTATTATGTTTGTGTAATTTATTTTTAAGTAAAAAGATTGTTTCGAATTTGTGTAATTGTTTAATTTTTGTTACTAGTAAAGAATTTAATTGATCTTATTTGTAAGTTTTTGTTGGATTCATTTGGTTAAGGTGAAAGATACTATAATACAATGATTTGAAAATGTAAATGAAATCAAATTAAAATATAAGTTTCCTATTCAAACCAAGATAAAACGTCTTATAGAGCTTAAGAAAATATTGCAAACTAATCATAACCTTAAACAATCAAAATAAATGTTGTCGAAGACTCCATTGTTGAATAATTTGCTCCAAGTAATTATTGATATGTGGATGCTTCTTTTCTTGAAGACCATATTTGATAGCATATACTTAGCTCAAAGTTGATGGATTCTCAAATGGATCATGAGAGAGTGCCTCAAATTGTAACTTTTAGAAGAGACAATGGATGATTGAGATTTAATGATGAGATCAATGATGGAGGATGATTGAGAGGATTTTCATAGGATCAAGGAAAGAATGGAGGGTCTAGATGGAGGTTGTTGGAATGTGAACCTGGTAGGATGCAATTACTAATATTGACAAGTGGTTGAAACCATGAGAGAGATAAGGGACACGTGCATTTAGGAGCCCTATATTCTTGGGTTTGGTGGAGAGAATATTGGAACCATAAGGAAAAGTGATCTTAAGTGTCCTTTATTCTTGGGATAGGTTGAGGAAATATAGATATAATTAAGTAATAATATAATAAATTAATTTTAGGCATGTCTAAGGTGGATAATAGGCAGAAATGGTATTTATTTATTTATAAAGAGGTGATATCGAAAGGAGGATAATTAAATAATAATATTATTTAATTAAGTGGGATACTTTAGGTTCAAAGGGGACTTGTCTAGGTGATGTGCTTTGTTGATTAGGACTAGGTACACTAGAGAAATATTTAGATGTCTACATATATATTGGATTAAATGAAGTCCCAATTTACTAGGTTTTATCATAATCTTAATCATATAATTATATAGAAAATTAAATTATTACTTTCCAAAGCCTTTAGCTTTGGTGAAGCTATACTCTAACTAGCTAGCTTTATGCTTTTAGTGAATTAATAACTAGCTTCCCTACTAATGTAAACACATTAATTTCACTTGCAAGAATAATAGAAATCAATTTGAAATAAATTATCAACAATGGCTTATACCCAATACAACATTCAATAAAAAAACCATAATGGTCATAAAAAAAACCAAATGGTAATAAGATTAAAAAAACAATCTATTTGGAAAATAAGCTTTTCATTACTTGTAATTTAACCAAAAAAACTCAATACAAAAAAAATAATGAATTCTATGATAACATCTCATCCAGTAATTTTAAGCTCTTATCTAAACAACCATAATAAAAGTAGCCAATCATTTTACTATGCAATATACCAACTTAACATATGCCATTTGGCCAAGTTGCTTTCCCACTACACATAAAAGATTTTAAAATTTGTTAATTCTAAATATGTTCTTTAAATGAAAATGGGCATAAATAGTCTTCAAAATATAACTATACAAGTCTTTTGCAATCTTTAAAATAATAAAGAGTTCTTATGAATGTTAATCATGTGAGTTTTTTATACACCAATGTTTCAGTTCACACTCCATAATCTATCATAAAAAAAGAAGAGAATGAATAATGGAGTGTGATATGAAATGTTGATGTATAAAACAACTTACATAATTAACATCTAGAAGCACTCTTGTTCACTATTAAGAACCATGGAAATATAATATCTCTTACTAATTCTTAAAAATATAACAATTGCATTTGTATTCATAATTGACTCTTCAAAATACAATAGGAACCATTTATTGAGACCATAATGTCATAGTTCAAATGCTAGAACCGTTAGCAACAATATGATGTTAGTTTTAATTTATAATTTGCATTCATATTTAGTATGAAATAAAAGTTATATGTGTAGAGAAAATGTCATTCATTACTTTGACTGAAATGCTATATACATTTTAAGAAGCTCACTTATGGAACTCACTTTTTATTACCTTTTAAATTTCAAATCTTTTTTTTTTCTTTTAATTATTTATGAGTTGACTAAAATGCTGAATAATTTCAAATTGTATGTTAGGATAATTTATTTAAGTATTAATCTTTAATTTATTTTTAAAAAATAGGAATGGGCAAGTACAATTTAGAAAGCATTAAGGAATAAGACGAGACTAGTAGAATATTGTTACATCAACATTGAATCATCATCCTAAAATCCTATTATATGTTTGTCTATAATTCTTACCCTCCATTCATGAGTTTATTGAGAGAGTATGACCCTCACAATTCAATAGATTCCCAAAAGATATTTCTTTGCGCTACCTATTTCTTACTAGATTCAAAACATATAAACACAAACAAACAAATTTAAATAATTATTTTTTAATAAAATTATAGCCTTGTGTCATTTAATGCTCAATGGCTTTTTAACTTTCTACCAGGTCTCTCACCACATATGCCAAATGCTTTTTTATCATTTAATCTTTCATGCTGCTTACGTCCTTCTCTGCCACAGTGGCTGGCTACCTTTGCAACATCCTGCATTTTAACACATCAGCCAGACAAGTCATAACAGGTATGAGTGGGTTGTTATAAAGGGAAAGCTAAGTTATACAAGGCATTTCCCACCCAAACAACAAACTGCATTTTCCTCCATCTCATTTACAATTCATTTGTGTCCAAAAGATGTCCAGAAGCTCTTCTTCGCTTCAAAGCGGCTTTGAATGACTCTCGGTGGGTAAATGGAACAGACCGTTGCACCTCGTTGTCTCTGTTTATGCAGACCTTTTCTTCAATCAAGGTGTGATATCTGAGAGCCTGTGCCACCTTCGTTTTCTCACATCAGTGAGTACATCTGGAGTAACAGGTACAATTCTTTCCTGTTAGGGAAATCCCTCTTTAGATTTATATCAAAATAGCTTTAGTGGGATGATTACCCCTTGCCTTTGTTTGCCCACCCGCCTTACATACCTTCATCTTTCATACAATAACCTGAATGGAAGCATACTTTCCTCCCTCAGCAATCTTTCTATTTTAACCTACCATTCCCTTTATAACAACCAACAAAGCACAAGCACAAGCATGCCGGCGTCTCTGGTTCTTCCAATTCACATATTGGGGCTCCTCTGCGCCAGGGGTTTCCTCCTCTTGCTTTCCATTTTGTTTTTATAACGTCTAAACTTGTCAAGTCTGCCACCCAAAATCATTCACAGGCATGGTCGTAATCCCCAAAACTTTAACTCGAATATTACTGCTCAATTTTTTTGTTTTCTTTTGTTTATGTTAGGGTACATGTATAGTTTCCTAAGTCCTTTGTGGGTTTTATGGGCTCGGGGGTATGGTGAGAGCCTTCAGGCTCGACGAACCATTATGGTTGGGAGGAAAGAGTGGATGGCCCCATTGGTTGTTCAGCTTCAGACATTATTTTATGTAGGTGGGATATGCAGATGGGTTTGTTCCGTTACTCATTTGCAGGTGGGATTTGTAGATGGGTGTGTTCTGTCACTCATTGCAGCCTGTAACTTTAAGGGTTCTGTGTGCTTAGAAAAAAAAATTGCTAAAGACTTGATAGAGAATGGTGCAGGCTTTTGAAGAAGGATGGATGGACATTTTCTTTTATTTGGGCTCATGAAGGGTAAGAAGTAGGTTGTTTTCTTGGAAGTCTAGTATTTTTTAATTTTGGTATGGAATAAATTTGGAAGAAGTCCAAAACGATGAATCAGTAGTTATGAGGGTTTTTGACATTTCAAAAAAAAGTAAAATAAGGGGTAAAAAAATAATAGCATGAACAGGGAACCTCACTGTGTTTCCTTATGTTTTTAAATCGACATTCTTTATATATATTTTTGAATCAAGATCTCAGATATTTAGAGCATCCTCTGTTTACAAAATTGAAGTTTTTGGTCAAATTAAACGTTGATAAGAAACAGAAAGAGATTTTTAAAACAGAATATAGATAAAGTGATAAGAATTCTGGGGCTGACTTTATGAAGATCCCAACTCTCCATATTCCCCTGCACACAGACACACCAAACAAAACAGAATAAAACAATAAAATAAAATAAAATGACAAACGCATCATGTTTCTGTATGGTACACACGCACAGGGAAGAGACATTCTTTTCTTTTTTTTCTCCTTTCCAGATCTGCGCTGCTTCATAGATTCATGCTTTCCCGTAAAGCTTAAACTCCTCCATCTGCTCTAGCAAAAATAGTTAGAATAAACAAAAGTCGATATATATATGTATTCCTGGTCGGCCTGCAACAAATTTCTTCACCCTTCTGTGGAGCCCTTCTACCCAAGCGCAACCTGTAGCGCCCAGGTAACTCCACGCCCATTCCCTGTAGCTTGCAGCCACCCAGAAGTTGACAATATAACAGCCCCATATAAGACCTCGGGGGATTCCTATAGTATTGCTGAATTCTGGAGCAAGAATACTACGTCATGCATGGGTAGCACATATTCCTTTCACTTAATATTTTGAAGTAAGGAAAGCATATATATATGCATGTAAAAAAGGGGGTTGGATCATCACGTAACTACTCGTTTCCAAACACATAATGTTGGAAGATCTTAGTGGAGCTTTAGAAAGGGGAACCGGAAGTTAGGATATCTACTATTCTGCATTAGCAATCGTGGAGATGAGATTAACATAGATCTACTGGTGCGAATGCAACTTAAGAATGCTCCTTAAGGTTCATCTTATTGGGTTGTCACTTTCATGAATGTTGTGCATACTTCCATTACCCATCTACGAGCATCAATGTATTTTGATGACAAAATCTCTAAATCACCTTAGACAATATGATACACTTCCTCTTCTATGTAATGAGACGATGGGCTAAAACTATTAAGTCTCCTATATCATCTGAATCTTCTCGAAACATGATGCCAATCATATTTACATTAACCTATGAACCTGGTTCAATATAAAACTTAAAGTCTAAAGATGTAATTGTTCCTGCAAGATCCTCAAATATAGTAATGGGTTTTAAAAAAGTGATCCCTTTTAGATATTGGTGTGAAGAATTTTGAGATGGATGTTCTCAAATATAGTCTTTGATTTTGCTATGACAGTGAAACTTGATGAAATATAATGGGAAACTAATATGATAAGAATTCAGCCACTTAAAAGTTTAAAAACTTTAGGTCTCATAATCATAGCCATGGATGTGATCATGATGTTAAATATAGATCAACAAGCAGAACCCATGTTCAGGACAGTAATCAAAGTACTTTCTATGTACATCTTTGTACCTCTAGAACAAATGGATATTCATTCGAATGATTTACTTGATAGACTTAATTTATTATAATAATAACAGTAAATGTTGTTCTGGCTTGTTATTAAGCTGATATTGATTAAGTATTAAAAAATAGCAATTAATATGGGTAGAATGTTTGGTATGCGGCAATGTGTGGACCAAAACGAATCACATCCTTAAATTTAACAGTAAATTAATTGACAGATGAGCAGAAAGAACTTAATATTTGCAAAAATATTTTTTTCGTATTATTACAATGTAAAGATATACATAGCATTTCACTGCATACACTTGTAATGGTATGAGCCCTCATAAAAGCCCTTTGTATTAATAGGCTTTCCTCTTTTAAAACTGTAGGCCTATCTCATTTGTAAACCTATTTCTAGGTTCTTGATATCTAATATATAAAATTACCAAAAAAAATTGTTCACATATTCTCCAGTAGTTGAAACTCATTCTTTGTTGGATCTTTGCCGTTCTCCTCACTCTAATAAGTTCTTGATCAGAGCTACAAAATATATCTATTATTCTGAAATACGGCTGTCTTCTTTTTATTTTCTTCCTTGAGCTTGCTGAAGATTCTGTCAAACCTCCTGGAACATGAGCCTTGCTGTTTTACCAGAGACCTCATCATAATCATCCTTGTGCCTTTGGCCTTGTTCACCTCATTACTTGTTGCACCCATTTTTCTCTTCTTGTATTTACTATCAATTTCTTCCTGATCGTTAAGCCCGCATCTGGGAACATCTACCTCTAATGTTAACTTGTTGGTGTTTTCAGCAGGAGAGCAGATCTTACCTGATTTATCAGGTTGTGGCTGCTCAGATACATCTCCATCTTCTGGTGCAGGACATGGGCATTTGATCTTGATTCTGACTGGCCCAAAAATAGAAGGAACACTTTCTTCCGCTGAAATTATATCTTTAGGAGGTGGTGGCTTAGGGCCCTTCACAACAAATCTGATTCGCTTACCAGCACACGTCTGCCACTTCTTTTCCTCAGCCATGTCCCTGTGGAAGATATCAGTTCTCTCCTACCATTAAAATGAAATGCTCAGCGTACAAAATGTACAAAATTATCTTCTATTTATATATTACTAGTTTTCTTCATGTAAAAGGATAATGCATGCTTGTCAATCTATTTTAAGTATCAATTCTTGAAATGCTTTTTTCCATTTTTAGAATTTATTTATACAACTTTCTTTATTTAGTTCTGTTCTAAAATTAATCATATCTAGAAATACGACAGATGTTTTTATAAATCTTTTACATGTTCACATATATCTAAATATTAAGACGCGTCTTGCTTTTTAAATAGAGTCTTTAACGGTCATGCAATTTAGGGCTCTTGTATGCCATGCATTGTCAAAGTCTAGTTCTGACTCTAGGTATCTTCGTTTTGAGGCATATTTTGGGCCCACCATTACAGGAAATAAATGCTATCTAAAATCTTCATAGATTCAGAGTTTGGCAAATCCTTCGAAAACTAATTACTAGTTTAAAGTTTTGAAAAATAATTTATTCATTTTTCTATAAAGTTTTGAAAAATGATTTATTCATTTTTCTATAAATTTTTGTTGCGCTTTCAGCAAAGCAAAGCCTTTTAAACCAAAATTGATTTTACAAGGCGATGTTGGAGAAATTTTGTGTTTCAAATAAATCTCAATTTCGAGAGCATATTCAAACAGGCCCTGACGTTAGGATCTTATTTTTGAACTATAATAAACATATTGAGAGATTAAATTTATTTTCATGACACTCATGTTTATTTCTTATAAATTTTGTTGGAATTTATCATTTTTCCCCAAAAAATTAAAACTAAATTAGCGTATATTTTTTATTATAGAATAAGGTTTCTTTCTGTACAGAAGCCAACATAGAAAGGGCCGGAATTTTAAAAAATTTGTGGTGGTGCTAAAATAGCAAGAGCATGGCTGGTACAGTGCACCTGAGTGGCTGGTAAGGATGATTGTGAATCCTTCCTTAGGCTATGAGGTTTTGACAGTGTCGGGAACATATTCGTCCACACTGTAGCTCATTTTGCATGCCACGCGTCTGTCGCAATTCACATTCTTAATACATCTCAGAACTGTAATGAGGATTGAATTCTATGTATACACTTGATTTGAGAATAAGTTAAAGTACACCAATGGCTTAATAAATGAATTTTTTTGTACGATTGGACATTAATGCGTAATATTTAGTCAAATTTAAATTAAAATCTCCCATTAATTTGGATCCAAGGTTGATATGAGGAGAAGATCCTTAAAAACTCCTAAATGTGTTCATCAACATTTCTTACGCTTATTATTTATCAAAGTTATTATTATTTATGAGACATTAAGGTGAATATATTTTAAACATCAATATGTTTATAAATCATGTTTATGTGTAGATCAAATGTGTGGGTCATGATCATTGGCGTAGAAGTAGATGACTTTCACATGCCTATATTTGACTCAAATAAACTTTTGGTTAGAGCTTATTAGTTATAGAATTAATCATATATAGCATAGTTTATTAGTTCTAAAATCAATCATATAGCATAGCTTATTAATTCTAGAATCAATCATCTAGGAGAGCTTATTAGTTCTAGAATCAATCACATAGTAGAGCTTGTTAGTTCTAGATGTAAACCTATAGTATAGTTTTGGACCATTTAGCACAATTTACTTCAGTCATATAGTATAGTTTTTTATCATTTGCTATGTATTTACTTCAATTTCCACATTTATTTCAAAATATTTGATTAGAGTTGATCGAAACATATAACATAGCTTCAAAATATTTATTACCACTTTTGATTAATCTCTTTTTTTTGTTTGTTTGAAAAAATGATCATTTAGCTCAATTTACTTCAAAATATTTGATTAGAGTTGATCGAAACATATAACATAGCTTCAAATCATTTAGCACAATTTGCTTCAAAATATTTATTACCACTTTTGATTAATCTCTTTTTTTGTTTGTTTGAAAAAATGATCATATAGCATAGCTTTGGATCTTTTAGCACGATTTACTTCAAAATATTTTTTGTCACTTTTGAAGCCGAGTACTTAATCTCTCTTTTTAGTTTTGAAAAAAAATGTTTAGTGTTCTTGCTTCAAATTATAGTATTAGGGTCTCTACTATTATTAATATTTGCTTTATGTATTCAATATTATTTAAAAGTTTGTGTTCATTTTGACTTCCATCTTGGTGATCCATTTAATCTTATACCCCTTAGGTAATGGTCATTAGGATTTATTTTTAATTTTATTTCTAAATTAAAAAAAAATGGAGTTTCATATTTGATCCTACTTCAATATTTCATACAATATCCCCTCTAGTGTGATATTCACTCCTTATGTTCCTCCCTCTAATGCTATGACTAGCCCTCATCCTTAGTGTTGAGCCTATACATTTCCCACCAGGATTGTACCCAAACCTTACATTCAATCTATTAAGTTCTATCCTATCATCCTATCCTACTAGTTTTATCTATTCATATTTTCCTTCACTTATATCTATCCTCCCTCCAAGTAGTATAATGTCCCTTACATTACTTAAATACTCCCAATTCCCTCTCTTCCCATATTCCTCACCTTATTTATTCTTTAGCCCTTTTGTATGCTCCTACCACAACATGTATACTTTATGGAACATAAGAGATGGATAACCTCTCTAAGAGTAATTAGATGATCCCCAAGGTGTTTTGATAGACACTAAGTTATAGTAAAAAAAAAATGATCTAGTTACTAAGAGTTAGTGTGTATCTAGCCCGTATGGGTAGAGGAGTTGGCTTGGGCCATGGGTTTTCTCCCCATTGGTTTCAGCTTTGACTTTGCTCTCGGGTTTTACCTGATTGAGACTGGCTTGCTAGCTGTTGGGTCCCCCCATAGGGGACTAGTCTCACCTCAGCTCACCCCTTCGAGCGCTGGGCTTGGTCATGGGGATACCCCTATCGTTAACAACAAAAAGAGTTGTTGTATATCAAAAGACTTTGGGAACCATGCTACATGAAACCCAAACTTAGGATTTTGACAAATCCAAATTGCATAATAAAATAATTATAGAATACACAAACTTTGATTTTGGGACCTAATAGGTAACTTCAAAAGTCTCCACATCTTCACAATGTAATTTTTTTCATTTAGTAAACCATTTTGGCTTAGTGTTGTGAATCTTTATATTTGGAAATTCACATGTGCCAATTTCAAACTTCTTAATGGTGTCTTCTACCTATGAGTATTTATCTTAAAACATTATACCATTTTTCTCTTTTCATATGTGCCATGTAATAGTGGAGGGGCAAACCAACTATAGACCCAACAACATGAAACTATAATATAGTCTTGACCAACACTTGAAGACATCCAAGATGTTTTTAAAAAATTCCCCAACTCATCTTAATATCTCTAGTAACTAGCTCCAACAATATCTATCATATTCACACCATAATAAGAGGTGTTTAAATTTTTCCTTAAAACCATGGCATGAGAGACATCTTTGAATGCAAGTGATCACCATTAAAATAATCTTATGCATATTTGTCCATGAAAATGTTCCCACCTTTGGTAAAACATATTTTCACCAATATAAGTCAATTGGCCATGAGAAGTTGGCAAGGATAAGGTTTGCATTTGGTATCTAAGTTTCATCAAGTAGCAACCCAACTTTTCCCAACACATTATGATCTTATCTTATCTTCTTTTGTCACTGTTGGAACTCTTACTTTGCTTAGTTATTCTTTTATCTATAATTTAGATGGGAGCCGCACTTAGATCCTTCCACCCATATTCATCTCCATTTTATCCTTCTATCTCCAACATGTAGTCTACTACTTTATGGCCCCATACATCCTCCATAATTTCCTTACACTCACTCAATTCATGTAGTTCACCTAGTAGGTTGAAGCCATTCCACAAATCAAAATAAAATTCATGGAATTTCCATTACTTATAACCTACAAAAAGTGCTTAGTTATAATGTTCTTATAATTCATCATGAATTTATAAATGTGTTTTTTATTGGTGGATTAATGATAGCTAATATTCTTCTAGGTTCCTTGGTATTTAAATATTTACTTTGTAGAATTCTACTCTAAAGAATCTTTAGAATTTCATATATTCTCCAAATTAAATTTGCATGTAGGGCAATATTGTGTGTCCTAGAGATATTAATACTAGTGTCACCATCTAACTTAATCTTTCTTATCAAATCCCAACAAATTAGTGAGATTATTTTCACTTTGTTGGATCCTTCTCATAAATTATTTAAGGACACCATCTATTTTTTATGTGTAATTTTTGGTTAGTTGTATACATGACATGTATATAGGAATATCTAATAGAATGATTTTGATCATCATAATACTACTAGCCAAGGTTAATCACCAACCTTTCAAGCATCCAATTTAGACTTACAATATCTAATTATGTCATTCCATAAGCCTATTCTTATCACTCCCTTGAACAATGGAATCCCCATGTACTTACTTGAAATATAATCTATTGTGATCTAGAAATTCTACAATTCTTCTCTATATTTCCCTCCTTGTGTGGAAGAAATAAATCTTGGATTTATCTTTATTGGACCTTACTTGCCCAAACATGGAGATATAGCAATCTAATGTTGATTTATCACTTTCATTTGATCTTCCCCATAGAGTATGGTGTCATTTCGATAAATCTTTGATGAGTGAGGGAAGCAATGTTTTTGTTAACTTGAATTTCAACCCAGGCCTTAGCTAAGATTTTTTCTCTTATTTCTCTACACATTGCTTTAGCCATTATCACAAATATAAACAAGGAGATTGGATCAATTCTTGCTTGAGGCCTCTGATTGCTTCATAAAATCCATAAGGATTTCCATTAACAACAATGCTAAGAGCGGTGGGTATCAAAGGAGCTCTTTGAAAGCACTTTGGCGAGATGTGGTTCAAGAAATTATGAGGTATGTAACTCTAGACGACAGGTATACGGCAATTAATACTTACCATTTCCTCTTGCTTAACCATTTCCAACACAAGAAATGGGTGTCCTTCCCTTACTATTTGCTTATGTTGCTTGATATGGGGATTAAGGAGCAATTGAAACACGCTAAGAACCATGTTCTGCATGTGGAGTTAATTCTCCTTATATATGAATATGTCAAAGCCCATGAGGTGCAAAAGACCCCTGTTGCCTCGCAGGATATTATGGCTAAGTCCTAGGAGGGTTATGACACTAATTCGGGTGATGGAAGGGGTGGTAAGAGAGCTAAGAAGAGGAGGCTTATTTTGAATAAGGATTTGGAGTCAGATAGGGACGATGACGCTAATTATGTCCCGGATGCTTATGCTACTTTGGAGGAGGGTCCCATTTCCCCTATTGTGGGTTAGACTGGTAAAAGGAAGTTGGGGGTTAAGGCGGGCTACACGACATGCAGTGACAAGGTGGAGGAGAGTGTTCCCGTTAAAAAGGGTAAGGAAAAAAATGACCTTTATGGGGAAGCTTCATCTCCTCCCTGCGACTAGAATTGTGTAGGACACAGAGGAAGGTAGCCGGAAGAGAAAGGTGTCGACTGTGGACCATCTCCTAGAGAAGGGTTTCCCTCTTTCCTTGGCTAGTGGTATTTATGGTGAGGCTTCTCAGAGTGTTGTTATTGGGCGATAGAATTAGGGAAGGGAAAGGATTGAGGGTGGTGTTGTGATGGTTACCAGTAAAGAGGAAGTGGGAAGGCTACTTAAAAGGAAAGTTGTTGCAGAGGAAATTGCCTACTCCATTCGGATGTTGAAGACTCTCGTTCCCACTGGTAAAGGTAAGGATGTTTCTGGTGATAAAGCTCCTACTAGTCCTTTTGATAAGGACATTGTTTTTTGATAAAAGGGGGATAAACGGGTTTTATAGGGACCCGAAACCACAATGTAACAATACAGGAGAAGACCGAAACAGCAGTCCAAAAGACAAAAAAGCTGCCAAAGAAAATAAAACCAGCATCAACAGGCAGCAACAAAAACCTCAAAAAAGCCAGTAAAGCGCTAGCAAATAGAAGAAGCAGGGCCCGACCACAATTAGTTCATAGAATTTAGGAGCTCATCCGCAACCTCCTCCAAGTCCGCCATTTCCTAAGCCCCCTCCATAAAGATCTGAGCCATACTAAGGGTAGTATGGACTTTCCTTTTCGTGCTAGATCTGGTACGTTTAGATATCCCAGCTTCCTCGTCCTGGTCTTTCTCCTGATCAAGGTTGACAATCAGAGCTCTCTTATGGGTTTTCTCTAGTCTTTCAGACATAGCCTTGATGATAACATAATTATGTTTGGCAATTCTGCAATTTTGCTCGGCAATCTTTTTCAAGGTTCCTTTGATTTTTTCAAGTTCATTTTCAATAGTGCTCGAATGGATCATGAGAGAGTGCCTCAAATTGTAACTTTTAGGAGAGACAATGGATGATTGAGATTTGATGATGAGATCAACGATGGAGGATGATTGAGAGGATTTTCATAGGATCAAGGAAATAATGGAGGGTCTAGATGAAGGTTGTTGGAATGTGAACTTGACAGGATGCACTTATTAATTTTGACAAGTGGTTGTAACCATGAGAGAGATAAGGGACGCGTGCATTTAGGAGCCCTATATTATTGGGTTTGGTGGAGAGAATATTGGAACCATAAGGAAAAGTGATCTTAAGTGTCCTTTATTCTTGGGATAGGTTGAGGGAATGTAGATATAATTAAGTAATAATATAATAAATTAATTTTAGGCATGTCTGAGGTGGATTAGACAAAAATGATATTTATTTATTTATTTATTATGAGGTGATATCAAAAGGAGGATAATTAATTAAGTGGGAGACTTTAAAGGGGACTTGTCTAGGTGATGTGCTTTGTTGATTAGGACTAGGTACACTAGAGAAATATTTAGATGTCTACATATATATTGGATTGAATGATGTCACAATTTACTAAGTTTTATCATAATCTTAATCACATAATTATATAGAAAATTAAATTATTACTTTCCAAAACCTTTAGCTTTAGTAAAGCTATACTCTAACTAGATAGCTTTACACTTTTAATGAATTAATAACTAGCTTCCCTACTAATGTAAACACAATAATTTCACTTGCAAGAATATTAGAAATCAATTTGAAATAAATTATCAACAATGACTTAAAACCAATACAACATTCAATAAAAAAACCACAATGGTCATAAAAAAAACCAAACAGTAATAAGATTAAAAAAACAATCTATTCGAAAAATAAGCTTTTCATTATTTGTAATTTAACAAAAAAAACTCAATACAAAAAAAAATGAATTCAATGATAACATCTAATCCAATAATTTTAAGCTCTTATCTGAACAACCATAATAAATGTAGCCAATCATTTTACTATGCAATATACCAACTTAACATATGCCATTTGGCCTAGTTGCTTTCCCACTACACATAAAAGATTTTAAAATTTGTTAATTCTAAATATGTCCTTTAAATGAAAATGGGCATAAATAGTCTTCAAAATATAACTATACAAGTCTTTTGCAATCTTTAAAATAATCAAAAGTTCTTATGAATGTTAATCATGTGATGTTTTTATACACCAATGTTTTAGTTCACGTTCCATAATCTATCATAAAAAAGAAGAGAATGAATGATGGAGTGTGATATGAAATTTTGATGTATAAAACAACTTACATAATTAACATCTAGAAGTACTCAAGTGTTCACTATTAGGAACCATGGAAATATAATATCTCTTATTAATTCTTAAAAATATAACAATTGCACTTGTATTCATAAATACCATTTAACTCTTCAAAATATAGTAGGAACCATTAATTGAGATCATAATGTCATAGTTCAAATGCTAGAACCATTAGCAACAATATGATGTGAGTTTTAATTTACAATTTGTATTCATATTTAGTATGAAATAAAAGTTTATGTGTAAAGAAAATGTCATTCATTCTACTACCCATTAATGAGAAGCTCACTTAAGGAACTCACTTTTTATTACCTTTTATATTTCAAATCTTATTGTTTTTTTTATTTTAATTATTTATGAGTTGACTAAAATGTTTAATGATTTCAAATTGTATGTTAGGATAATTTATTTAAATATTAATCTTAATTTATTTTAAAAATAGGAATGAGCAAGTACAATTTAGAAAGCATTAAGGAATAAGATGAGTCTAGTGGAATATTGTTACATCAACATTGAATCATCATCCTAAAATCTTATTATATGTTTGTCTATAATTCTTAACCTCCATTTATGAATTTACTTAGAGGTTATGACCCTCACAATTCAATAGATACCCATTAGGGGAGAGGGGCCTATAGTGGAGCACCTTAACTTCACGTTTCTCAAAATCCTACGTGGAAATTTCAAATCACTCCCAATTTTGTACATCAATTTATTTGGCAACTCCCCTACTCCTATATTTCTTTTATTTTTATTTTTAAAAGGTGCAATGCACCCATATTATTAGGGGTAAACGCTTTTGACCGGAGCTATGAACCGGGTACAAGAAACCACAAGAAACAACCAAACCCGCGAGCACATTGGCCCAGCGAAGGCAAACCCGAAGGCACAAGGCCTGCGAGCACAATGGCCCAGCGAGGGTTTGAACCCCGGTGGCCGCCACAACAACCAAGCAACTTGACCACCAAACCACGCCCATATTGGCCCCCTACTCCTATATTTCATTTTAGGGCCACATCATCAATTATAATGCCACATCAACATGCTTTTTGTTGAGGTATCCAAAAAGGCCCAAAAAAAAAAAGTGAGACCGATAGTAGTGCACTCAGTCATGTTTTATTGGTGCGCTGATGTGCATCACATGATTTGTTAATTTGTGTACTTTGTGGATAAAAAGTGTTTTGCAATTGGATATTAAGCTGCTCCTTTATGGAGCCCACTGAGAACTACTTCTGTCCCCACTTCACTATGGGCCGTCTCCCCTACAATACTTCTGTCCCCACTTCACTATGGGCCGTCTCCCCTACAATACCTATTTCTTACTGGATTCAAAACATATAAACTCAAACAAACAAATTTAAGTAATTAATTTTTAATAAAATTATAACCTTGTGTGACTTAATGCTCCATGGGAGTCGAGCCCTCTTTTAACTTTTTACCACGTCTCTCACCACATATGCCAAATGCTTTTTCATCATTTAATCTCTCATGCTGCTCTACGTCCTTCTCTGCCACACTGGCTGGCTACCTTTGCAACATCCTGCATTTAACACATCAGCCAGACAAGTCATAACAGGTATGAGTGGGTTGTTATAAAGGGAAAGCTAAGTTATACAAGGCATTTCCCACCCAAACAACAAACTGCATTTTCCTAAATCTCATTTACAATTCATTTATATCCAAAAGATGTCCAGAAGCTCTCCTTCGCTTCAAAGCGGCTTTGAATGACTCTCAGTTGGTGGGTAAATGGAACAGACCGTTGCACCTCGTTGTCTCTGTTTATGCAGACCTTTTCTTCAATCAAGGTGTGATATCTGAGAGCCTGTGCCATCTTCGTTTTCTCACATCAGTGAGTACATCTGGAGTAACAGGTACAATTCTTTCCTGTTAGGGAAATCCCTCTTTAGATTTATATCAAAATAGCTTTAGTGGGATGATTATCCCTTGCCTTTGTTTGCTCACCCGCCTTACATACCTTCATCTTTCATACAATAACCTGAATGGAAGCATACTTTCCTCCCTCAGCAATCTTTCTATTTTAACCTACCATTCCCTTTATAACAACCAACAAAGCACAAGCAAAAGCATGCCGGCTTCTCTGGTTCTTCCAATTCACATATTGGGGCTCTTCTGCGCCAGGGGTTTCCTCCTCTTGCTTTCCATTTTGTTTTTATAACGTCTAAACTTGTCAAGTCCACTTCCGACTCTGTCAAGAACTTTTTACAGCAAAAAAAATGCCACCCAAAATCATTCACAAGCATGGTTGAAATGCCCAAAAATTTAACTCGAATATTACTGCTCAGTTTTTCTTTTTAATTATGTTAGGGTACATGTATAGTTTCCTAAGGCCTTTGTGGGTTTTCTCGGCTCGGGGGTATGGTGAGAGCCTTCAGGCTCGACGAACCATTATGATTGGGAGGAAAGAGTGGATGGCCCCATTGGTTTTTCAGTTCCAGACATTATTTTATGTAGGTGGGATATGCAGATGGGTTTGTTCTGTTACTCATTTGCAGGTGGGATTTGCAGATGGGTGTGTTCTGTCACTCATTGCAGTCTGTAACTTTAAGGTTTCTGTGTGCTTAGAAAAAAAAATGGCTAAAGACTTGTTAGAGAATGGTGCAGGTTTTATGAAGAAGGATGGATGGACATTTTCTTTTATTTGGGATCATGAAGGGTAACAAGTAGGTTGTTTTCTTGGAAGTCTAGTATTTTTTATTTTGGTATGGAATAAATTTGGAAGAAGTCCAAAACGATGAATCAGTAGTTATGAGGGTTTGTGACATTTCAAAAAAAAGTAAAATAAGGGGAAAAAAAAATAATAGCATGAACAGGGAACCTTACTGTGTTTCTTTATGTGTTTAAATCGACATTCTTTATATATTTTTTTGAATCAAGATTTCAGAATATTTAGAGCATCCTCTGTTTACAAAATTGAAGTTTTTGGCCAAATTAAACGTTGATAAGAAACAGAAAGAGAGTTTTAAAACAGAATATAGATAAAGTGATAAGAATTCTGGGGCTGACTTTATGAAGATCCCATCTCTCCATGTTCCCCTGCACACAGACACACCAAACAAAACAGAATAAAACAATAAAATAAAATAAAATGACAAAGGCATCATGGTTCTGTCCTGTACACACGCACAGGGAAGAGACATTTTTTTTTTTCTCCTTCCCAGATCTACGCTGCTTCATAGATTCATGCTTTCCCGTAAAAGCTTAGACTCCACCATCTGTTCAATCAAAAATAGTTAGAATAAACAAAAGTCGATATATTTATGTATTCCTGGTCGGCCTGCAACAAATTTCTTCACTCTTGTGCGGAGCCCTTCTATCCAAGCTACAACTTGTAGCGCCCAGGTAACTCCTCGCCCATTCCCTGTAGCTTGCAGCCACCCAGAGGTTGACAATATAACAGCCCCATTTCAGCCCCTCATTTCAGGTCTACAGATCGAACTTAATAACCTGCACCGTCGACCCCTACCCAACTTCAGTTGTTGCGATGGGGATAAAATTCTATAAAGGTAGTTTAGTTTTTACTTTGGCAAGTAGTGCAGAAGGAAGAAACCTCCGTACTCTGTGAGATATGCAAGTGGCGCCATCTACAAATGGATAAATGGATGCGTGTTGTGGTAGGAGGGAACCACCTTGTTAGGGCGTAGTTAGGCATACAGTAATATCTGAGATCTAGCTATGCTGAATTCCTATAGTATTGCTGAATTCTAGAGCAAGAATACTACGTCATGCATGGGTAGCACATATTCCTTTCACTTAATAAGGGGGTTAGATCATCACGTAACTACTCGTGTCCACACACATAATGTTGGAAGATCTTAGTGGAGCTTTAGAAAGGGGAAGCGGAAGTTGGGATATCTACTATTCTGCATTAGCAATCGTGGAGATGAGATTAACATAGATCTACTGGTGCAAATGCACAAGGGCGTGCTAAGGCTTTCTTAATTCAAGTTAAACTTAAAAATGTTCCCATAAGGTTCATCTTATTGGGTTGTCACTTTCATGAATGTTGCGCATACTTCCATTACCCATCTACGAGCATCAATGTATTTTGATGACAAAATCTCTAAATCACCTTAGACAATGTGATACACTTCCCCTTCTATGTAATGAGACGATGGGCTAAAATTATTAAGTCTCCTATGTCTTCTGAATCTTCTCGAAACATGATGCCAATCATATTTACATTAACCTATGAACCTGGTTCAATATAAAACTTAAAGTCTAAAGATGTAATTGTTCCTGCAAGATCCTCAAATATAGTAATGGGTTTTAAAAAAGTGATCCCTTTTAGATATTGGTGTGAAGAATTTTGAGATGGATGTTCTCAAATATAGTCTTTGATTTTGCAATGACAGTGAAACTTGATGAAATATAATGGGAAACTAATATGATAAGAATTCAGCCACTTAAAAGTTTAAAAACTTTAGGTTTCATAATCATAGCCATGGATGTGATCATGATGTTAAATATAGGTCAACAACCAGAACCCATGTTTAGGACAGTAATCAAAGTACATTCTATGTACATCATTGTACCTCTAGAACAAATAGATATTCATTCAAATGATTTACTTGATAGACTTAATTTATTATAAATGTTGTTCTGGCTTGTTATTAAGTTGATATTGATTCAGTAATATTATAAAATAGCAATTAATATGGGTAGAATGTTTGGTATGCGGCAATGTGTGGAGACCAAAACGAATCACATCCTTAAGTTAACAGTAAATTAATTGACAGATGAGCAGAAAGAACTTAATATTTGCAAAAATAATTTTTTCGCATCTATTACAATGTAAAGATATACATAGCTTTTCACTGCATACACTGTAATAGTATGCTCCCTCATAGAAGCCCTTTACATTAATATGCCTTTCCTCTTTTAAAACTGTAGGCCTGTCTCATTTGCAAACCTATTTGAATATTTCTAGGTTCTTTATATCTAATTTATAAAAATACCAAATAAAAATGTTCACATATGCTCCAGTAGTTGAAACTCATTCTTTGTTGGATCTTTGCCGTCCTCCTCACTCTAATAAGTTCTTGATCAGAGCTACAAAATATATCTATTATTCTGAAATACGGCTGTCTTCTTTTTATTATGTCCCCTGAGCTTGCTGAAGATTCTGTCAAACCGCCTGGAACATGAGCCTTGTTGTTTTACCAGAGGCCTCATCATAATTATCCTTGTGCCTTTGGCCTTGTTCACCTCATTGCTTATTGCACCCATTTTTCTCTTCTTGTATTTTCTATCAATTTCTTCCTGATCGTTGAGCCCACATCTGCGAACATCTGCCTCTAATGTTAACTGTTTGGTGTTTTCAGCAGGAGAGCAGATCTTACCTGATTTATCAGGCTGTGCATCTTCTGGTGCAGGAACACTTTCTTCAGCTGAAATTATATCATCAGGAGGTGGTGGCTTAGGGCCCTTCACAACAAATCTGATTCGCTTACCAGCAAATGTCTGCCACTTCTTTTCCTCAGCCATGTCCCTGTGGAAGATATCAGTGTGGCCCTTCACAACAAATCTGATTCGCTTACCAGCACATGTCTGCCACTTATTTTCCTCAGCCATGTCCTTGTGGAAGATATTAGTTCTCTCCTTGCATCAAAATGAAATGCTCAGCGTACAAAATGTACAAAAGTATCTTAATGAAATGCTCAGCGTACAAAATGTATGGAGGTATCTTCTATTTATATATTACATGTTTTCTTCATGCAAAAGGATAATGCATGTTCGTCGATCTATTTGAAATATCAATTCTTCGAATGTTTTTTTTCCATTTTTAGAATTTATTGTTCACATATATCTAAATGTTAAAGACGCGTCTTAGCCTTTGACGGTCATGCAATTTGGGGCTCTTATATGCCATGCATTGTCAAAGTCCAGTTCTGAGTCTAGGCATCAAACAGTTCTGACTCTAGTTATCTTCGGAGATTCAGAGTTTGGCAAATCCTTCGAAAACTACCTAATTACTAGTTTAAAGTTTTGAAAATTCTTGAAGCACACTTGATTAGCTTCTGGATGTGAGTGACTTCATCATCTACTAATGAATCTTTAGTAGAATAATTACTTATGCATCAACTAATCCATCTTAGTAACTAAGACAATTGCATAAATCATTACAACTATAGGAGCTTATGAAAATGTAAATGATTTAAACTTGTTATTGAACATGTTCCATAATTATTTAATTCAGAATATTAATATCATAATAAGTTTGGACCATGTCTTTGACTAATAGTTTACAATATGGATGTAGACTAACAGTTTAGGATTAAGATTTTACTCGTTTAAATTATTTATTTGATTGTGTTTAATTGTTGACATGGATTAAACTAACTTTGTAGAGGGTGAGTATACAACTTTACATGATCTTGGATTGGTGACTAGTCAGGTGCACGAATGGGTCAACCAATGAGGTACAAAAAGGCCACATGTCATAAGTTAACAACAACATGAATGATCTAATTCATAGATGCCAATGGAAAGAAAAAGTCTTGAGAATAATACGCTAGAGTAAATTAGATTGGACACGAGAATATTTACATGCATTAATAAAATTCAATTCGCTTACTCAAATGCATGGGCAAAGGATAGAACAATTCCTTTTATCTACCCATATCACATTACTTATCTTATCTGCCCATATCACATTACTTATCTAGAAAAACTTTGAAGCCAATTTTAGAGGAATTTATTGAACCATCTAGACCCATGGTAGTAAAATTTATAAATATAGAGGTCTAGGTATGATATAATCATCATAAGACATCAAGATTGAAAGTTGTGTCTCTTCCAATGTTATCTTCACATTCTTTAGATGTACGACCCATACTCAAGGCTAGGAAACACACCACACCACCTTAGGAATAGGGTTGGAACTCATCGATAGAATTCAAATAGAGTGGATAATAACTCCTTCACTTTGAGATCATCTATTTGAAAGAGGGTGTTCCTAGAGATCTCATAAACAATAAAACTAAAAATAAATGAAAGAAAGAACAACTAAAACTGAAGACAAATGAAAGAAAGCATAACTAAGTAATGGTTAATTACACTGAATTTTTATGATGAACCCCAACAAACCTAATTTTTATGATGAACCCCAATAAAACTAAAGATAAATGAAAGAAAGAACAACTAAAATTAAAGATAAATGAAAGAACGAACAACTAAGTAATGATAAACGAAAGAACAAACAACTAAGTAATGGTTAATTACACCTAATTTTTATGATGAACCCCAAGATTATTTACTCCATTAAAGAACATGTAACTTATACAACATGAATCACAACACCTCTAAACCAAGATAATATAATAAACTATTCTCACATGTAATATAAGATAACATTCATAGAAATGAGTTCCCTTGAGTTGTTCATACACATGAGCAAGGTTCTAGGCATACCATTATGATCCCATACAAATATTAGTTTGAGACTACACAATATTAGGTGTAGATTATACCACTAGATCATGAGATTAGTGAAGAAATTAAACTACCATCATGATCCCATACAATCATTAGTTTGAGACTACACAATATTAGGTGTAGATTATACCACTAGATCATGAGATTAGTGAAGAAATTAAACTACCATCATGATTCCATACAAATATTAGTTTGAGACTACACAATATTAGGTGTAGATTATACCACTAGATCATGAGATTAGTGAAGAAACTAAACTACTCCTATTCTACAATAGCATCGAAAGTTGTTTGGCCTCTCCTCAATAATACTAGTACATCGAAAGTTGTTTGGCCTCTCCTCAATAATACTAGTACATGCTCCATTTGTAAACTAAGTTATAGCTTAGTACAATAGCATCGAAAGTTGTTTGGCCTCTCCTCTACAATAGCATCGAAAGTTGTTTGGCCTCTCCTCAATAATACTAGTACATCGAAAGTTGTTTGGCATCTCCTCAATAATACTAGTACATCGAAAGTTGTTTGGCATCTCCTCAATAATACTAGTACATGCTCCATTTGTAAACTAAGTTATAGCTTAGTACAATAATACAAATATTATAACATCGAAAGTTGTTTGGCCTCTCCTCAATAATACTAGTACATGCTCCATTTGTAAACTAAGTTATAGCTTGTATTGATGACATAACCCTCGAGAATTATGAATATGTTAAAGAAAAGTGACAACTCTAAATTGTTCTTATAACTACTGTAAGCCTTATGCAAATTGTTATTGATGAATCTAATCATTAAGCTAGAATGAAATGTTTTATTTTTATCCCTAAGAATTTGATAATTCTATGTAATTATAGAAATAGAATAAACTAAGCTAAGCGGTATTCGTCTCGGATCGAGCTAGTTACCAAAAGGCACGACCTTAGGAGGGACGTGACTCCCCCGAAAGAGCAGTAGCAAAAGTTACGCCTCTATAGGCATTTAAAAGGAGATCTCAGTCGGGCATTAGAAATAGCATATACTCGCGTAGAAAGAAAGAAACAGAGAAGAATTGAAGTGAGTCTTGGATACCATCTGGGAATAACGCATAAGGTATTGGCTCAGGAAGGCGCGACTAAAGCACAGAGGTAAGTACCCTCAAACTAAATGATACATCTTGGAGAGTTGTAAACTCAAATACTAGCCGATAAGACAATTGCTTGCAATAAGCACCTATCTCATATTTTAATTAAATCAATATCAATGGGTATAAATCTGTGGTGTCGTGTAGATTTAATCAGATATCTCATGACAGCAGATGCAAATTAGAAGACCATTGCAATCAATAAATACTCACATGTTAATTTATTAAGCACTCTAATACAATATTAAATATGAAAGCATTATGTTACTTCTTGCTGCATTGGAAATCAATAAATATATATTTACCAATCTATTAGGTTCAGAAATAAAGTCAAATCTTCATGATAATGAATTCAGCATAGTCACTGTTTCATAGCATATCAAAACCAATGGATGTATCTGTGATAGACTATAAATCCCATCAAATATATTATGAGAATCACCTACATACTAGATGTGCAAGCAATAAACATAAATTGACAATTTATTGAGTAAACTATACAATTTAAGTCAATGTGCAGATTTTTGAATGTTATTTGTCAAAGCCACAATAATGTTGCTTACAAGAATTGTTGTGTCTCATTGAGCTATTATGACATTACCTTGAAGAGTAGACTTCGAATCAAAATTCCCTTTCGCTAGCACTCAACAAGGATAGGGAGTGTGTGGACGGAAAGGCTGGTAAATTGGTCCATTGATGGACGGTCCCAAGACAGGTAGGAAACCTTGAGGGAGTCCGATTAGAGACCGTGCACGTTCCTTTAGCACAGTAAACCTTCCATCCAATAAGGATAGGAAAGAGGAAACAAGGCGAAGACCTATTCTAATCAAGAGTAATAAGTCACATCTGATTATGTTAGTTTATGCCCTAGATGATAATGCATTTACTTGTCTTATTCTTAAAATGTGCAATTTGAAATGATCTAATCATAAACAAAATAATGAGTTGGTAAAATGATACAAACTCAGAGAAGGAACCCTCGTCTGATGTCAAACTTCTCAATGATTTTCTCAACTTGGCTAACAACCCCACTCAAGCATTCACAATGCAACTAGGCACATATGGTCCAAACTTGCAAACCTAACCCCAGACCTTTTCCTTCATCTTTTTAGGCATCTAACAAGATTAAGATGGCCAAAGAAAGTAAACTCCACCATTCAAAACACTAACACCACATTAGAACCTTCATTTATGCATGCTTCCTTTGTTGACTGTTCAAACTCCTAGTAGCCCTGCTTACGTTGTTTTAGGGACTTATCACACAAACTTCCCAAAACACTTCCACAAACAAAACATGGATTCAAATACCCATTTCCAAGTTACACAACACATATGAAAACCAATAATGATTTCTTTGGAACACATCCACCAAATTCATGTTGCTACGTTGTTACAAGACCACAATTAGGTCACTTTTGCAAAGGACCCCTATTCCAAACTCCTCACAGTCTCACAAAACCACTTCCCTTACCTTCAACAGACCTCAAATAGCCCAATCTAATAGATTTCAGAGAAGGGACTCCCCATAAAACCATTACACCAATAGACCCTAGGTTCTAGGCCTTCACTAGCTTTTCACAATAAGGGTTTATTGAATCTTGCATGCCCTGACCTCTCTTAATCCTAAAACCATTTCATTCCTTCCTATTTTTTCTTGCTCAAGCTTATTTCATCACCCTATTATGCTGCCCCCTTCATTGACACACATTTCCTTTGAAAACTCACCAATTTTCCCTTGTTTTTACCCCTTCCAACTAGGGTTTCACTCTTTCTCACCCAACTGACCTTCTCCAACTGCTCAGATCTTCAAGACACCTTCAATTACACTTGATCAAACAATTTCCAACAGGTTACAACCTGTTCTCACTCAACCTCACATAAACTCACTCTCTAGCCTTACCCAAAAGGCACAAAATAAGGGTTTTGCAACAGGGCAGTGTGGAGATCTCTCTCAAAACCCTCACCAAACCAATTCCTTTATTCCTATATCTATCCCTACATTATACAGGTCCATTCCACCAAGAAACAGTATTTACAGAAAGGTGGAATTACCCTTTCAAATCATTTTGAGCCTCAAACCCAACACCCTTGTTTTCAGACCAGACTTCAATAACAACCACCAAATTGCTTTAAAATACAATGTTATTCCACAAGAACCAATTCAAAATGATGGTAAGACAGACCCTTAATAGGTCCCAATCATTTTAAGACAAAACCCTGTTGTATGGACCCGTACACAAGTTGAATATGTAGGAAAAACTTAGAAAATAACTGAAAACAGAGCTTTTTGATTAATTTTCTCCTTCAAAATGCAACAACCAACCTTGTTCAAGCCTTCAAGAGGCCTTATAAGCATTTCAAACACAAAAAACAACCATGAAATGCCAATAACCAACCATTCAACTACCTAGACTCTTCACATCCCTTAATTTTGCACTGTTTGACAATTTATTGACAATTATTACAGCATAATGCAACTTTTGAACCAAACTAATACTAGAACCCCCAAATACATTAAAATTGGTCTTATTAGACCTTTATTGACATGAAAGACTCAATTTACCCCCTAATTCCTAGACCAACCTATATCCAACCTTCATTTGATGAATTTTGCAAATATGTGTTTTAGGTGCTCCTGCACCACACACCTTGGCTTAAAAATTCTTCCAAGTCCCTTGGAAGTCTTCATCTGCAACAAATATTGATCTTCAACCTCTGATGCTCCTTACTTGTCCTTATAGATACTTCATTTTGACCTTTGGCTTAGTTTTGTCCATGCTCATCAATCCTTTGCCTGTATTATCCCTTTGAACCCACATCATCATGCTCAGACCTATTTTCATACACCTCAACCAGTTGTTCTCAACTTGCTCATCATGTTTATTCACTTCCAAACAGTCCACACTTTGTTCTTCACTATTCATCTTAACCTTGGGTTTGTCTTTCATCAGCAAAATCATCAACATTAGGAAGTAACATAGGACTCCCTTCATCCTCTGCCTTCTGACTCCTCTCTTCATAATCTTTCTCAGGTTTTCTATGCTTAGCACCATCCTCAAAGTAGCATACAACTGCCACATCAATATTTTTACCATCCTAGGACAATCCACTGTCCTAACACCATGCTCTTCTTCTCTAGCTTTCACTAGGCCACTCATCATCAATGCTTCCTCTCTAGTTTCTCTTAATACCAAAACTTCACTCATCCACTTTGCTTCCTTTTCTTCACCTTCCAAGGTGATTGGAACTTCCTCATCCTCTATACACTCTTCCACAAACTCACTCACTGCCATTTGCCATTCTCTTTGACTCACTATCTTCTCTTCTATCTTGACTTTCTCTTCATCCATGAACTCTTCTTTAGCATCTTCAAAGACATCTTCTTCCTTTATCTTCTCTGCATTTTCAAGTTCCTTCACCTTCAGATTTTGTATCAGTCTTGCTGCCTCAGTTACCTATGTACCTTTTGACATACAATCCACTGTGTTTGCAGTACTTGATTGCCCATCACTTTCCTCTATCTACAAGGGACACAATACTGCCCCAATCATGATCTTCTCACCAGTTTCAAGCCTTTCATGGCTTTCTCCAACCTTCTCACCTGTCTTGACTGTATCCACTCTCTCTTCCTTCATACTTTCAACTTTCAAGATCTTTTTGACATCAGATCATCCATCCTCTTTGCCATCACACCCCTACTGCAACTCATCTTTACCATTATCAGTCTCTTGCTACTTTCCATCTCTTTGTCCTTCTAGTGGACATTGCATTTCCTCTTTACTGACCTTACTAGGACACTCTTGCCTTCTCCTAGGCAACTCTTCCACACTCATATCTCTTTCTCTTTATAGGAACTCAGTCCCATGTTTTCCTTTTTCACCAACCTCTGTATCAGACCTGTCCTTTGCTGCCTTGACATTTCTTGTTTATTTCTCAACTTCCTTTGCCTTTGCTTGACACAACTCAGTCCCTTTCTTATGTTCATCATCTTTTGCAAACTTTTTTTAAACCTTTAGAGTCCTTTCACCCTTTGTCTTTACTATCTCAGCTTCCTTTGTCCATCTATCATCTTGTTTCTCTTTTAACATAGCATCACTGCCAATTCTTGCCTTATCAACACTTCCTCTCCTTGTAGTAGTTGCTTCTTCATTTGTTTTGCTTTTCTCATGCCTCATGAACACTTTACTGCCCTGCATCAATATATTTTTTGTCCTGCTCTGTTTCTAATCCACTGTCTTGGCTGTCCTCCATTCACCCAAGAAACTGAATAGGGTGACTCATGGGGTATCTTTTCTAATCACAACTTATCTACCATTTCTTGAGAGATCAAATTGTCTAAACTACCTGAATCAACCATCACAATGCATACCTTACCTTGACATTTGCATCTGGTCTCAAAAATTGCATTCCTTTGTGTTGCTTCTCTGATTTCCAATGCCATGTTGACTTGAATCTTCATCTTCTAGCTATCTTGTTATGCAAATCTCCTTCAAGAATCTACTTGCTAGCGTTGATACCACTTTGATGCAAACTCAGGGAAGGCACCCTGGTCTAATGTCGAACTTCTCAATGATTTTCTCAACTTGGCTAACAACCCCACTCAAGCATTCACAATGCAACTAGGCACATATGGTCCAAACTTGCAAACCTAACCCCAGACCTTTTCCTTCATCTTTGTAGGCATCTAACAAGATTAAGATGGCCAAAGAAACTCAACTCCACCATCCAAAACACTAACACCACATTAGAACCTTCATATCTACATTCTTCCTTTGTTGACTGTCCAAACTCCTAGTAGCCCTACATACGTTGTTTTAGGGACTTATCATACAAACTTTCCAAAACAATTCCATAAACAAAACATGGATTCACATACCCATTTCCAAGTTACACAACATATATGAAAACCAATAATGATTTCTTGGGAACACATCCACTAAATTCCTGCTACTACATTGTTACAAGACCACAATTAGGTCACTTTTGCAAAGGACATCTATTCCAAAATCCTCACTGTCTCACAAAACCACTTCCCTTACCTTCAATAGACCTCAAATAGCCCAATCCAACATATTTTAGAGAAGGGACTCCCCATAAAACCATTACACCAATAAACCCTAGGTTCTAGGCCTTCACTATCTTTTCCCAATGAGGGTTTATTGAATCTTCCATGCCCTGACCTCTCTCATACTTGAAACGATTTCATTCCTTCCTATTTTTTCCTACTCAAGCTTATTTCATCACCCTATTATGATGCCCCCTTCATTCACACACACTTCATTTGAAAACTCACCAAATTTCCCTTGTTTTTACCCCTTCCAACTAGGGTTTCACTCTTTCTCACCCAACCGACCTTCTCCAACCACTTAGAACTTCAAGACACCTTCAATTACACTTGATCAAATGATTTCCAACAGGTTACAACCTGTTCTCACTCAACCTCACATAAACTCACTCTCTAGCCTTACCCAAAAGACACAAAATAAGGGTTTTGCAACAAGGCAGCGTGGAGATCTCTCTCAAAACCCTCACCAAACGAATTATGTTATTCCTATATCTATCCCTACATTATATAGGTCCATTCCAGCAAGAAACAGTATTTACAAAAAGGTGGAATGGCCCTTCCAAATTATTTTGAATCTCAAACCCAACACCCTTGTTTTTAGATCAGTCTTTAATAACAACCACCAAATTGTTTTAAAATACAATGTTATTCCACAAGAACCAATTCAAAATGATGTTAAGACAGACCTTCAATAGGTCCCAATCATTTTAAGACAAAACCCTATTGTATGGACCTGTACATAGGCTGAATATGGAAGAAAAACTCTTAAAATAACTGAAAACAGAGCTTTTTGATTAATTTTC
>VDFB02271358.1:297208525-297223346 GCA_007258455.2 Sequoia sempervirens
CATAATAGTAAGCAATAGCATAGATAAAGCGGTGAACTCTTTGAAAAAATGCCTCAAAGAAATGAGGTCTCATGGTGATGGAATGCCATGACAATCAAATTCCATCACCATGAGACCTCATTTCTTTGAGGAATTTTTCAAAGAGTTCACTGCCTTGTCTATGCTAACACATTTTTCATACATGTCTATCAAAGAATTTTATCAAAGCAGTTCATTTCCTTCCTACTATGGCTAAAATCCTAAAACAAGTGCTTTCAAACAAGCTATGGATTGTCATGGCATTCCATCACCATGAGACCACATTTCTGGCATTTTTTCAAACAGTTCGCTGCCTTGTCTATGCTACCACATTTTTCATACATGTTTACCAAAGCATTTTACCAAACAGTTCACCTCCTTGCTGTGATGGCTAAAATCCTAAAATAGGTGCTTCAAAACAAGCTATGGATGCTTGGAAAAAATCTATCAAAGCATAATTTAATAAGCAATAGCATAGACAAGGCAACAAACTGTTTGAATAGAAGCCTCAAAGAAATGTGGTCTCACTGGTGGTGGAATGGCATGACAATCCATAGCAATTTTCTTGTCATGGCATTTGTCATGGCATTCCATCAGTGCCATGAGACCACATTTCTTTGAGGTATTTTTTCAAACAGTTCACTGCCTTATCTATGCTACCACATTTTTCATACATGTTTACCAAAGCATTTTATCAAATAGTTCACCTCCTTGCTGCTATGGCTAAAAGCCTAAAATAGGTGCTTCCAAACAAGTTATGGATGCTTGGAAAAAATCTATCAAAGCATAATAATAAGCAATATCATAGACAAGGCAGCGAACTATTTGAATAAAAGCCTCAAAGAAATGTGGTCTCAATGGTGGTGGAATTCCATGACAATCCATAGCAATTTGCTTGTCATGGCATTCATCATTCCATTCCATCACCATGAGACCACATTTCTTTGAGGCATTTTTTCAAACAGTTCGTTGCCTTGTCTATGCTACCACATTTTTCATACGTGTTTAACAAAGCATTTTATCAAACAGTTCACCTACTTGCTGCTATGGCTAAAAGCCTAAAATAGGTGCTTCCAAACAAGCCATGGATGCTTGGAAAAAATATATCAAAGCATAATTTAGTAAGCAATAGCATAGACAAGGCAGCGAACTATTTGAATAAAATCCTCAAAGAAATGTGGTCTCAATGGTGGTGGAATGCCATGATAATCCATAGAAATTTGCTTGTCATGGCATTCGTCATGCCATTCCATCACCATGAGACCACATTTCTTTGAGGCATTTTTTCAAACAGTTCGCTGCCTTGTCTATGCTACCACATTTTTCATACATGTTTACCAAAGCATTTTATCAAATAGTTCACCTCCTTGCTACTATGGCTAAAATCCTAAAATAGGTGCTTCCAAACAAGCTATGGATGCTTGGAAAAAATCTATCAAAGTATAATAATAAGCAATAGCATAGACAAGGCAATGAACTATTTGAATAAAAGCCTCAAAGAAATGTGGTCTCAATGGTGGTGGAATTCCATGACAATCCATAGCAATTTGATTGTCATGGCATTCGTCATGCCATTCCACCACCATGAGACCACATTTCTTTGAGGAAATTTTTGAAACAGTTCGCTGCCTTGTCTATGCTACCACATTTTTCATATGTGTTTACCAAAGAATTTTATCAAACAGTTCACCTCCTTGCTGCTATGGCTAAAATCCTAAAATAGGTGCTTCCAAACAAGCTATGGATGCTTGGAAAAAATCTATCAAAGCATAATTTAATAAGAAATAGCATAGACAAGGTAGGGAACTATTTGAATAAAAGCCTCAAAGAAATGTGGTCTCAATGGTAGTGGAATGCCATGAAAATTCATATCAGTTTGCTTGTCATGGCACTCGTCATGCCATTCCATCACCATGAGACCACATTTCTTTGAGGCAGTTTTTCAAACAGTTTGTTGCCTTGTCTATGCTACCACATTTTTCATACATGTTTACCAAAGAATTTTATCAAATAGTTCACCTCCTTGCTGCTATGGCTAAAAGCCTAAAATAGGTGTTTCCAAACAAGCTGTGGATGCTTGGAAAAAATCTATCAAAGCATAATAATAAGCAATAGCATAGACAAGGCATCAAACTATTTGAATAAAAGCCTCAAAGAAATGTGGTCTCAATGGTGGTGGAATTCCATGAAAATCCATAGCAATTTTCTTGTCATGGCATTCGTCATGCCATTCCATCACCATGAGACCACATTTCTTTGAGGCATTTTTTCAAATAGTTCACTGCCTTGTCTATGCTACCACATTTTTCATATATGTCTACCAAAGAATTTTATCAAACAATTCATTTCCTTCCTTCTATGGCTAAAATCCTAAAAAAATTACTTTCAAACAAGCTATGGATGCTTGGAAAAAATCTATCAAAGCATAATAGTAAGCAACAAGCTATGGTCTCATGGTTTTTTCACGCGAAAATCGAGTGTGATTTTATTTTTTGTAGGTTATAAACACTTTTTTTTTTGCCAATTTTGTTGTTTTAAATGACATTCAAGTTTCTGGTGGTTTTGTTGTTTATATGATGATATGTGATATTCTAATCCTAGTTCATGCTTCTAGGTTGCATAGATATATATTTTGGTTTTACATGTTTTTTGTACCAACGAACCCAAAACGAATTGAACCCCCCTCCAAATTTTTTTGGCCAAACCAACATGTTTAGGTGAGAAAGAGGACCATGTCTAGCGTGAAAATTCCTATTTGAATTCGTTGGAATAGTTCGTTTGGTCACACGAGTTGCAAAACGAAAGGTGCACCACTTTGCAACTTTCCACTGCTTCCATTTGACACTTTTTCCATCAACTGAAATCTGAACACCACTGGAAAACCACTCTGAGATAATGAAAACCGAGAGAGGTTATTGTAGAGGGGCCAAACACGATCCCATGGGATCAGACAAGAACTTTCTAAGCATCACGGTGTCCGAGTAACCTCATCCTAAAATTTTTAGTGATTTTTCCCTATGGACCCTTAAGGGATCGATCCGGTTGAACATAGCTTGGAGTGATTTTTCATGTTTGGGTGAAAAAGAGGACCATGCCTAGTGTAAAAATGTCTATTCATATGCATTGGAATAGTTTGTTTGGTCACACGAGTTGGAGAACAAAAGTTGCACCACTTTGCAACTTTCCACTGCTTCCATTTGACACTTTTTTCATCAACTGAAACTTCGACAGCACGGGAAAACCACTCCAAGATAATGTAAACCAAGAGAGGTTATTATAGAGGGGCCCAACATAATCCCATAAGATTAGACGAGAAGTTTCTAAGCATCATGGTGTCTGAGTAACCTCATGCTGAAGTTTGCAGCCATTTTTCCCTTTGGACCCTTAAGGGATCGATCCGGTTGAATGTAGTTCAGAGCGATTCCACATGTTTGGGTGTGAAAGAGGACCATGCCTAGAATAAACATGCCTATTTAGATGCATTGGAACAATCTTTTTGGTCACACGAGTTGCAAAACAAAAGTTGCACTACTTGGCAACTTTCCACTACTTCCATTTGACACTCTTTCCATCAACTGAAATCTGGACACCATGGGAAAACCACTCTGAGATAACAAAAACCAAGAGAGGTTATTGTAGAGGGGAACAATGCGATCTCATAGGATTAGATGAGAAGTTTCTAAGCATCACGATGTCTGAATAACCTCATGCTGAGGTTTGTAGCTAATTTTCCCTTTGGACCCTTAAGGGATTGATCTGGCTAAACGTAGCTCAGAGTGATTCTACGTGTTTGGGTGCAAAAGAGGACCATGCCTAGCATAAAAATACCTATTCGGATGCATTAGAATAGTTTGTTTGGTCACACGAGTTGCAGAACAAATGTTGCACCACTTTGCAACTTTCCACTACTTCCATTTGACACTTTTTTCATCAACTAAAAATTTGACACCACTGGAAAACCACTCCAAGATAATGTAAACTGAGAGAGGTTATTGTAGAGGGGCCCAACATGATCCCATAGAATCAGATGAGAAGTTTTTTAAGAATCACGGTGTTTGAGTAACCTCGTGCTGAAGTTTGTAGCCATTTTTCCCTTTCAACCCTTAAGGGATCGATCTGGTTGAACATAGTTTAGAGTGATTTCGCGTGTTTGGGTGCGAAAGAGGACCATGCATAGTGTAAAAATTCCTATTTGGACGTGTTGGAATAGTCAGTTTGGTCACACGAGTTGCAGAACAAAAGTTGCACCACTTTGCAACTTTTCACTACTTTCATTTGACACTTTTTCATCAACTGAAAACTAGACACCACAGGAGAAACACTTCGAGATAATGGAAACCGAGAGAGGTTATTGTAGAGGGGGCCAACCTGATCCCATTAGATTAGACGAGAATTTTCTAAGTGTCACGGTGTCTGAGTAACCTCATGCTGAAGTTTGCAGCCATTTTTCCCTTTGGACCCTTAAGGGATTGATCCAGTTGAACAAAGGGTTTATACTCTAAACATATCCAAACCTTACCAACTCTTGGGGAAGAAATTCTAAGGTGTCAAAACTTCAAAATTCACAATTAGATATCAGTTATACCACCGTACAATGGGTAAACCACAAAACCCTCTATTATAGCCTAAACCTTAGGGGTTTATTGAAAATGATACTTCCAAAGCTAACCACAACCTATAAATTACTCAAACAAGTTTGTGATACCCTACACAAGCTCAAAAAATCATAAAATAATGCTGCCCTACACATAAACACAATTTAACTCTTCAAAACCACCATTTTTCTTAAAGAAAACTCACTTTTACACACATGGGTTTCACACCCATCTCACTTTCAGACCTCCCCAACGCAAACACATCATTCCCACACCTTAATAATGTTAGTGCAGACCCATTCCTCAAGTTACAGAGGATACAAAAAGAGGGATGGGTCAAAAAGCCATTTTTATTGACTCAAAACCTTCAAATGTACAAGTTCGAGCCGGTTTTAGTAAATTGATGATATTCTACTCCTTATTTTCCTTGATGAACAAAACCTACTGAATGTTGCTCCTACACCAATCATACATCGACCTTCTTGTCCCTCCTAAATTTTGGACCACGTCCATTACCTCCACATAAAACTCAGCATCCTTGGTCTTCCTGTTCCCATGCCTTGATATGGTTATGCAAATGAAAATGAAGAAAAGTAATCATCTCCTTCTCCGCTGGCTAGAAGAATGCATGCTTAATGTTTTGATACATGATATCAACTCTCTCATCTACTCTCATGGTTGAATACCGAAATCCAGTATGGTGGGCCTCTAGAGTTCCAGTCATCTTTCTTCCTCTTCCACCAAATGTTGGCCCGATCCACACGTTTGCCAACCTAATTGACTTTATTTTTGAAAGTTGAAGTTTCTCCCGAGTCACCAGTGTTGCTCTGTCTTCCTTTTCAAACTCTTTCATTGCTACATATCATCTATGGGATTTAATCATTTGTACCACACATGGTTGATGTTCTTTGAATCCTTGCATCTAAAGGAAATTTCCTCAACATAAATACTCTCTCAAGGTTAACAATCATACATTGACCTTCTTGCCCATCTTAAATTTTGGACCACATCCATTGCCTCCACATAAAACTCAACATCCTTGGTCTTCTTGGTTCTCACACCTTGATATGTTTATGCAAATGAAAATGAAGCAAAGTAATCACCTCGTTCTTCGTTGGCTTGAAGAATGCATGCTTAATGTTTTGATACATAATATCAACTCTCTCTTCTGCTCTCATGGTTGAATATCAAAATCCTGTATGGTGGACCTCCAGAGTTCCAGTCATCTTTCTTCCTCTTCCACCAAATGATAGTATGATCCACACATCTCCCAGCCTAATTGGATTTGTTTTTTGAAAGCTAAACTTTCTCCTAAGTCACCAATGTAGCTCTCTTTTCCTTTTCAAACTCTTTCATTGCTACAAATCATCTTTGGGATTTAATCATCTATACCACATGGTTGATGTGCTTTGAATCATTAGTAATAGTCTTCAAAATTGGCTGCTAGTACAAGCTCATTATGCTTTCATAATACTTTATAACCATGGATTGCATCCATTCCTTGATGCCATTAAGTGAAGATTGAGGAATGGTGTCAATGTGGAGTACATCCTGCTTGAAGTCTTTGAAAGCAATAGCCATATCAAATTCCTTTTTCCCAAGTCCTACTCTCTCAAGGTTAACTCCATGAAAACCAAGCTCTCTAAATGGTACATATCAAAGTCTACTTCAAAATATTTTAGATGAGGCTGCTCCCATAGGTCTCTTACTCACTTGACAAAACCTTGAAACTCTGTATTGATTTTTATTTTCTTGTCCCTCTCTTATTGTTCTTCCTCAATTTCATCAAGATCATACATTGACCTTCTTGACCCTCCTAAATTTTGGACCACATCCATTACCTCCACATAAAACTAGACATCCTTGGTCTTCTTGGTTCCCATGCCTTGATGTGCTTATGCAAATGAAAATGAAGCAAACTAATCATCTCCTTCTCCATTGGTTGGAATAATGCATGCTTAATGTTTTGATACATGATATCAGATCTCTCTTCTACTCTCATGGTTCAATACCAAAATCTAGTATGGTGGGCCTCTAGAGTTCCAGTCATCTTTCTTCCTCTTCCACCAAATGCTAGCTCGATCCAGACGTCTACTAGCCTAATTGAATTTTTTTTGAAAGCTGAATGGTGCATGAGCACCAACACCTCACCCTCAATTTGTGATTGTTTGATGGTAAATTGGGAGGAAATTTGGTAAATTTTAGTATGTTGAGGTCTTTTTGGCTTGAATAAGGTCTAATAGACCAATCTGTTTTGATACACCTTTGGTTGTTTTAGTGAAAGGAAAATCCATTTTTCTTTATTCAGCCTGTACAGACCAGTAGGGTTTAAGTTTACTTTAATTTTTGTGATGGAGCCCTTCCTCCTACCATGGTAAATTGTGACTCAGAGGAAAGGTTTACAATGTGTTGTTTTCAAGTTTCCTTAACTCTTTTAATAATGGTAAGGCATTTTATAGGGCTGGTGATATTGTTTTAGGTTGAGAATGTCAGATTTGGCTTGAAATGGAGGAACCAAAGTGATGTTTTTGAGATATAATGAGTCTAAAGGCTAGGTGAAGGTTTATTATGTGTGTGTAGACCCTAAAAAACTTGTTTGATGCTTTGGTGAGGTTTGTAAGGCCTTGGAGTTGTGAGATGCTAAAAACTCTGTATTTGTTAGAAAATTGAGGGTTTTAATAAATTATGGCTTAGAGGTTGAGAGATTTTCTAAAACCTATGAATTGGGAGTTTTGTGACCTATTTGATGACTTTCCAAGAGCTTGTGGGGTTACAAGAAGTGTAAAGAGCAGTTTGTTTGTAAAATAGGGCTAATTTTCTAGCCTTTTTGCAAGGCAGTTTGAAGGATCTCTAAGAAATTGCAAAGAAACCTTGTATGTTTGGCTTTGGAATGCTGTTGGGGGTTTGAGTAGATGCTATATTGATGATGAGATGGTCCTTGAGAGGAATTCTCTAAAATTTAAGCCAAATTGTTCAGTTTCGAAGCATTTTTGTTGGTAGTTGTTCCAAGATGGCCAAATGAAATAACAAAGGTTGTTGATTTACTAAAATATGATTTGTTTGAGTCTTCTCCACCTTGACTCTACATCACTAAAGTTTCTCTTGAGTCACTAGTGTAGCTCTCTCTGCCTTTTCAGACTCTTTCATTGCTACATATCGTCTTTGGGATTTAATCATTTGTACCACATGGTTGATGTGCTTTGAATCCTTGCATCTAAAGGAAATTTCATCAACATAAATACTGCTACTCTCTGAAGGTTAACAATCTCAATCTCACTAATATTACATTTACAACCATATTCAAACATTTTCCTTCAAAAGGCTACAAATTCAAATATTGACTTAAATAGCCTTTACAAATGATTCTACATCTTTCCAATCATGCCTAACTATTTTTTTTGTAACTAACATGACTTATTACATTATAAATCAATTGTGGATGTGTTATGACCTTATTCAATTAACAAAACTCATAACACAAAACTAACTTAAAAGATTTTCGTGAACCAAATTTTCTCAATAACCTTGGTGCCCCTACACCAAATTTGATTATTTCAATAAATCTCATTACAATGCCTGAGGTACTTTGTTCTCACATATATTTTACAATGTCACTCATACATTCGAGATTCTCTTATAATGTCTACATCATAGGTTCTCATTTAGAGGTTAACTTCAAATGAGAAACTTGAGATTCCCTCACAAAGCTTCACACACTCTTTTATAATGGCTTGAAATCAAAATTAAGATTTGTCAAGATCATCAAAATATGGATTTTGCAATGGTTTTTTGGCTGAGATTCTCTTCGATGGCTCCAAAATCAGCATTTTCTGCAAGGAGAGACCAATCAATTTTTACTAGTTTAGTTACAGATAGGCAAAGTAAAAGAATAAAAAGAAACAACTCATGTCCAAAATGGAAATGAAATGAAAATAGATTGAAGGCACTTACAGATAGGCATGGTAGTCTGTCAACTTAGTCACTCCTGCTCATACATCTTCACTGTGAGTTCGAAGATACCTATTGCACACAACACCTCTCATGAATCTATAATATCTTGAAATTTGAGATGCTCCTATAATGTCTACATCATAGGTGCTCACGATAAGGTTAGCTTCCAATGAATAACTTGAAATTCCCTCACCAAGCTTCACACACACTTTTGTAATGGCTAAAAATCATAATTGAGATTTGGCTTGATAATCAAAATAGGGATGTTGCATTGTTTTTATGCCTGAGATTCTCTTGGATGGCTCATAAATCTGCATTTTTTGCAAGGGGACACCATTCAATGTTTATCAGGTTACTTATAGATACACAAAGTAAAATAAGACATGATAGTATTGGCATCAAACAAATTAACATGGATACAAGTATAAATTAATAAGAACCATTGTGCATATACTTACAAATTAATCTAATGAACCATCTGGATCTGCTCCACTCTTTATTGTGTCAAGTATTGCCTCATGGTCAAACTGATGAACCTTCCACAAGGTCTTGTTCAAAGGTTTGCCCCCATATTTTCTCAAATGAACATTGGATGCCACAACAAGGTTCGAGTAATGAAGAATCTTACGATGCGTGTCAAAGTCCTCAAACAACCAATGTTTAACACTCTTATGTGGGTACCTTCTAAGCCACATTCCAGTAACAACAACTGAGCCTGTAGGGTATTTGATGTTTTCTTCATCTATAACTGGGGCTTCCAATTTATTTTTAGCCTCAACACAATGACACAAGTAATAGTCTGTTCCCTCTTTGATTTCTTCATATGCAATAACTGCATAAACATGCCCTGCATTGATATATGCATAACATCACTCGAAATTAATCAACATTATGAATACAGTACCAAGTAAGATAACAATATGGAATTTGAGAAACTAAGAAAGTAGATATATTACCTGGTTGAACTAGATCTGATATGTGGTCAAAGTCAATCGATGATTCCATCTGTGTTAGTTCCAATGTCATCGGAGGGCAATATGTGTGAAGTGGGGTAAGATAACCTGTCAACCATTTGTCAACCCACTCCCCTGACTCATAATCATTCTAGGCTTACATTGTACATGAAGAACAAAAGCATGCCATCTTACATGTATCGATACTCCATGAACCTACTATTGAGCTAAGGAAATAGTGTAGCTCACTCGATCCTGTTAGTGTACAACAATCCTCATATGGTGCAATGTTAGTATTATCCATCAACCAAAAAAATATACGAACTGAAGACGTACCTTCATTACCTGGACCCATCGAAGCATTACACCACTCGATGATTGAACTTTCATTTGTCAACTTTGCACTGTCTTTATACTTTAACTCTTATCGTGCTAATGCTCTTTTCATGCATGCTCTTGCAACATCATGCTCCCCCTTTCCATGCCCGACCTCACAAAAGTTCCACATATGTTGAACACCTATAGTGAGATGCATCCTGCACAACTAGTAGAACATGCACGCGTTCTTTAACTGTGCTGCATAGTTATCCGACCATATTATGTGATGACTGAATGCTATGCCCCTCTGAGCCAAATCACTATAGAACATCTGGAAGCAACCTTGCATGAGCTCTGGAGAATGTGTGTGATCATCACTAATATAAAAGTGATACTCCCTCAATACCTTCCTTTGGTCCTCTGTACTATCAACTACATGAATGAATGCTATGTGCACAAATATCGAAACCTGTGTGGAGTTGTAATATTGTGACTACACCTCACACTGTGGTTGTAGAGTGTAGTTCTCTACAAAGTCAACCACTAATACTATGCTGCCAACTAGAAAGGTGTCCTTGCATAGCTTGAATTGTGTGTCCATCCATCGGGCTCTATGGGTATGCCTTGCATACTCATACACTAAATTCTCACGAAACATGGACATAAACTGATACACTGGAATCTTCTCAATAACCAAATCACACCTTTTTGCTTGAGACCCATCTTTTGTAGCATATGCCACTGTTTTATACTTCCTTAAATTGACTAGTTTATGCCCCACCTCATCTGTGCTTTCCATATGTTGACATACTTGCATTCACTGCAAGCCACCGCAACACTCACATGAACCATCCAAGCATGTTCTCCTATAGAATATTCGGCCATCCTCTATTTGACATAATTTTTTTGATAATAACTCTCTTGAAGATTTTGGTGGGGCTTCTATGCCACAATCCTGCAAAACATCATTAGTATGCAAATCTAAACATATAGAACGATAAGCATCATAATGGTTAGTGAATTCAATATGTAGTCTATAGCAACAAGTAGTGCGTGTTTGATTTATCTTGACATAAAAAGGTTTAAGAATTTCAAAGAATTTTTGAGAAATACTAATTTGAGGATAAGCATTTTGAAATTTATGAAAAAATTGGGTTTGAGTCGTATCCAAAAAATGCTTTGGATGTGGCTCACGGTTCCGACTACCAATTCTCCTTCTTACGACATCCCTTTGATTCAGAGATGGCCTTGAACTACTCTTACAATAATCTTCAATTAGTATTCTCAATGCTTCAACAACTTTTCTATCTTTATGTGGTAGTCTTCCTGAGAATGCCCATAATTCATTTGAATTGGTGCCCTCAATTCTTTTCCACATTTGAACAGATCTTGAGAAAATTTTTCTACTAATTCCCACTTGTTCACTTGTCTTTTTAATGAGATGAGATATCTTTATTTTGATAGATTACCAAAGTCGATGTAATGAAATGTCGGGTGACATTACTATCCTTTGAGCATGAGTTCTTACCCACACTCTCATAAGCATCCATTAGATTCTTCACAATAGTGTTTTCACTTGATGCATTCGATGTTCTCAACCCAAGAGTCTTCATGATGTTTCTGTACTTTAAAACCTACATCATTTGAACAAATAGTTGACATCTTCCGGTCTCATTTAGCCTTTCAAAGAAAATTTTCCAAATCTTATCAGCATATCTTCTACAAGTGCATTTTGGAATCTTACCTTTCATGTGCTGCAAAATATCCTCATCAATATTAATCAAAAAATTTAGCTTTCTATGCAAAATTCTAGGTGGTGTTCTCTTAGGTACATACATCTCAACATTAGAAATTTCATCAATATTTAATTGAGGTGGGCTAGATTGCGTACCTTCGACTAAGGGTGGAATAGAATACATACTTTGAGGTTCACATGGGGATGATGGCATGCCTTGTTCATCAAATTTGAGTGATGATGTACTCTCTACTTCAGATGTGGTGGATGGTGTCCAACCATACTCACTTGTGGTAGATGGTGTCCCTCCATATTCTCTTGTGCTTAATGGTGTCCCTTCGTATTCACTTGCGGTAGAGGGTGTGTCTCCAACTATGGTATCTACATCTCCCCTAGCACGACTCTTTCGCATTCGTGCCCTTTGTGCTGCCAATTTCTTTTCTCTTTTTGATGGTTGAGGTTCCTCTTCATGTGGCTTGTTTTCGTCAATCATTCCCAATTTCTATTTTTCACGATATTCCCTCATCCATTTTTTCTCTTTATCTCTGAAGGCTTCGAGCTGATCATCTGTTAGTTTTTTCCTTTTAACAGTTCGTTTCTTCGACATGACGAATAATTTTACCTATGCAAAAAGTGCTAAGTCAGGTCAAATTAACTAATAGTGAAGGGTTGTAAAAGTCTATTAAAGAGGGATCACCTCTTTCAAATGTTATTTTTCGAAGTTGAAGTGGCTTGTTTTTTATTATTATATTGTGAAAGATGGAATCAAGTTCAAGCTAACCCCATTGCAGGGAGATGATAGGGAAAAAGAAAAAATGGAAAGGATAGTGATGATGGGAAGGAAGGAGTTCCTCAAGCATGAGGAAGATAAACATGGTGATGGTGCAGCTACTTACACAAAGAAAAGAATTGAGGTAGAAAAATTAGACAAAGGAGTAATGTTAGAAAGGAAAAAGGATGGAGAAATAGTGATAAGAGAAAGGGAATCCTTTATACATGATCTAGACATGTTTGCAAAGCAGGTTGGAGACAAGAAAATGATTGATTTCAGTCAAGAAAAGGCAAGAATAGGTGTAGGACAGTCTAATACTATCAAAACAGAGGTGTGCAGACCCGATGCAAATAAATGTGAGGTGAAGAACCTTGGGGCAGAGACCCTAATGCAAGGAAAAGGAAAGATAAGTGGAGACAAGATGGAGAAGAGGCAAGAATGGACTAGTACGGTCATGGTGGAATAGATGGATTATCCAATGAAAGGGAAAGATGGAAAGCAATAGATTGATGAAAAAGAAGATGGAAGACCACATGATGAGAAGGTCTCAGAGGAAAAGGGAAAGAAGATAGAGGTAAAAGAGTGTGGATGGATTGAGGAAAGCCATGAAGGGCTTGCCAAGAATAAAAAAATTATGATAGGGGTAGTGTTGTGTCCCCTGCAGATAAAGAGAGACAAGGAGCAGACAAGCATTGTAGAAATAGTGACATTTAAATCAAAAGATATAGAGGTAAAGGGAGATTTGATTCAAAGTCTAGATACAAAGAACCCATGTAGGGGGCAAGAAAAAGAAGACAAGAAAAAAAGTTTGATGCAGGTCATAAAAATGGAAGTTGCAAAGAGCCTAGATAAAAGGCCAGTGGAAGAATGTATGATAGTTGAGGATAAAGATAAGTGCATGGAAAGCATTGTAGATGCAGTAAGTGGTCCACTAAAGGGACAAGAAGATAAAGAGCCTAAAAATACAATGTTGGAAAAGAGTTTAGTGGAGGATAAGAGATCAAAGGATGTGATGCATCAAGTGGAATGGCAAAAATCAAAGGAAAGGTCTCAGACAAAGTTTGTAGAAGATGCAGTCACCATAAAAGGTGAAATTGCAAATACAAAGTCTTTGAATGACTCAAATATGGAAGAGACTAAGGAAGATATGTTTATAAAGGTTGGTCAAGTGAAGGCTAAAGGAAAGGTGAGAGTTGGATCTCCAAATGAAATGGAGAAGAAAGCAAAAGATGAGGCTAGGACAGTGGATGGTCCTAGATGGGTAAGAGTATTGATGTGGAAATTTTATGCAGCAATGGCTCCTAGATGGGAGAACCTGAAGCAAATGGTGAAGAGGATGGATAAGAGGAAAAGAGTAAAGGGAGTGCTCTATTACTTCCTTGTTTTGATGATCATGTTGATGGAGGTGAAGCCAAGGGTGAAAAATAAAAGGATAGAGAGTGGACTGTTTGGAAGTGACACCATGGAACAAGTTAGGAGCAATTAGATGCAGCCATGGATGATAGGACAAAGCAGGAAGGTACAGGTTCAAGGTGATTAGTCAAGAGAGGAATTTTTTTGCAAGGAAAAGGCCAAGCCTAAGGTGAAGATGAAGGCAAGAAGGAACAATGGTAGGAACAAGGAGGAACATTAGAGATTTGTTGTAGGTTAAGGTGTCGCAGAATTCCAAGAGACTTGGAAAGCTTTCATGGCCGGATGTATGGTGCAGGAGCACCAAGGACAGCTAGGACCATTAGGTGGTCAAGTGATGAATTTTTTATTTGTAATCATGAGTGTGATGTAATAAGGTCTCAAAATACCATTAGGAAGTGTTTTGAGTCATGTTAGGTTGATAGTTTATGAAGTTGCCATGTCTTGGCAAATGTTGTCAATATGATGAAATGAAGCCTTCAATAGAATAAACATGAAAATACCTATAAGATGGAAATGTAAAGGTCAAATTATTATGATGAGGCCATCATAAGGTCATTATAATAGGTTGAAAGTCAATTTTAGTGTCAAAAAGTGAAAAAATTGCAAAAAAAAGAAAAAAATGCAAAGTTGCAATAAAAAGGGAATTGAAAGGTCAAGTTGGTAAAGGGAAGTTGTAAGGTGGTTTTAGCCAGTTGTAGAGGTAGGAGTTCCTTTAAAAAAGGCCATGTAAATGTTGGAGGGAGGTTGGCATGACTCCATTTGAAAATTTGAATGAAATCTTTTGTTGTTTCCACGTTTTTCCCTATTTTTTCTAAACTTTGTTGGCAATAAATAGTCCGTACAATGAATATTGTGGCATGAAACGAATTGGTAATGATAGTGGAGTGAGTCTACTATGATTTCCATCAGATTGGAGGCTTAACCATTTAGTTTTGTGGGTTTTAGAGTAGATTTTCAAAGACTGCCTGTGTAACTCAGAAATTAAGGGTTTGAGAGTACAAAGAATGTAAGCTTGATCCATTCCACCTTCTATAGGTATTGTAACTCAGTGGAATGGATTATAATA
>VDFB02271358.1:297223446-297304451 GCA_007258455.2 Sequoia sempervirens
GAGATTGAGATTGTTAACCTTCAGAGAGTAGCAGTATTTATGTTGATGAAATTTCCTTTAGATGCAAGGATTCAAAGCACATCAACCATGTGGTACAAATGATTAAATCCCAAAGACGATATGTAGCAATGAAAGAGTCTGAAAAGGCAGAGAGAGCTACACTAGTGACTCAAGAGAAACTTTAGTGATGTAGAGTCAAGGTGGAGAAGACTCAAACAAATCATATTTTAGTAAATCAACAACCTTTGTTATTTCATTTGGCCATCTTGGAACAACTACCAACAAAAATGCTTCGAAACTGAACAATTTGGCTTAAATTTTAGAGAATTCCTCTCAAGGACCATCTCATCATCAATATAGCATCTACTCAAACCCCCAACAGCATTCCAAAGCCAAACATACAAGGTTTCTTTGCAATTTCTTAGAGATCCTTCAAACTGCCTTGCAAAAAGGCTAGAAAATTAGCCCTATTTTACAAACAAACTGCTCTTTACACTTCTTGTAACCCCACAAGCTCTTGGAAAGTCATCAAATAGGTCACAAAACTCCCAATTCATAGGTTTTAGAAAATCTCTCAACCTCTAAGCCATAATTTATTAAAACCCTCAATTTTCTAACAAATACAGAGTTTTTAGCATCTCACAACTCCAAGGCCTTACAAACCTCACCAAAGCATCAAACAAGTTTTTTAGGGTCTACACACACATAATAAACCTTCACCTAGCCTTTAGACTCATTATATCTCAAAAACATCACTTTGGTTCCTCCATTTCAAGCCAAATCTGACATTCTCAACCTAAAACAATATCACCAGCCCTATAAAATGCCTTACCATTATTAAAAGAGTTAAGGAAACTTGAAAACAACACATTGTAAACCTTTCCTCTGAGTCACAATTTACCATGGTAGGAGGAAGGGCTCCATCACAAAAATTAAAGTAAACTTAAACCCTACTGGTCTGTACAGGCTGAATAAAGAAAAATGGATTTTCCTTTCACTAAAACAACCAAAGGTGTATCAAAACAGATTGGTCTATTAGACCTTATTCAAGCCAAAAAGACCTCAACATACTAAAATTTACCAAATTTCCTCCCAATTTACCATCAAACAATCACAAATTGAGGGTGAGGTGTTGGTGCTCATGCACCATTCAGCTTTCAAAAAAAATTCAATTAGGCTAGTAGACGTCTGGATCGAGCTAGCATTTGGTGGAAGAGGAAGAAAGATGACTGGAACTCTAGAGGCCCACCATACTAGATTTTGGTATTGAACCATGAGAGTAGAAGAGAGATCTGATATCATGTATCAAAACATTAAGCATGCATTATTCCAACCAATGGAGAAGGAGATGATTAGTTTGCTTCATTTTCATTTGCATAAGCACATCAAGGCATGGGAACCAAGAAGACCAAGGATGTCTAGTTTTATGTGGAGGTAATGGATGTGGTCCAAAATTTAGGAGGGTCAAGAAGGTCAATGTATGATCTTGATGAAATTGAGGAAGAACAATAAGAGAGGGACAAGAAAATAAAAATCAATACAGAGTTTCAAGGTTTTGTCAAGTGAGTAAGAGACCTATGGGAGCAGCCTCATCTAAAATATTTTGAAGTAGACTTTGATATGTACCATTTAGAGAGCTTGGTTTTCATGGAGTTAACCTTGAGAGAGTAGGACTTGGGAAAAAGGAATTTGATATGGCTATTGCTTTCAAAGACTTCAAGCAGGATGTACTCCACATTGACACCATTCCTCAATCTTCACTTAATGGCATCAAGGAATGGATGCAATCCATGGTTATAAAGTATTATGAAAGCATAATGAGCTTGTACTAGCAGCCAATTTTGAAGACTATTACTAATGATTCAAAGCACATCAACCATGTGGTATAGATGATTAAATCCCAAAGATGATTTGTAGCAATGAAAGAGTTTGAAAAGGAAAAGAGAGCTACATTGGTGACTTAGGAGAAAGTTTAGCTTTCAAAAAACAAATCCAATTAGGCTGGGAGATGTGTGGATCATACTATCATTTGGTGGAAGAGGAAGAAAGATGACTGGAACTCTGGAGGTCCACCATACAGGATTTTGATATTCAACCATGAGAGCAGAAGAGAGAGTTGATATTATGTATCAAAACATTAAGCATGCATTCTTCAAGCCAACGAAGAACGAGGTGATTACTTTGCTTCATTTTCATTTGCATAAACATATCAAGGTGTGAGAACCAAGAAGACCAAGGATGTTGAGTTTTATGTGGAGGCAATGGATGTGGTCCAAAATTTAAGATGGGCAAGAAGGTCAATGTATGATTGTTAACCTTGAGAGAGTATTTATGTTGAGGAAATTTCCTTTAGATGCAAGGATTCAAAGAACATCAACCATGTGTGGTACAAATGATTAAATCCCATAGATGATATGTAGCAATGAAAGAGTTTGAAAAGGAAGACAGAGCAACACTGGTGACTCGGGAGAAACTTCAACTTTCAAAAATAAAGTCAATTAGGTTGGCAAACGTGTGGATCGGGCCAACATTTGGTGGAAGAGGAAGAAAGATGACTGGAACTCTAGAGGCCCACCATACTGGATTTCGGTATTCAACCATGAGAGTAGATGAGAGAGTTGATATCATGTATCAAAACATTAAGCATGCATTCTTCTAGCCAGCGGAGAAGGAGATGATTACTTTTCTTCATTTTCATTTGCATAACCATATCAAGGCATGGGAACAGGAAGACCAAGGATGCTGAGTTTTATGTGGAGGTAATGGACGTGGTCCAAAATTTAGGAGGGACAAGAAGGTCGATGTATGATTGGTGTAGGAGCAACATTCAGTAGGTTTTGTTCATCAAGGAAAATAAGGAGTAGAATATCATCAATTTACTAAAACCGGCTCGAACTTGTACATTTGAAGGTTTTGAGTCAATAAAAATGGCTTTTTGACCCATCCCTCTTTTTGTATCCTCTGTAACTTGAGGAATGGGTCTGCACTAACATTATTAAGGTGTGGGAATGATGTGTTTGCGTTGGGGAGGTCTGAAAGTGAGATGGGTGTGAAACCCATGTGTGTAAAAGTGAGTTTTCTTTAAGAAAAATGGTGGTTTTGAAGAGTTAAATTGTGTTTATGTGTAGGGCAGCATTATTTTATGATTTTTTGAGCTTGTGTAGGGTATCACAAACTTGTTTGAGTAATTTATAGGTTGTGGTTAGCTTTGGAAGTATCATTTTCAATAAACCCCTAAGGTTTAGGCTATAATAGAGGGTTTTGTGGTTTACCCATTGTACGGTGGTATAACTGATATCTAATTGTGAATTTTGAAGTTTTGACACCTTAGAATTTCTTCCCCAAGAGTTGGTAAGGTTTGGATATGTTTAGAGTATAAACCCTTTGTTCAACTGGATCAATCCCTTAAGGGTCCAAAGGGAAAAATGGCTGCAAACTTCAGCATGAGGTTACTCAGACACCGTGACACTTAGAAAATTCTCGTCTAATCTAATGGGATCAGGTTGGCCCCCTCTACAATAACCTCTCTCGGTTTCCATTATCTCGAAGTGTTTCTCCTGTGGTGTCTAGTTTTCAGTTGATGAAAAAGTGTCAAATGAAAGTAGTGAAAAGTTGCAAAGTGGTGCAACTTTTGTTCTGCAACTCGTGTGACCAAACTGACTATTCCAACACGTCCAAATAGGAATTTTTACACTATGCATGGTCCTCTTTCGCACCCAAACACGCGAAATCACTCTAAACTATGTTCAACCAGATCGATCCCTTAAGGGTTGAAAGGGAAAAATGGCTACAAACTTCAGCACGAGGTTACTCAAACACCGTGATTCTTAAAAAACTTCTCATCTGATTCTATGGGATCATGTTGGGCCCCTCTACAATAACCTCTCTCAGTTTACATTATCTTGGAGTGGTTTTCCAGTGGTGTCAAATTTTTAGTTGATGAAAAAAGTGTCAAATGGAAGTAGTGGAAAGTTGCAAAGTGGTGCAACATTTGTTCTGCAACTCGTGTGACCAAACAAACTATTCTAATGCATCCGAATAGGTATTTTTATGCTAGGCATGGTCCTCTTTTGCACCCAAACACGTAGAATCACTCTGAGCTACGTTTAGCCAGATCAATCCCTTAAGGGTCCAAAGGGAAAATTAGCTACAAACCTCAGCATGAGGTTATTCAGACATCGTGATGCTTAGAAACTTCTCATCTAATCCTATGAGATCGCATTGTTCCCCTCTACAATAACCTCTCTTGGTTTTTGTTATCTCAGAGTGGTTTTCCCATGGTGTCCAGATTTCAGTTGATGGAAAGAGTGTCAAATGGAAGTAGTGGAAAGTTGCCAAGTAGTGCAACTTTTGTTTTGCAACTCGTGTGACCAAAAAGATTGTTCCAATGCATCTAAATAGGCATGTTTATTCTAGGCATGGTCCTCTTTCACACCCAAACATGTGGAATCGCTCTGAACTACATTCAACCGGATCGATCCCTTAAGGGTCCAAAGGGAAAAATGGCTGCAAACTTCAGCATGAGGTTACTCAGACACCATGATGCTTAGAAACTTCTCGTCTAATCTTATGGGATTATGTTGGGCCCCTCTATAATAACCTCTCTTGGTTTACATTATCTTGGAGTGGTTTTCCCGTGCTGTCGAAGTTTCAGTTGATGAAAAAAGTGTCAAATGGAAGCAGTGGAAAGTTGCAAAGTGGTGCAACTTTTGTTCTCCAACTCGTGTGACCAAACAAACTATTCCAATGCATATGAATAGACATTTTTACACTAGGCATGGTCCTCTTTTTCACCCAAACATGAAAAATCACTCCAAGCTATGTTCAACCGGATCGATCCCTTAAGGGTCCATAGGGAAAAATCACTAAAAATTTTAGGATGAGGTTACTCGGACACCGTGATGCTTAGAAAGTTCTTGTCTGATCCCATGGGATCGTGTTTGGCCCCTCTACAATAACCTCTCTCGGTTTTCATTATCTCAGAGTGGTTTTCCAGTGGTGTTCAGATTTCAGTTGATGGAAAAAGTGTCAAATGGAAGCAGTGGAAAGTTGCAAAGTGGTGCACCTTTCGTTTTGCAACTCGTGTGACCAAACGAACTATTCCAACGAATTCAAATAGGAATTTTCACGCTAGACATGGTCCTCTTTCTCACCTAAACATGTTGGTTTGGCCAAAAAAATTTGGAGGGGGGTTCAATTCGTTTTGGGTTCGTTGGTACAAAAAACATGTAAAACCAAAATATATATCTATGCAACCTAGAAGCATGAACTAGGATTAGAATATCACATATCATCATATAAACAACAAAACCACCAGAAACTTGAATGTCATTTAAAACAACAAAATTGGCAAAAAAAAAAGTGTTTATAACCTACAAAAAAATGTGAATAAAATCCTGGCGATTTTGGCGTGAAAAAAACCGCGGGGACATAACTGACACTTACTATTATGCTTTGATAGATTTTTCCAAGCATCCATGAAAGCTTGTTTGAAAGTAATTTTTAGGATTTTAGCCATAGAAGGAAAATGAATTGTTTGATAAAATTCTTTGGTAGACATATATGAAAAAATGTGGTAGCATAAAACAGGCGATTGAACTATTTGAAAAAAAATGCCTCAAAGAAATGTGAGATCTCATGGTGATGGAATGGCATGGCAGAATGCCATAATGAAAGTACTGGATTTTCATGGAATTCCACCACCATTGAGACACATTTCTTTGAGGCTTTTTATTCAAATAGTTTGATGCCTTTATCATAATACTTGCTTATTATTATGCTGATAGATTTTTCCAAACATCCCGCGACTGTTTGGAAACACTTATATTTTAGGCTTTTAGCCATAGCGACAAGGAGGTGAACTATTGATAAAATTAGTAAACATGTATGAAAAATGTGGTAGCATAGACAAGGCAACAAAGCCCGTTTGAAAAAGCGCCTCAAAGAAATGTTGGTCTCATGGTGATGGAATGGCATGACGAGTGCCATGACAAGCAAATTGATATGAATTTTCATGGCATTCCACCACCATTGAGACCACATTTCTTTGAGGCTTTTATTCAAACAGTTTGCTACCTTGTCTATGCTATTTCTTATTAAATTATGCTTTGATAGGTTTTTTTTCAAGCATCCATAGCTTGTTTGGAAGCACCTATTTTAGGATTTTAGCCATAGGAGCAAGGAGGTGAACTATTTGATAAAATGCTTTGGTAAACACATATGAAAAATGTGGTAGCATAGACAAGGCATTGGCTTGTTCAAAATTTCCTCAAAAGAAATGTGGTCTCATGAGGTGGTGGAATGGCATGGCGAATGCCATGACAATCAAGTACTTATGGTTGTCATGGAATTCCACCACCATTGGACACATTTCTTTGGGGCTTTTATTCAAATGATTCATTGCCTTGTCTATGCTATTGCTTATTATTATACTTTGATAGATTTTTCCAACATCCATAGCTTGTTTGGAAAGCACCTATTTTAGGATTTTAGCCATAGTAGCAAGGAGGTGAACTATTTGATAAAATGCTTTGTGGTAGTATGTATGAAAAAAATGTGTTAGCATAGACAAGGTGTGGCTTGTTTGAAAAATGCCTCAAGAAATGTGGTCTCATGGTGATGGAATGGCATGGCCGAATGCCATGACAAGCAAAATTTCTATGGTTATCATGGCATTCCACCATTGGGGACCACATTTCTTTGGGGACACCCATTCTAGTTAAGCTGCCTTCATCCCTATTGCTTACTAAATTATGCTTTCATAGATTTTTTCCAAGCATCCATAGCTTGTTTAAAAGCACCTATTTTAGACTTTTAGCCATAGCAGCAAGGCAATGAGCTGTTTGATAAAATGCTGTTAAACACATTAGCCAAGAAAATGTGGTAGCATAGACAAGGCAACGAACTGTTTGAAAAAAATGCCTCAAAAGAAATGTGGTCTCATGGTGATGGAATGGAATGATGAATGCCATGACAAGCAAATTACTTATCGTTGATAAAGCCCGGAATTCCCACTACCATTGAGACCACATTTCTTTGAACTTTCGATAAATAGTTAAGCTGCCTTCAATCTATGATAATACTGTATTATGTGATAGATTTTTTCCAAGCATCCATAACTTGTTTGGAAGCACCTATTTTAGGCTTTTAGCCATAGCAGCAAGGAGGTGAACTATTTGATAAAATGCTTTGGTAAACATGTATGAAAAATGTGGTAGCATAGATAAGGCAGTGAACTGTTTGAAAAAATACCTCAAAGAAATGTGGTCTCATGGCACTGATGGAATGCCATGACAAATGCCATGACAAGAAAATTGCTATGGATTGTCATGCCATTCCACCACCAGTGAGACCACATTTCTTTGAGGCTTCTATTCAAACAGTTTGTTGCCTTGTCTATGCTATTGCTTATTAAATTATGCTTTGATAGATTTTTTCCAAGCATCCATAGCTTGTTTGAAGCTTACCTATTTTAGGATTTTAGCCATCCACCGCGACAAGGGGTAATTTTGGTAAAATGCTTTATTAAACATGTATGAAAAATGTGGTGTTAGCATAGACTAAGGCAGCCCGTTTGAAAAAATGCGAGAAATGTGGTCTCATGGTGATGGAATGCCATGACAATCCATAACTGTTTAACACTTGTTTTAGGATTTTAGCCATAGTAGGAAGGAGGTGAATTGTTTGATAAAATGCTTTGGTAAACATGTATGAAAAATGTGGTAGCATAGACAAGGCAGTGAACTGTTTGAAAAAATGCCTCAAAGAAATGTGGTCTCATGGTGATGGAATGCCATGACAATCCAAATTCACGGTTGTCATGGCATTCCATATAATTCCTTCTTTAATTTCAAAGTTCCTTCTGCCAATCTATGATATTGCTTACTATTATGCTTTTGATAGATTTTTTCGAAGCATCCATAGCTTGTTCAAAAGCACTTGTTTTAGGCTTTCAGCCATAGCAACAAGGCAGTGAACTATTTGACAAAATGCTTTGGTAGACATGTTTAAAAAATGTGGTAGTATAGACAAGGCAATGAATTGTTTGAAAAAATGCCTCAAAAAAATGTGGTCTCATAGAATGCCATGACAAGCAAATGCAATTGGGAGCTGCTCCTAGTTATTAGTTATTGAATGTGAAGTAATTGCATAACTGCTTAGGTTGACTATGTAAAAACTATATTGTAATTGAAATTTTGTCATCTATCAACATCTAGTTAGTAGTTATGCAATGTGAAGCAATGCTTTGAGTTTGAAATATGTGAAATGCAGTGTAATCAACGATATGAATATAAACTACAAAAATCTATTTTTACAATTTATTAGTTAAACTCTTTATTTTATTTGCTCTCTATATCTCTATGCTATGGAAATGCCTTTTAAAAAAAAAATTAAATTTTTTTTTATCTCTTGTTCTACTTTTTTTTACCTTTTTTTTTAAATCTAATTTTTTTCTTATTTTTTCTAGACTTTTTCCTAATTTTTTCAAAAAATCTTATACTTTTGGTTTGCCGATTTTTTCCCCAAAAGATTTTTTCTGCTATGGTATAAACACATATCTTTTTGTAATATCAAGGATATTTTTTGAAACTTCCATGCATTGCTAATCTAAAAGGGAAATTATTTTGCCTAATCTGTATGCAGCCATGCTTTTGACATTGTCAAAAAGAGCAAATATGGACACCATCGATAAAAAAGATTTGTATTAACCAAATAGCCATGTACACATACATCAATATATGTTAATAAAAGTATAAAATATAGTTACAAAATAGCCATATAGGCTTACGCTCAAATGCCATATAGGAATACAATGTCAAATATATCCAATACAAGATATGTACAGAATTGCCATGTCTAGGGATACAACAAAGGGCTCTGGAATCAAAATTCATTTCTCTCCATGCTCTTGAAATAAATTCTTTCCCTTTGTTTGGCGATCTGATGGTGATAAGTCCATCACTCATTTCTACTGTGCTCGAGGAGTGCTCTTGCTACTCCTCCTACAGTTTAGCTCCTGGTGAAGTCTTAAATGTTACAATAAGAAGTAAAGACATTAATATATAGAAATTACATTATAAGAAATGATATATTTAACAAAATAATCACTTACTGCCATCTCATGATCACTCTCCATGATGAAAATATTTGCATGCCAATGCTTAGGTGTGCTCAAGCCCTGTATAAACCATCCAAATAGGAATTAAATTGTGAATGAATAATGGTTTGATTTTTCACTAGAACTAACATCTATAACAACAAATGTAAATTGAAATTTAGTAATTTGCCTCATACCTCCTCTATCAAAGCCATGGAGGATTGTATAGTGGATGAAACACCGATATCCATTTCCTTGTAACATTTGGAGGTGTTCCCACAACCAGCATCTGAAAATAAAACAACAAATTATTCAATCACAAAAAAGTTACAATAGTGAGATCCACGTCATGATTTATAATGTATGAGATCTAATGAAAAAAATTTTGAGTACAAGTATTAAGCTATATATTTCTGGTAGGCCTTGGTAGTTTGATAGGAAGACCAAACATGATGGGGAGAAGAACACATGCTCCATTGTGAAGGATGGGAAGCTTACAACCTTTCACCTCTCCTAGAAGAAGAAAAGGAAAAGCATGAAGGGCCTAGTGTTTTGATGGTGGGTGAGAAGGAGTTCATGAATACCTTGAATGAAGGATGAGGAAGAGGATTCTTTCTAATTATGAGGCCAAAAAGTGAAGCAGATCTGCCCACAAAGAAGAAGGAAGATGCACCAAACGAAGTCCAAGAGTTGTTGGAAAGGTACAAAGACATAATGGTGAATGAATTACCTAGTTCCATACCTCCCATTAGGGATATAAGCCACCATATTGATCTGATTCCAGAGGCTACATTTCCCAATAAGTCTGCATACAAGGTGACACCTGCTCAAAATGAGGAGATTGCAAGATGGGAATTTAGACAAGTGCAAGAGTTGATGGATAAAGGGCTAGTGAGGAAGAGTTTGAGCCCATGTGTTGTTCCTACTATCCTAGCACCAAGGAAGGATGGGAATTGGATGCTTTGCAATGATTCAAGATCCATTAATAGGATCGTGCAATCAGATATAGGTTCTCGATGCCAAGAATGGAGGACCTCATGGATTGTCTATCAGGAGCATCTTACTTTTCCAAGATTGATCTAAAGAGCGGGTACCATCAGATAAGGATCGGAGAGGGGGATGAATGGAAGACAACTTTTAAGACTAATAAAGGGCTCTATGATTGGTTGGTGATGCCCTTTGGGTTATCAAATGCGCCTAGTACATTTATGTGCCTTATGAATGAGGTATTGAGACCTTTCATTGGAAATTTTGTTGTAGTTTATTTAGATGACATCCTTGTGTTTAGCAGGTCTAAAGAAGAACACTTGAAGCACCTTGACATGGTACTAAGGAGGTTACAAGAGGAGAAGCTGCTGATCAACAAGGAAAAGTGTGAATTCATGAAGGAAGAACTAGTCTACCTTGGTTTTTTCATCTCCAAGGGAAGTTTGAAGATGGATCCTTCAAAGGTGCTTGCTATTCTTACTCAAGGCCAACACCAAAATCCATGGGAGATGTGAGAAGCTTCCATGGACTTGCAAGCTTTTATAAAAGTTCATCAAGAACTTTAGCCAAATTTGTGCACCAATCTTGGACACCATCAAAGGAGGTAACAAAGGTAAGTTTTCTTGGACCAATGAGTCTGATAAAGGGTTTGAATATTTGAAGATGAGAGTAGCACAACAGCCTATAATTGGTCTCCCTAATTTTGATAAAGTTTTTACCATTGAGTGTGATGCTAGCAATCAAGCAATAGGGGCTATTTTGAGCCAAGAAGGAAGATCGGTTGCATTTTACAGTGAGAGGCTGAATGAAGCAAAGAGGAAGTATTCTTCCTATGATTTGGAATACGTTATGGTCCAAGCCCTCAAAAAGTGGAGGCACTACTTGTTACCTAAAGAATTTGTTGTTTATACTGATAATCATGCCTTGACTTTTTTGAATTTACAGGACAAACTCAGTCATAGGCACATGAAGTGGGTAGAGTCTTTGCAAGCCTATACTTTCACAATAAAGCATAAGAAGGGCCAAGCAAATAAGGTGGCAGATGCTCTCAGTAGAAGGGAACTTGTAGTGCAAGAGATCCAACTTCAAAGCATGGGGGTTGAAGCATTGAAGGATATGTATCATGAAGATTCAGATTTCAAGGAGGTATGCAATGTTTATGAGCAACATTTGAATTCTTTCCATGGTGAAATCTCTGAATTTTTATTGCAGAATGGTTTTCTCTTCAAAGGAAGCCAATTGTGTGTGCGTAAATGCTCAAGGAGGGAGAATATCATAAAGGAGAAACACAGTGGGAGTCTTGGAGGTCACTTTGGCCTTGACAAGACCTTAGAACAAGTTAGGAGATTTTACTATTGGCCAAAGTTGCAGGTGGATGCAAGAAGGTATGTGGAAGGCTACACAATATGTCAAAGGGAAAAGGGAACTTCATCAAATGCAGGACTCTATCAACCACTACCCATTCCCAATAGGCCTTGGGAGTGTGTAAGTATCGACTTTGTCTTGGGGTTGCCTAGAACCCAAAAAGATTTTGATAGTATCTTTGTGGTAGTTGATAGATGTAGTAAGATGGCACATTTTCTTCCTTGCAAATGTACCAATGATGCATCTCATATAGAAGGTCTCTTCTTTAAGGAGGTTGTTAGGATACATGGACTGCCTTTAAGCATTGTCTCTGATAGGGATTCTAAATTCATTGGTCACTTTTGGAGGACCTTGTGGAAGAAACTCAAGGAAAAAATATGTCCTTTAGTTCAGCATACCATCCACAAATGGATGGAAAAACTGAAGTGGTGAATAGATCATTGGGAAACCTCTTAAGATTCCTTACCAAGGAGCATGGACAAGCTTGGGATCTGATTTTACCTTAGGCTGAATTTGCATATAATGACTCCATGAATAGGAGCATTGGTAGAATCCCTTTTGAGGTAGTCTATGGCATGCACCCTAGAGGGGTCTATGAACTAAGAGATCTACAAGGAGTTGCTAGGAGAAGTGCTCAAGGTGAGGACTTTTTTGATACAATCAGGGATATTCATCAACAAGTGAAGGAAACCCTTCAAAAGAATGTTGAGAAGTATAAGGAAAAGGAAGATTTAAAGAAGAGGAATGTCCAATTCAAGGTTGGAGAATTGGTGATGGCACACTTGAAGAAGGAGATACTTCCAAAAGGAAAGTATACCAAAATCATGATGAAGAAGATATGACCTTGCAAGGTGGTCTACAAGTTTGGCCAAAATTCTTATGAAATAGAGCTACCTCCTGGGGTGGTAATCTCTCCTATCTTCAACATTTTTGACTTGTATCCTTTCAAAGCATTTGTGATATGATTGAGTGCTTGGTTACTATCAAACTAATGATATGATTGATGTTACTAAATTTGGTTAAGGTGTATAAGAAAGGTTTGGTGACTTTGATGGTTGGATGGGTGACTATTATGAAGCCTTTTGAGAAAATTGGTGATTAACCACAAGATGATAATCAAGATTTTGGTTGTAGCAGGAGTTTGTAACCTATAAATAGACTGTTGCAGTCAAAATATGGTGAGTACAATGCTTGATAATGGACTAATAATAGTGAGGTATGGTTTAATTGATTTGTTTCCTTGGTGAATAAATGAAAGGATGAATTGTTCAAGTGTCAATAATCAGGTTTATGTTGTTTTTATGGTGGTTGAGAATGATGTGAATCTAATTGATTAAGTCAAAGTTTTCTTTAATATGGTTTTTTCTTTGAATGAATCAATTGGAATACTGATTAGTGGAATGATGAATGATGGCCTATGGAATGGATAAGAGAATTTGAGTGGATTTTGGTTGAATGAAAAGTAAATTTCTAATGAAATTATATTTGATCTTCTCTTGATTCTATTTGGGATTGAAATCCCTTGAAGAAATGATGTTGATGGTGTTTGTTGGATGCTCTGCATCAGATGTTCCCTGATGATTGAGTGTTTCTATATGATGCTCTGCATCACTAACTGCCTTTTCTATGTTATTGCTTACTATTATGGTTTCATAGATTTTTTCCAAGCATCCATAGTTTGTCGAGGTGGTGCACCTTTGCAAGCACATGCCTCCATGTGAAGTAATTGCATTGTGCTGCTTATGTTGACTTTCTAAACAACTGTATTGTACAGTTGAATTTTTTTCATCTATCAACATCTAGTTATTAGTTATGGAATTTAAAGTAATGCTTTGAGTTTGAATGATGTGTAATGCAACATAACCAACAATATGAATATAAACTACACATTTGAATCTATCAAAGAGAATTCATTAGTTAAGTTCTCTTTATTCTATTACCTCTGTGTAAATTTGAGTGAATACACTGGCACTAGGAGGTGTTTGCTTGAAACCACCAATATTAGCCTGCTCAACATCCAAAATCACATGTATTAAAATACCATTCGTAAAACAATGCTATTAACATGTAATAAATTTATAATTGTTTACTAGTTACATACCCCACTGATAGGTGTACTGCAGAAATAAGTAGGTGGAGGACCGATGTATCCAATCTCAACACTGTGACCCTGCAATTTTATTAAAATAATAAAACTAAATTAGTTAATCAAAATTTCAGAATCAAAATTTAATAAATTAAATTCAATGAACATGCTGACTTCACCTGACTATCAATTCCATATGCATGATGCAAAATGTCAGCCATCCTGTCCATCCCCGTAGCAGCATGCAGATCCTACGTAGCAACATACGGATCCTGCGTAGCAACATACGGATCATGCATAGCAGCATACAGATCATGCTTGGCAGCATACAGATCTTGCATAGCAGCCTCCTGAGTTCCAGTGGGGTCATATGAACAAGTCGCCCCACAAGATTGACACACATGGGTTCGAAGGTCACCGCCCGAAGACTCCCTAGGATGACATTGTACAATAGGGCTAGTATGATGGATGACACTCTGGGTCAAAGTGTTGATCATCTGCAATGTCTCTACGTCAGCACTCTCCTTTGCAATGGCAGGCATAAAAATGTGCTCACGAGGCGGCCTAGCGAGAGGTCATCTCCCTTGCCACACATGATCTGGCTGTGCACCGGGCCTATCCTGAACCGACCCCCCACCTCTCCCCTAGAACTCTCTCATATCAAAATAATTTGGGATTTGGTTCAATACGAACTCACTATATAGTTTCCTAAGAAAATATTAGGGGACTTCACAATTATTGCACGATGGGTAATCAAAGACCAAGTACCACCTATCATAAAACTCGTTCCTAATCTCTTGGTGGTGGCACCAATGAATAGGAAACCTCTTCACATTGAGGATAAGATTTTGATTTGTTCTAGGGTTAGTGAATAGAGAGCACAAATCACCTTTAGTAATTTTTAAATCTTTTACTTGTTTATATGATAGTTTATCTGCATAATATGCCTTAGCTGCCTACCTCCTATCTTTCCATCATGTTATTTGTTGGGTTATTGAATCTACATTTTTTAACATCTCTTTCATTGAATTTGCTAGTGTCATTCGTTCTGTGGTTGAAGCATTTGGATCACTCAACCTACTGATAAGATCCTCAATTTATTTTGTGTTGTTTTCAATTTCACTCCTCAAATTTTGTTGAGTACCAGGAGGGTGTTGAGTGATTGGTGGGGGAGGTTGATTTTGTTGAGGAGGATTTTCCTATTCTTCTTGTTGAGGATTTTTAGGATTATTTCATCTCCTACAAATTTAAAAAAAATAATCAAATCTAACCTAAAACAAACAAAATCAACTTGAAACTAAGAAATTCAAAACAAATAGCAAACAATACTTACCTCATGTACCTCTTCGTCATCGTGGCCCCATCTTTACAAATGAAAAGCAACTATTGTTGATGAATTTTGAAGAATGTCTCTTCCTAGAATGCGAGCGCGAAAATGAGGGTTTTTGGCCGTGGGCAGAGCAGAAAAATAGAAAAGAGAGTGAATAAATTTCACCTTTTTTTTCTTTTAAAATGAAATAATGCGAGCGCGTTATAACATGCTCGTGTTATGTCATTTCCAAAATTTGGCCACAAAAGTGTAACCCAACTTCATGCACCCACCCTGATATCAGGCCTAGTTTGATTTAAATACAACAATCCACCAATCATTGATCTATATCTACCTTGATTTTCCTTTGGAGAATCATCTTATGTTGTCAACTTGCATCCAATCACCATGGATGTACCAACTGGCTTTGAATCTTCCATACCATACTTCTTCAACAATTCTTTCACATACTTGAATTAAGATATAAAAATCCCTTTATCTAACTAAGTAATTTGTAATCCCAAAAAGAATTTCATCTCACCAATCATTGACATTTCAAATTCACTCTACATCTCATCAGCAAACTTCATGCAAAAACCATCATCTCCTCCAAAAATGATATCATCAACAAAGACCTCAACAATCAAATCTTTATTATCATCAATCTTGAAATATAGATTACTATCAGTAGTACCTTTGTTAAATCCAAGTTTCAATAAATACTTGTCCAATCTGGCATACCATGCTCTAGGGGCTTGCTTGAGTCCACACAATGCTTTCTTCAACCGACACACCATATCTCTCTTATCAGACAACTAAAATCCATTAGGTTGCTCAACATACACCTCTTCTTCTAGTTCACCATTTAGAAAAGATGACTTGACATCCATCTAATAAACCTTGTAGTTCTTGTAAGAAACATAAATGAGAAATAATCTTATAGCTTCAATTCTATCAACAGGGGCAAAAGTCTCTTCAAAATTAATTCCTTCCATTTGCGAATATCCTTTACACATCAATCTTACTTTATTTCTAACCACTTCACCTTGCTCATTCAGTTTGTTTCTAAAGACCCATTTAGTTCCAATTACATTTTTATCCTTAAGTCTAGGAACAAGAATCCATTTATCATATTTGTCAATCTGCTTTAGCTCCTCTTTCATTGCTTCAACCCATTGTTCATCTTTACATGCTTCATTCACACTAGTAGGCCCAATCTTTGAAATCAAACAATATTCTTCTGCAATCTTTCTCCTAGTCTAGACACCTTTGTTCTTATCACCTATGATTTGATCTTCTGAATGATTCAATCTTACATACCTCAAAATATTCTTAGGATGTTCTTAAACTTTAGGCTCTTATGTTTTCTCTTCTGTACTTTCACTAGTTTCTCCTTCCTCTTGATTTTCCTGATTCACCGGAATGATTTGAACTTGATTTGTAGTCTGAACTTGCTTTCCTTTGTTTGTAGTGTCATTCTAATCATTAGAATCATATCCACAAGTTTTGGATGGTGTACCTAAGTCTTCATCAACCTTGACATTTGCACTTTCAACCATTTCCTCAATCTTTTATTGTAACATCGGTAGGACTTTCTTTTAGTAGAATAACCCAGAAAGATACCTTTATTACTCCTAGCATCAAAATTTCCTATATCTTCATATCTTTTGATATAACATTTTCTTCCAAAGATCTTGAAATATCTAACAATAGGCTTATGAGCAGTCCATAGCTCAAAAGGGGTCTTACCAGTATCACCTTTAATTTGTAAACTTCTGACCTTAGAGGGACCACACAAATCAATATGGGGTATGTGCAGGATCATGATGGGTATGTGGTGACGACTTTTTTACCCAAAATTGATGAAACGAAAAGGGTTTTTAAAGGAGATTCTCAGCTTTCCACCGATATAAATTATGCTTTACTTTGAATTTAATAAGTAATTATTATTCATTTTCTATTCAAATTATGACTAAAGTCCTAATTGATAGTCTAATTGAAAAACATCTATAGCTTTCAAACGGTATCACATTTTTTGAATCCAAAACATGCATCACATTCTATGCTTCACATACTATAGGATTGAAAAAAGAAAAATGAATTTCATGAAGTTTTGACCAAGTTAAGGTGGTCAAACATACCAGTTTTATATTTTTTAAAGTTGTAATACAAAATTCATAATTAATTATTTACTTGGAAAAAATTTACAAAACATATGCATCACATCATTTTATTGTGGTTAGGGTGGTTAGGCGGACACCTACTTATTTTTTCCATGAAATTTAAGTACCACTACATTTAAATTTCAAATTTTCACCAAATAGATTTTATTTTTAAACAAACCTAGTAGTTTAGAAACTACATTCAATTTGCTACAGATTCTATTCTTACATATTTTTGAAATAATATAGATAACTTATTCAAATTTTTACGTCAAGCTGCCTAACTCTGATTTTTCTAATTTTTTTGCCACTTAAGGGCATGTTTTTTCCATGATGATCCTGCACATACCCTATGCACAAGCTCCAACAATTCTTTTTAATTTTTGATTCAAAATGAAATTCTAGTTAACTTCCATAATTGACATTCCTTGCATATGGCATTAGTAGGTTTCACCAACTTAGGTAGATCTCTCACAACCTTAGTAGAACTTATATTGAAAATATTATCAAAGTTAACATGACACATTCTCCTATGCCATAACCAACTTTCATCAACTTGAGCAATCAAGCAACTTTTACTAGCAACACTAAAGTGAAAGATATCACTTTTGTCTTTGTACCTGATGCAATTACAGTTTTGGAACTCAATATTTTGCACTTTCCATCCTTGAGCTAAAGATTGTATCCCTTATTAACCATCTGACCAACACTCAAAAGATTATGCTTTAGACCTTACACATATAGGACATCATCAGTAGTATGCTTACCATCAAGAGAAATGCATCCTCTTCCACAGATCACACTAGTTGTATTATCACCAAATCTCACAACACCACCATCATACTTTTCCAAGCTCACAAACTTACTTTTATCTCCTGTCATATGAAGTGAACATCTGCTATCAATCAACCATTCATATTTCTCTTCAACTCGAGCAACTAGGGATTTATCTACATTTATACAACTAGCAGATTCAATAGACACAAGATTATTTTCCTTAATAAAAATAAATACCCATTCATCATCACTTCTATTTCCTTTATCAGATTCATCATATATCACACCTTCATTAGCAGCATAGTAACACTTCTTTTGAAATCTAGGCTTGTTATGTCTCAGTTTAGGAGCTCTTTCTAGACACCTTGATGCAAAATGACCTATCTTATTGCAAGAAAAACATTTAAGAGGAAATTTTCCTTCATACTTACCTTTTCCTCTTGGTACTCTTTTGACAATAAGTGCTTCCATCTCTTCTAGCTCTCTTTCTTCTTCTTCAATCTTTTTGATTTCATCCTCATACTTGAATGTCTTTCTACATGAACTTTCACCCAAATCATATATTTGTTTATCTCTTCCGGAAGTAGTAGCCTTAAATGTAGATCCAACCTTAGGAAGGGCATCACCAAATTCACTCAACCCAAAAGAAGTAAGCTTACCAACCAACATATCTCTGGTTACATTTGTTACAGTCTGAAGCTCATCAATAGCACTAGCTTTGACTTTGTATGAATCAGAGAAGGATCTAAGCACTTTAGCAAAAATATTTCATTCGTCTATCTTTCCACCAACACATATAATGCCACACACAAATTCATTCACTCTTTGCATGAAAGTAGTAATGTTCTCATCATCACCCATTCTCAATTTTTCATATTTCCCTTTCAGACTCTGCAACTTAGCAATCTTCACATTAGCATCACCTTCATACAAGGTTTCCAACTTTTTCCAGATCTCATAACCAGTCTTCAGATCCATAACATTTTCCATCTTAGAATCAGTCAAGGCACTCAATAATGCTTCCTTAGCCCTAATATTATACCCAACATCTTTAATCTCAATAGTAGTAGTAGGACCACTCTGAGGAATAACATGCCTATTACTTGTAATGTTCCAGTTCTAAGGGTTCGCTAATGCATCTCAAATGACACTCTATTCGAGTCTTCCATAGAGAATAATTTGTTCCATCAAATCTCAGACTAACCTTCTTGTAATTCACCATCTCAGATCACCTCAAGTTGTTAAACTTCTTCCAAGGAACCTACTTTGATACCAATTGTTGGCAGCACAAGGGCAGACAACTGAGAGGGGGGGTGAATCAATTGTCGTAGAAATTTATAACTTATTCAACTTATTAACCTTATTCTAAGATATGATTAATACCAATCAAAGCATAAATCATCAACACATTAGAAACATACATAACAACAAGATTTTTTATGTGGAAACCCTGTTAGGGGAAAAACCACGGTGGAGGTCATTCCACAAGATTATACCCTGTTAAAAGCATAAAGAATGAAATGGGGAATGCACATTGCCTAGAGCTCACTACTCAATTACAACAAGGCTTACTTCCCAAAGGAAGACACACTATCTTATAGAAAATTTTGGATTACATTTGTAGGGTTTTGAACTGATAAAATAGCATCTTCCAATGCCTAATCATAGTTCTGGTTAAGCACATGAACACTTCTTCACTCTTCTCACTCTTCTTCACACTCTACTCTACCTTCAAATGATTTAGACCATTATTCATCCACACACACACATTCAGCATACTTGAGCATACATCCAAATAAAATAAACAATCACTTATATATATCTACAACAAGAAATTAAATCGTTACATGTCAGCTTCAACAAAAAAATAAAATGAATATAAATTGTCAGCTCAAATCATCAACAATTATTAATGCGAATCAACCAAGGTCGACCACAACTTAGTGAAGACCCAAAATAACATTCTCAAACATGAACCACCTTCAAATATTACTCCTCGAGGATCAACAACAGGCTACAATCACTTAGTCAGCCAAGAACATGAAAAACATGAACACGCAAGAGAAGATCACGGATCACAAGCACAATGATCAATGTGGATGTGCCACATAGATAGAGTATGATCTAGAAGCATCCAAAAACATCATGAATCACCAAAGAAGCATCCACAACAACTAAATTAATTGAAATCACATTATCTTCAATCAGGAACACCAACTGAAGCAACAAGAAAAATGACAAAATATAAATCTTCATGCGAATCTCTGAAACTCAAGACATGGATAAATTAGATACACTCAACATCAAACCCTTTAGTCCACAACCTCTGATAATCAATGTACTGAACTTCACTTCACCACTAACAACCTACAACTCATTCAATTACAATTTTCTCAATATCCTCGACAAATACAACTTCTAATGAATTAATGCTAATAGTGTTGACATCAATGATAACCACATATCAGAAACACAACCACAACATCCAACACTTCTTTTCACTCCACTAAACCATTTGTTGTCATCCCCCCTCCATCGTATAGCATCAAAACAACCATCCATATTCTACCTTCGTCTTTTGAATCGATTTTGGGTCCTTATGTCCCTCCATCCACCATCTCCCATCCTTCATATACTCCATCTATTTTGGTTCCTTATGTCCCTCCATGTACTAAGTCCATTTTGGGCTCTCATATCCTAAAATCACCTCCTCCATCTCGTCCTATTCATCAGTTTATCCATGTCATCCATCATAAAAATCCCACTCTCATATTCCCTAATTAGGATTAACAAAGGAACATACCTACACATCCTCCATCCACATATCATCCCCAAAATCCAACGTCCATCACTCCATTCATGTTTCCTTCATATCATCCATCTCCTCACACCCATCCCATTGATATTAAAAGCACTTTGGAGGCTAAAGTAAAAATGCATAAATCTAAACATCCACATGAATCTAAAGCTCCTCATTTCCCCTTAAAATACATGTTGAAGAAAAGAAAAACCAAATCCAAAATCCAAATCAAATCCACAGGCCACAAAGGCCTACTAAAGCAAATATCAAAACCATGTGGATCCCAAAGAAAAAAGGTGCAATGCCTTCAAATGAAAAATATGTAACATCCAAAGTTTCTAATCCAAAAGCTAATCATACACACTCTCCATCTGATGCAGAGTGGCAGGGAAGCAACACCTTTTCCCAAAAGCTTCTCTCAAATACTCTATATGCACACATCAACTTCACTATTCCCCTCAACAATGCAACTTGACCACTCAACTTGAATCACACAACCAGACATCTCAACAGGACTTGGGGATGATGTAAACACTCTTCACACAACACAACATGACCAAACAAATAGACCTTGCACCCAAAAATATTCATTCTTCCATCGCTCCTACATAAGCCCATGCAACTTTGTTCACCAATAGGATAGTCAAAATAAAATATGATTAAAGGCATTAGCCATACCATGAAACATGGTTTTAGACTCCTAACACCATCCTCCACAAGTTCCCAAAAGCACAAGATCAAACACCCAAAAAAAATGTATCAAAAGATTGATTTACAAGCCATAAACAAGGCTTAACTAGGCATGTACAAGGAAGCTTTCAACTTGTCAACGCACACCCCAACACCCCTAATGCCTCTAAAAGACTCCAACAGATTCCCTAAGACATTTTCCATGCTTTTCATCCATTCTATTTCCTCAAGTACTCAGAAAACAACAAATAATGTATTCAAATGATCACATTTTAGACTGTACAAAGAAAAAACTAGACCTAGGGCATCACATAACTTTTACAAACCTCCATTTTTCAATCTAAAACAAATTGCAGCATGTAAAGGAGTCCTAAATCTACCAATCCACCAAGTTTCATATTTTTCCCACTGTGGAAATGGGAATTACATCCATTTTGGTGACCAAACCCTTGTTTTGCAAGGTTTCATACCCACTTTCACTAAAATTGATGTAACTTACTCAATACTTGATGAAATTAACTAAAATCACCGCCAAAAGAAAGAATAATCTTACCTCTTTCAATCCATATGCATTAGAATGTTTTACAATGAAGTATCATACCGTACCACACACAAGAATAGGAAAAAACACTGTAAAAATTAGAAAAAAATAGAGTTTTCTTTGTATTGATGCTTCAAAACTTCAACCAACCACCTGCATCGAGCAAAAGGAGGATATTTAAAATTTTTCACATCATTACCATTGACCCTCAACTGATTTTTGAAGGAGGGAACCATTGGAAAGTGTGATTACATCCTTAATAGTGAAATTACATCAAATGACAACATGACAATTTTGCACAATTTTGCATTTTTTGACGCAACTTTGATCCCTATCACCTAAGACCTCAAAAATCACTCAAGTGGATTTAAAATAGCCTTATTACAATTTTAAAACATCAACCTTGCATATCCACATACAAATTCAAATGTTTTTCCTTCAAAGGCTACATGACAACTTTTGAAGCAATGTTGCAAGTTTACATATTTTGACTCCAAAACTTAAAGACTCATCCTAATTCATGCTTTATGGTCTTGTTAGACCTTATTAAAGAAAAAAGACCTCAAAATACTAATACTTACCAACTAAACAACCTACTAATCATTCAAATGATCAAAAATTGATGTTATGGTGTAGGTGCTCATGCACCACCATCTCCTAAATCTATTTTGGGTCCTTATTTCCCAAAACTCACTATCCAATCTCCTCCATTATCATCACATCATCTATCCACTAATCCTCAAATCCTTTCACATCCCCTGCCATATGTGCCAATGTTGGTCCTGAAAAAATTTCCCCATCACACATCCACCCCATCATTCCACCCATACACTTTCTAATATCTTATCCATTATCCCACATATATCCCACATCAAATCTCTTTAATCCATCCTCTTGCATAATCCATTTATCCTAATGAGGTTGTACCAACATCCAATAGTCACTTCACACATGGGCTCTTAATACCTCATATGGAATTTGGTGCTTGAGTCCTTCATCCATATCCTTATCACATATCTTGTAAATCCACTTATCCACATCACTATCCTTATCCATCTCCATCCAAATTCTATCCAAAAAAGTCAAAAAAGTAAAAAAAATCCAAAAATCCAAAAAATTCAAAAAAAGTTAAAAAAAAATGTGCAAAAAAAAAGTAAAGAGAAATAATTCGTCCAGTAGTGAAAACTTGGAAAACAAGCACCTTGGATAAGTACCATGATGAAAACTTGGAAAAAAAGCATCATGTGTAAATCCCCATCCATCTCTTTCCACACTTGGGGGAAACTTCATGCTATGCATCCCCTTAATCCATCTCCTCCATCCTACCTATCTTCCCCATCCCACCCATCATATCCCATTTATCTCCAATCCCCTCATCCTTCTTGTCATCTTGATAAAGATAGGGGTACCTATCTATACATTCTTTGGACACCTCTTGGCATACATTCCCCTCATCCATACACTATCCTATTCCTTATCCACATCCATCTACCTTCTCTATCCACCTATCATGCTACCATCAGTCTCCCTTCCTTATCCATGTATCCTATGTACATCCATTTTCCTCCCTCATCCACCCATCATATCCTCTTCCATTTATCTCCTTTATCTTCCCATCCACTCATCTTCCATCCCTCCTACCTCATCACAAATGACATATCTAGAGTGGGGGCATCTACTTCCTTTGTGACATAGTCCTTGGAGACATCATTCATCCATCATAGTATCCCTTCCATCCCTCATCATTATCCCTCTATCCATCCATCATAGTGTCTCCTCTATCTCCCCATCCTTATCTTCCTATCCATCCAAACAATCCCCTCCATCTCCCCATCCTTATCTTCCTATCCATCCAAACCATCCCTTCCATCTCCCCATCCTTATCTCCTTACCCATCCAAAAATTATTTTCATCTTCCCATCCTTATCTTCCTATCCATCCATCATAGCATCTCCTCCATCCATCATAGCAACCCCTTCCATCTATCCATCCAGTAACCTTTCCCCATCGAAATCTTTATCCCTCTATCCATCCATCCTAGCATCTTTCCATCTTCTCATATTTATCTATCCATCCCTTCATATTTATCCTCATCCCATCTCTTAATTCCTTGTCATTAATATCTGGCTATAGGCCCCCCCATGCAACCCAATGTCATCTGTCTCACTATCATCAATCCCACCTCTTTCATACATCTTGCCACTCTCCTCTCAATTTTCATCTTTTGATGATTGAGATAACTATCCCAACCTTAAGCTTCATGAAATCGCCATCATCCTATCCTATCCACTAGGTCTATCTTGTTTCATCATATCCGTTCCATCATTTTATCCACTTATCATGGTCATCTCATCATCCTTTATCCATGGTCAGTTGTTGGCCTTTAGTTGAACTACATTGCCCCTGTGCTTTCATGTAGGCAAGGTCGATCATTTGATCCACCCCTAGAGCTTTTGTCCATCTATTTTCTATCCTCCATCATTTGTCTCCATTACCCTCTTTCCACTTTTATCCATTGTATTTTATCAAACTATGAGGGCTGTGCGCTTTCACATAGGCAAGGCTAGTCTTTGATCAACCTTTGAGCCCCTAAGTCTTTAGGTCTATCTATTTTGTGTCTTGTGTCTTGTTGTCATGTCATGTCATCAAGTATGTCCTTATCTAGGTGGCTCTTAATAAACAAGATCCACCAGTATCATCAGATCCAATTGATTTTGAATATCCTATGTCCTTTTGATCACTAAGTTTAGTCTCCATCTTTGGTCTTAACAAGATGTATCCTTCCTAATAGGCTGCATCAATCCCCTCCATCCTCTTGGTCGTGTGGAAAAGGACATCTAAATTTGATTGTGATCTTTTTATGCTTTTGGATTTTTTTATCATTTGAGCTCCCTATCACACCTCATCGTGATCGCCTTGATCCATCATATCATGGTGTGTTGTGACTGGTAAACATAGGGGCATATCTTGATCTTTTGTTTGTTTTTGTCTTCTTGGTTGTCCTATGAAGTACCCACGAAGATCCTTGTGGTATTGTGTTACACTGGGGCATCCTTTTTGTTTGTGGTTTTCCAACATTGGCCCTACCAAAGCCCCTATGACTTTGGGATGTTGGACTAACCTTTTGTTTGTTGTGTCAGTCTCATGCATGTGATACAGAGTCACCTTGGTTCTTCATACCCTGGTGCATAGTATCTCATGATATATCAAACTTAGTGCTCATTACATGGAAGAATATCACATAATAATTAGCCTACTTGATTTGGTTATTATCCATTCATCCTTCATCACTTTCCTCGTCTCTCTATCCTATCCATTTTCATCCCTTCACTTTCTTCATTCTCATCATTTCATCATATCTTCAATCTTCTTAGAATAATATAGATTGGTTATTCTAAGCATCTTTTCATCAATCCTCATCATTTCATCCTCTTTTCAATCTTCTTAGAATAATATAGATTGGTTATTCTAAGCACCCTCATCATATCATCATGTTTGAACAATCTTAGAATAATATATATTGGTTAATCTAAGCATCTTTTCCTCCATTGTTTTCATTCTTTTCATCCATCTCACATCTCAATCCAATCTTTATCCATTCAATCTAGCACAGATCATCTAATCACATCCTTGGTCTTGTTCCTAGCCTTGCTACAAGCCTTGATCCAATCTATCTCATTGTCATCATCATTAGGATGTATCCTTCCCTATCCTTTTGTGTTGTTTTGGGATGTATCCTTCCCTCATCAACAACACTCTCATCATCATCCTCAGGATGTATCCTTCCCTATCCTTTGGTGTTGTTTCAGGATGTATCCTTCCCTCATCAACAACACTTTCATCATCATCATCAGGATGTATCATTCCCTATCCTTTTGTGTTGTTTTGGGATATATCATTCCCTCCTCAACAACACTCCATCCATCATCAATCCATTTTGGCTTGTAGGTTGACTGGGGCAACATCACCTTTGTTCTTAAATCCATTTGTGCTTGATGTTCTCTCTTCATCGTGTTGTCCTCCATTTTTTCCATCATTTTGTATCATCTTACCCATCAACCCTTTCATCCTCTTATCCATTTTGAGAGCACACCCATGTTCTCTTGAACCTGCCTATCCTCTCGATGGGGCATCCTCAATCCCTAATCTTCATCTTCACCCCATCATCTTTCTTCCTAGTCACTTCTTTGAATGATTGGGGCATATTTCCCAATCTAACCATCTTCTTCTTGGTGCTATCTTTTAATCTTCTTTGAAATGATGCTATTTCATAGCATCATCTCAAAGAGGGGAAAAATGTAGACACCTAAATTTCACCACTTACATTTGGTAAAATTTATCCCTTTTCATCTAAATATCCTCGATTATCTGCAATAATTAAGTAATATTACTATTATTTAATTAATACCCTTAAATTCCTCTAAATCCCTAAGGTATTTAGTTATATAATTAAATACCTTACCCTTTATTCCCCTTTTCCTCAAAAAATTAAATAAATTATAATACATTTATTTAATTCCTCACATGTCACATCCTCAATCAATTTTCTTAATCCTAATCCACCTCATAATCCCATCATTAGGGGTGTGCACATGTCTAATCCATGATTAGCATGCGTCACATCCTCCAACTTTTTCAAGTTGGCTCCTAATTTTCATTAGCCAGCTAACTATCCTCTAATCATTGATTAGCTAGTGTAATCAACCCCTTTGGTCAACTCTCCCCATCCCCCAAGGATTTTTTAATTCCTTTTTGTTTTCCCAAGGTCCTCTCATGGAATTTTTAATTCCATTTACAATCCCCATGTCCTTCCCAATAGAATTTTAAATTCCATTTTATTCATCCAAGGTTTCTAAGGAATTTTTAATTCCTTTTATCATCCCCATGCACATTAAAAAGGAATTTTTAATTCCTTTGGTCAACTGGGCGGGTGCATGAAGTTGGTTACCAATTTTGTGGCCACTTTTCAAAAAAAATTTAAAAAATGCGCTCGCGTTATTTCATGTTAAAAACAAAGAAAAAGTGAAATTATTTTCCTTGAGATACCAACCCAAAGGCTTGGAGGGCATTCCCAACAAGGCTAGAGACATGTTTTTGCAAATTCTACAATTTTTCACATAATCGAGTCCGTGCTCACCATCAAGATTGCATCTAGTTCAATATCGACAAAATCGAACACATGGGTAATTTTAAGTTCTCTCTTAGCTATTCAACGATGTAATTTTTTTCACTTTTTGACAATGTTAAGCCTTTCATCCATAATTTATTTTGTTTGTATGTCTGGTTTTTGAAAAATCAGTGTTTGGTGTTTTTTTTGTTATAAATTAACCATTCATCAAAATTTCAAATAAATTACATTTTTAGAAACTAGAATCCATTCTACAAATTTTTTAAAAAAGAAAAAAAAAATCAATTATTTTCCAAAATTTGTAGTGGGAGCACGGCCAAAATTCTGCTTTTTAGGAAGTGCCCACTTAGAAAATTAGTAAAAAATCAAATATTCATTAAAAAATTATTAGAAAAATTGTGAATCAACTAGATGTTGTTAGCTAACTTTTGATCATAGTGATTTTAAAAATACTACAAAAAAGTTCACTGTGCTTAGGTCGTACAAGAGTTGCTATGTTATGTTTTTCTAACAAAAACAACACCATTTTTTGTGCATCCCTCTTTTCAACCCCTTAATCTCAACCATTTTCAAAATAAATTTGTATTTTAGAAAGTAGACTCGGAGCACTTCGATCCTTGTTTTTGTTCCATCTCAAAATTTTGAGTGTAACTATAGTCAATTTCACATCCAAGTTCAGCATTTCCTGATTTCAGAAAAAAAGTGGCCACTTAAGCCCCCTTTTTGGGAACCATCTTGGTGCACTTACCCAACTCTTTGATCTTAGCCCTTGATCTCTTTTCCTCCTTTAATCTCCACTATCCATTCCTCTCTCCCTTGGCTAAATGACAAACACATGCATTTTGAAACCCTAACCATTCTAACTATTCTCAAGCTTTCACACCATTTTCATAGCCAAACCCTTGCATCCATAGCCATTTTCATCCATCCTTGTATCCAAATCAAGCAAAGTCAAGCCGTTATGCTGCTGAAATCATTCGAGGAGCACACACATTAAGCTATCAACAAGGACAAACAACTTCATCAAGCTCAAACAAGGTAAAATTGGTTTCATTGTCATTTAAAGTTTGAGTTTCATATTAAGCCCAATATTGAGGTGTTGTTGTGTTTCCCTCACTTGCATTCCATTTTGTTTTGCATTTTAGACTAGGAGAAAAACACTACACACAATATCTATTTAATCTAATTGTCTTTTATAAAATGTGAAAGAATAAAAGAAATATAAAAGGAAATCCTTATTTTGAAGATTTTCTAAAAAAATTGTTTGAATTTCCTTAAAGGATATTTGAAATTGGAACAACAACATAGACTTTTGAATTATTCCTAGTTAGTCAAGACCTAACAATATAGGGGTATGTGCAGGATCATGATGGGCCAAAAAGTGGCAATATGATGGGTATGTGGCTAACGACTTTTTTTTACCCAAAATTGATGCAACGAAAATGGTTTTTAAAGGATATTCTCAGCTTTCCACCAATATAAATTATGCTTTACTTTGAATTTAATAAGTAATTATTATTCATTTTCTATTTGAATTACGACTAAAGTCCTAATTGATAGGATGATTGAAAAACATCTATAGCTTTCAAATGGTATCACATTTTTTGAATCCAAAACATGCGTCACATTCTATGTTTTGCATACTATAGGATTAGAAAAATAAAAATTGAATTTCATGAAGTTTTGACCAAGTTAAGGTGGTGAACATATGAGTTTTATATTTTTAAAAGTTGTAATAAAAAATTCATAATTAATTATTTACTTGGAAAAAAATAAAAAATATGCATCACATTGGTACATGAGTCCTCTACTTATATCTAAAATATTATAAAAAATATTATCATTTTATTGTGGTTAGGGTGGTCGACAAACACCTACTTTTTTTTTTTCCCTAAAATTTAAGTACTACTACATTGAAATTTCAAATTTTCACCAAATAATTTTTTTTTTTTTTTAAAACCTAGTAGTTTAGAAACTATATTCAATTTTCTACAAATTATATTCTTACATATTTTTGAAATAATATAGATAACTTATTCAGATTTTTACATCAAGTTGCCTAACTCTGGTTTTTCTGAATTTTTTTCCACTTAAGGGCCTTTTTTTCCATGATGATCCTGCACATACCCATAGTCCCTAAAGAGGATTTTACCAACATTTATGAATTCTATATATCTTTTCAAGAGAGGTTGGGAAATTTTCAATTGAGTCTATTGTTCGTAATTTAATCATGTGATTTTGTTCATCAATATGAATTAAAGTGGAGTTTGATTCAAACATATAAATACTTAAGAATGGTGATGGGAAGCCTAGATAGTATGATATGCCAATCTATACAAACTATAATGATTAGGTGTGGAAGATCCTATTGTTATTGCAAGAATGTCACATAAAATATGGAAGGAAAATTTATGAAATCAAGATTTAATCATATCAACATACAGAACATAAAAAACATTGATAACAAAAAAATTGTGTTGGTTTTGGATCTAGCTAAGAGATGAGAATTTAGTCCATTTAAATTGTGTGTTTTTGGAAAGAATCAAAGGAAAAAGTCTCCAAAGGAAGGAGGAACTTAGAAAAGGATTTTTCAAAGCTCATACATTTGACATATGTGGGCTAATGAAAACCATGTTGATTGGAGGACAATAATATTTTCCAAACTTCATTGATAGTTACTTGAGGTATATTCAGGTTTTCTTCGATAAGAGAAAATATAAAGTTTTTTATAAGTTTAAAGGATTTAATAATATAATTGAGAAAAAAACAAGAAAATGCATAAAGAAGATCAAGAGTGATAATGGTAGAGAGTACAAATCAAAATATTATTTTAATATGCATGTGGGAATCCAAATATAATTCATGGATATCACCACATAGCATAGAATATAATGAAGTTGTTAAACATAAGAAATAAATTATTCAAACAATCAAGGAGTGTGATGAGCCATCTTGTATTGTAAAAATGGTTTTTCACTTTAATGTAAATGCTTATATAGAATACCTTGTTAATATAGTTTCAGCCAAGGTAGTAATAAATAAACTATAGAATAATTCTAGTGAAGGATCAAACCAATAGTAAGCCATCTTTATTCATTTGGGTGTGCAACATATGCCAAAATATCTAATGAGAAAAGGAGGAAGATAGAGATGAAAATTTAGAAAATATGCATCTTTTTCCAATATGTGTCACAAGTTAAAGGCTATAAGATGTATGATCCTACTAAACACTTGTGGCTATTTATAGAGATGTCATATTTCATGAAAGAACTAACATAAAAATAAAGTGAGATATAATAATCATCCTACAACTAATTTGAATTCATATTTAGTGCAATCACTATAGCAAGAGATTTCTCAAGGTAGTGACATGAAGAAGAATATGTACAAATATTAAAGAATAATGAGCTAACAATGCATGAATATAAGAAATTACAAAAAAAATCATTATAACTTTAAAGGTTGGTATGGATTCAAAAAATTCATTGAAAGTACTTGGGAACTAAATTAGTTTATCTTTTATTTAATATCCTTTGCATTTGATTATAGTTGTTGGAAACAAGCAACACTGAGAGGGGGGATGAATCAATGTTGTGCAAAAGTTTAATTTTATTATTCTAAATTTTAACTCACTTAATCATTCAACAAAAGAAATATGCATGAATAGAAAGAACACAATAACAACACCATAACACCAGGATTTTTACGTGGAAACCCTATTAGGGAAAAAACCACGGTGGATGACCAATCCACAATATAATATGAGTATACCCAAAATAAGGTTTACAAAATGGGAATGCACTTGCATTCAGGCACACTACCTAGAGCTCACTGCTCAAATAAGATAGGTTCACTGCCTTACAATGATTTGGATTGAATCCAAAAGAGTGAACTGATAGAATAGCATCAACAATGCTTGATTACAATTCTAGTTAAGCTCTGTAGTCAATATTTTGTCCTTTTGACTGATTCAACAATTTTGCTCTGTTCTCCACAAACTCACTCTGCCAAAGACTTTAATGCATGCACAAGTGAAACTGTGCATAATTTCCTAATCACCCTTTTGATGTTCACAACACACTGCTACACTTACCACTTCCTCACAAAGTGATATAACTGATAAGTTATATATATTCGCATCAAGGATCTTGTCATTACAAGTCGACCTCCAATAAAATACAAAAAAATCTTCATGTGTTAGCTCAAGTCATGAAAAATTTATGATGCACACCCATAAAAGTCAGCCACGACATAGCTTGGACCCAAAATAAAATTATCAAACATAGAAACACTTAAAAAATCATCCCTTATACATTTGTGACACGCTACACTGACTAGGTCAGCCATAATGAACAAATAGATAGAAAAACATCCTATCGGATCTCCTAAATCATACACCAATTAATGCAACATCACAAAATTCAATAATAATATAGCATGCATGGTTAAAAAATTGTCTCAGGGATCCACAACTCAAAAATATGATCTGATGAAGCAAACATATTGACATAGTAACTGGATACCCTGTTCTTCATGCTTTCTGCTAGTAATACTCTGTTCTCAACTCCTTCTGCCAATACGACCAAGTTTTGATTTGCAGACCAAAGTAATGACTTCAGTTACCATTAATGGCAACATTATAATCCATGTACCAACAATCTCCCCCTTTGGCATTGATGGAAACACTTAGTGAAAAATGACTAAGTGTCGAAACTAGTAAGTACATTGCCAAGGTTCAAAATTTCAAACACAACTTATTTTCAAAAAACTACTCCCCCTTAGAATATCAAGGAATTTTTCACTACACTCTCTCCCCCTTTGAAATCAATGACAAAATTGGGAAATCCAAATTTTTCAGAATTTCAAGACTATGCAAACATAACTTGTGACTTACAGAAATTTGAAGACATCCACAAAGTCATTCTTCAACACACTTAAGTTTGAGTCCCAAACACTTTTAAAACTCTCTAAAATGGTTATGTGACCACAAAGTAGACAAGATAGAGTTTCTACAGCTTCAATATTTACTAGGTCAGGAGCAGCCATAGCATCTTTAGCCTCTTTCAATGAATTTACCATTATCTTAATCTTTGGACTGATTATTCCTCTGATTTTGCATACTCTCCCAACAATCCTCTCATTTTCAAGCTTCAAGCTCTCTAATTTGTCAAGAAAAGACATTACCTGAGCTTCTTGTTCACCAACATTACCAGCTAATGTGTCAAAAGCATTAGAAATAGTGACCAACTGTTTCTCAATATCCTTCACCTTCTTTTCATTTGCTTCAGTGAATTTAGACAAGAATAAACAAGACTTATACGCTTTTCCTCCTTCAGACAAAGTATCTTGAACATTTTTCATGCAGGTGGCTAACAGAGTTTTATCTTTTGCAATCAGTTCTTTCAAACTACCTAATATGTTTTCCTTGAACTCCTACACCTTAATCAAGGCTGATTTCTCAAAAGATTCAAAGTGAGAGCTTACAAAATTTATCAACTTCTTTAGCTCACCGAAAGAGGAACTAGACGGATCCATAACATGGCTAGGCATTAATTTCTTCAGAACTCCAAATGCAAGGCTTAGCAATTCACTATCTTCTATGCGAGACTTCAGAATATTCTCACTGGCTTTGGCTTGAGAAATTGAAGCTACCTTCATCATCTGAATTGGGGACAAGGTGGATAGATTGATTGAGCGTTCATCCAATTCATGATCTAATTCTTCTTGCTGCTCCATCAGAGATCTCTTTACTACCTCTACTCTAATTTCTTGAACTTTCTTTTCTTCAACCTTGGGTTCTACAAGGACTGTTTCAGGATTACCTTTAGGCACTTCAACTTTTTCAATATACACCTCCTTTTCCTCAGCTAACACCTCCTTAGGAACTTCAAATTCCTTAGGTATTTCTATATTTTCTGCTTCAGAAGGAGTTTGGAAATTTTCAACATTAACATTCACTTCCTCATATCCAGTATCCACTTCTTCATTTATCTTATTCTTTGACAAAAAATCTTCCATAATCTTCTTGGTTTCCTTAACAACAACATCAATCTCACTAATCACGAGTCTATTCACCCTTGTCTTGCTTTTGAATTCCTTTTTGACCTTTTCAAGGAGTGAATTCATCTCCTCTATTGACATCTCCATACATAAATCAGCAAGAATTATTTTCCTGATGTTCTCTTCTTTTGTTCTGGCACTTATCCTTCTAGAATCCAAAATATTATATAGACTCTTGGGCAAGCTATACATGATTTCAACAAGAACTGTATTGAAAATATTCATATGTTTTATTGTGGCCTCTTCAAGAGTCCTCTGAATGGATTCATCAAAACCTTTGTACCATTCACAAAGTGGCTTGAGATTACCATCTTTGACAACTGCATTCTCAACTTCCTCAATTGACATATAGGGTTTGTCAACTTTTTCCTTTTTCTCTGCTTCTTCTTTATAAGAAGATTTTCTCTTGTTTAACTTGACAGCCTGAGTCCCAATAGCCTTTATTTCTTTTATGACTTCTTCTGATTTAGTCCCTTCCTCTTCATTTTCAGAAATAGGTTCATATGTTCTCGTGCTTTTATTCTTCTTTCTTTTTCTGGAAGCCTTGGCTTGAGCTAGCTAGGCTGTAGGGGAACTCTTGGTGGATCTAGTGGGGGGAGAAGATATTCTTGAACTAGTAGATTTTTTTTTTTCTTTTTCTTTTGTTGCTTTTGCTTCAGCTTCTTCTCTCTTTCTTCTCACTTATTTCAATTTCTCCATAGGTATGCCCATATTTTCTGCAAAGATTTCTACCTCTTTTCTTACTCTCCTCGCTATCATGGGCTTTTTTTAGATCAATATGTACCTATATACTTTTCTTTGCATAAGTTCCAAATCTTTTTTCTCCCAGATCTTGAGGTGAACTCAACAAGTGTTCTGCATACATTTTCAAAAATTTATCCTCTACTTCATATCCCATAGGCATGATCCAAATTGTTCTAGGATCAATAGCTTCCATATGGAATTGATCAATGTCTACCATGAAGTAGATAGTATCTTTGTATTTTTCCACGATTGACGTAGGAATTATTTCCTTGGCATGCATCATATTTTGGAAGTTTTTAAAATATCCCCAGAGGGTTGTATTCTGAGTTTGATGATCACTTAAACCAAACAACATGTTCCTTATCTGAACAACTACCAGCTCATCAATGCGCCAACGAACTTTTCCAACTCCCGGAACCTCATCCGAGAAGTAGAAAAACAAGCATAGCAGAAAATTACCATACTTGAATGTATTCTTCTTATCTTTCTTGATTTTCCCCAGATTCTCCATTAACTGACTTCTAAGCAATTCACACAAATCGTAGTCTACATTTTGTTTCACCATCTCATAGGCTACATAGATAGTCATACCAAATATAGAGTTCTCCTGACTCGAGTGATAGATCTTATACCCAATAACCATTGATGCAAATTTTACATCTACTACAACAATATCCTCTATTGTCATTACCATTCTATCCCATTGAGCACCTATTACCTCAGTGACCTTATCATTCTTTAAGGACTTCAAAACTGGAAGTCTACCGATGGAATTCAGACCTGTGACTGCACATATAGCCTCTTTTGTGATTTTAAATGGCACACCCAACCACATAAATTTATCATGAACATGGCTCAACACATATCGAACCCATTCATTTTCCTCAAATATTGGAAATTTTGTGAACTACGCGAACTTCTTTTCCTCTAGAGTTTTAAATTCTAGCTTTACAATAAGATCTTGAATTATGTGATGAGAATACAGATTCATCAAATGAGAACTTCCCAATTCTTCGATATTTGCATTTATATAAGCCCTAATATCTTCATTGTGCAGGACTCCATATGACACAAATGAAAATGCACCTAAGGGCTCTGTCTCTATTGACTTATAAGGATTCCTTTTAAACTTTGGACGCAGCCTATCCTTTACTTCAACTACCAGAGGAGTAGACATGATTGCAATCTCATAAATTCACAGGATTTTCAATAAATACCTTTCAAGGGTGGAACAAAATTTGATCATAGATCCTCCTTCACACTAGAATCTCTCCTCAATTCAGCAACGCTCACTCCAGATCTCTCCAAACTACTTTTCTTCAAAATACAAAGTGACAAATGAGGGAAGGGGTATGTGCAGGATCATGATGGGCCAAAAGTGGTGATATGATGGTATGTGTAGGGTATGTGGCTAACAACTTTCTTTTACCCAAAATTGATGAATCAAAAAGGGTTTTTAAAGGATATTCTCAGCTTTCCACCAATATAAATTATGCTTTACTATGAATTTAATAAATAATTATTATTCATTTTCTATTTGAATTACGACTAAAGTCCCGATTGATATGCTGATTGAAAAACATCTATCGATTTCAAATGGTATCACATTTTTTGAATCTAAAACATGTGTCACATTTTATGCTTTGCATACTATAAGATTAAAAAAATGAAAAATTGAATTTCATGAAGTTTTGACCAAGTTAAGGTGGGCAGACATACAAGTTTTTATATTTTTTAAAACTTGTAATAGAAAAATCATAATTAATTATTTACTTGGGAAAAAATTACAAAAAAATATGCATCACAATGGGACATGGGTCCTCTACTTATATCTAAAATATTATAAAAAAATATTATCATTTTATTGTGTGTAAGGTGGTCAGACAGACACCTACTTCTTATTTTTTCCCTAAAATTTAAGTACTACTGCATTGAAATTTCAAATTTTCACCAAATAGATTTTATAAAAATAAAAATAAACCTAGTAGTTTAGAAACTACATTCAATTTGCTATAGATTCTATTCTTACATATTTTTGAAATAATATATATAACTTATTCAAATTTTTACGTCAAGTTTCCTAACTTTGATTTTTCTGATTTTTTTGCCACTTAAGGACCTGGTTTTTCCATGATGATCCTAAACATACCCGAAGAAAATGTTCTTTTATCATCCACAAACCTAACTCCTCTTTTTCTCAATAAATTCCTTTACCCTAATTCATCTAGTTTCATGTCTATTATGTATAGAGACAGATGATTCTTCTACGGATCTCCAAAATTCTTCAATACTACCTCCAATTCGTTAAACAACATCTAGCAAACATCAATGCACTTACTGGACTCATCTACATTCTAGTACCAATCACCAGAAAGGGGTTTAAAAGATTTACTTGACAGCTCCCCCTAGGCCAGTAGGCCTAAAACTAATTCCCAAAGGGATTGCCAAAAGTTGCTTCTGGTGCTAGCATATTTGCTTCAACAAAGGGATTCTTCTTCACCCATTTCTTTTGCATTTATCTTCTGATCACATCAGTAGTGACTTTAATTTTTTGACTAACATCCTATTGCATGTTCTGTTTTACTGGACCTTTTCTATTCCAACAAAATCTAGCAGTGTGGCCAAATTTGTTGCAGTTGTAGCAAACAACACTTCTCTGTCCAGGCCAGCTATTCCACTGATTTTGTCTTGATCTGCATTGGTTAGCAACATGTCTAAATATATTGCATGCATAGCATCTAACAACTCTATGAAATTTATTCATCACAATTATGCATTCACTTGACTTATGACCATACTTATGGCAATTAAAGCACTGACCTAAAAATGATTGTCCTCTTGTGTTCATCATGCTCCTAAACTGAGAAGCCATATGACCAAATTTCTTGCAAGCATAATAGTAGCCATTAAATCTTTGAGCATTTGGTTGTCTTACCGGATTTCTTCTAGCTCCAATCATCTAATTTCCTTGCCTGAATCTCCCTTGTCAATTTTTCTTTTGTCTAGATCTGGAACTTTCTCCTTCTTCAAATTCAAGACCTCACCTGTTCATCAATCCTCTATCCTTTAATCAATTCAACAAGTTTGGTTGAGCTTGCTTTGAATTTCTCCTTATACTCATTCGCAGCAGCAAGTTCATTTCTAAGATCATCAGGTTGTTTTTCAAGCACTTCTTCATTGTTTTTAGATTCCTCTAGTTCATTGTCCAATCGGCTACATTGTTTAGACTTTTCTTTCAAGGATTGTGTGATATTTTCTTCATTCTTCTTTCTATCCTCAATCTCCTTAGTCATTTTCATCATGATGGATTCCATCTCACACTTCAAGGCAACATTTTCTCTAGAAAAATTTTCACATTATTTTGTTTTCTCCTTCAGGGCATGACTGAGTTGTTCATCTTCCATGATTTTTTTCTTCTACTTAATTTGATCACACAATCCTTCCTTTTCTCTCTTGATTCATTGATTTTTTCTTTCAATGACTAAATGAATTTCTTTGCACTCTCAATATTTTCTTGCAACACCCAATTCTCAGACTTTGACTGGTCAAGATCATCAAGGGCCACCATGAGTTGTTGTTGAAGACTGCTTGTATCCATTGAAAAACTCCTTCCAAGGAACTAGCTTTGATACCAATTGTTGGAAACAAGCAACATTGAGAGGGGGGTGAATCAGTGTTGTGCAAAAAAATAATTTTATTATTTTGATCTTTAACTCACTTAATCATTCAACAAAAGAAATATGCATGAACATAAAGAACACAATCAAAGCACCATAACACTAGGATTTTTATGTGGAAACCTTGTTAGGGGGAAAACCATAGTGGATGGCCAATCCACAATATAATATGAGTATACCCAAAATAAGGTTTACAAAATGGGAATGCACTTGCATTTAGGCACACTACCTAGAGCTCATTTCTCAAATAAGATAGGCTCACTTCCTTACAATGACTTGGATTGAATTCGAAAGAGTGAACTAATAGAATAGCATCAACAATGCTTGATTATAGTTCTGGTTAAGCTCTATAGTCAATATTTTGTCCTTCTAACTAATTCAGCAATTCTGATTTGTTCTCCACAAATTCGCTCTGCCAAAGACTTTAATGCACAAGTAAAAATGTGCATAATTTCCTAATCACCCTTCCAATGTTCACAACACACTACTACACTTACCACTTCCTCAAAAAATGATATAACTGATAACTTATATATATTTGCATCAAGGATCTTGTCATTACAAGTCAGCGTCTAATAAAATATAAAAAAATTCTTCATGTGTTAGCTCATGTCATGAACAATTTATAATGTGAACCCATACAAGTCAGCCATGACATAGCTTGGAACCAAAATAAACTTCTCAAACATAGAAACATTTAAACAATCACCCCTTATACATATGTGACATGCTAGACTGACTAGGTCGGCCATAATGAACAAATAGACAAAAAAACATCCTGTCGAATCTCCTAACTCGTACACCAATTAATGAAACATCACAAAATTCAATAATAAGACAAAATACATGGTTAAAAAACTGTCTCGGGGATCCACAACTCAAAAATATGATCCGGTGAAGCAAACGGATTGACATTGTAACTAGATACCTTGTTCTTCATGCTTTTTGTCGGTCATACTCTATTCTCAACTCCTTTTGTCAGTATGACCAAGTTTTGATCTATGGACCAGAGTAATGACTTCATTTTCCATCAATGACAACATTAGAAGCCATGTGCCAACAATATTAGCTTATGATAAGTGTTAAATAGTCTCAAATAACTACTTGTTGAAAGAGGTATTGACTTTTGTATATGTTATTATTTATCAAGAAGGCTTGGAATTTAATCACACTTCTTCCAAGAAAAAAATAATGGGTGAAAATGGTTGTTCAAGAAAAACTCAAACCTGATGGAACCATTGATTTGTGCAAGGATCAATTGATAGTCAAGGGATTTTCACAAGTAGCAAGTATTGATTATCAAGATATATTTCTGCATGTGATTAAACTCATGTCTATTCATTTTTTCCTTTTTGTTAGTATAATTGATGGATTTGAAATGGATTTAAAAATTATGATCCTTAATAGAGAATATAAAGAATATAATTATTTGGAAATTAGCTACAAGGATTTATGGTCTCAAGGAATGAAGAGTTGATGTGTAATTTATGGAAGACCTATGCAAATTGAATCAATCATCATGAGCTTGATACCAACAAATAGACCTGTATCTCGATTATGTTAGCTTTGTAAAAAGGTTGATTCAAATATTTATATTATGAGAACATATTACTTGAATATTATAATTGAATTATATATCTAGATGATGTAACAAGTAATGATATTAAGGTCTTAAATCATACAAAGGAAATGTTAACATTTTAATTTAAAATCAAATTCCATGAAGAGATACACAATTAATTAGGTATTAAAGTGCAACAAAATTAGAGTAATTATTTTATGCATTTCAATCGACATAACCATATTGAGAACATTCTAAAAAAATTGGCAATGGATGTGAGAAAACTAGTAAGCATTCCTATAGACAATGGTGTCAAAATAATGGTTGATATGTCTCCAAAAACTACCAACAAAGAAAACAAGAAGATAAGCATCATAATCAAAGCATAATGGGTAGCCTTATGTGCAAAATGGTTTATACAAGATGTAATACTACATATGTGGTGAGATTTGTGATCTAGTGCTCTTTAAATCTAAGAGAACAACATTAGGTTATTATTAATAGACTATTTAGATATTTAAAAGACATATCATTCAATATAATATATTTTCCATGAAATAAATGCTCTACAAAGTTTGTATAATTGAGGGTATTTTGGTGTTGATTGGGTGAGTGATGTTAATAGAAAAGGGTCAATAACCAATTATTTTTTCTAAATGGAAAATGACTCAACTAGTTTGTGAAGCAAGAGGAAAAAAATAATTACTCTATCCAATATAGAGATTGAATATATGATAGAAATGTAAGTAATGGAAGAAATGGCTAATTGAGAAAAAATTTCAAATATTTGATATGCGAGCACAATAACACACTATCATATGTATAGTAATAAAAGTTGAATAGATCAAACAAGATCTCAACTTATATGCAAGAACAAAGTGTTAGAGTAAAACACCCAAGAAACATCTGTAGAATATACCTTCATAATGCACAAGAGGAGCACTATGCTACTTCACCTGAGAGAAAATGGAATGATATGATTAAATTTACATATGATATAGGCTTTTAAATCTGTGAAAAAGGTGTCACATGGAAAAACTACCCAGGATGATTAAATGCAAAAATAATGAACTAATCTACCTAAGTAAACATAAGCCGATAAATGCAATTTACTCTAACACCCCCCTTAAGTGCAACTTAGGGAGAATTATTATGCAAAAAATGAAGATGCGGTATGGGTCCCAACTACACAACCATGTTAGGTACCCATTTACAATACAAAAGGAAATCTCTCACAACCGGAGAAAAGGAGAAAAACCCTATAGGAAAAAACCCCTCCAAAAGAGAGAAAAGAAAAATAAAAACAAGATGTATGGATGGAGGACTCAATCACACCCCCAAGAACTACATGCATCATGTATATACAATCAATATCCCCCCATAAGAGGGAAAGATAGAGACTATATATTCCCCCATAATGTGTAATCACCTACAAAAATGGTAAGTGCCTAAATACAAAAAATGATCCAGTGTCAACAAACAACGTGTCTCCCTTTCTAAAGAAAAAAAACCAAATACAAATGTAGGTATGCTTCCCATTCCAGATAGGAATTGAAAGAAAGAAGCATGAAAATTTATGATGGTGTCTCTGAAATCTGCTCATGTGTCACCAAGACCTTGAAAAATGATTCCACGAACCAATAAAGAACATGCCCAATCACAACAGAAGGTGACAAACAAGGTACCATTGGAAACTAATCCTAAACACTCTCTAGAGACTGATATGGAGTGACAATAGTTGTACCACAACTATCATCAAATAGGAGGGATATACCCTCAAATGTGTCTTCCAAGTCAAAAATGTGAGATTCCATGAACAATGAACCAATGTCTAACAAATAAGAATCCCAATCATGAAGATAATGAGATACTGGTTGTGATGAATCACTGGATGTGCTCAATGAATCATCAACAGAAAATGAATGATCGAGCTAAACAAGAATGATAGGAGTCTCAATCGATGACTTTGCATAATGAATCACTGAAAGTGAAGGTACATCAATTGTCTTTGATGGAGAAGAACAAGCATCTGAAGAACCCTCGTCATCCTCATCTGAAGATTCAAAGTATTCCAAAACTTCAAACTCTTACATAGTAGCATGATCATAGGGTATCCTATCTGAAAAATGAAGAGGCACAAGATAATTGAAAACATGATCATCTAGGAATGGCAAGGTATCAGGATCTCCATGTGTCTCCCAAATTTTAATTAATCCAAAGAGTATATGGACACTCAAAATGATCAATATCATCCAAAGTGGCATCATCAATATCTATTGTAATAACTCCTACGACATGATCCCTTTTCCAATTTCATGCAAACTTCTTACTATCAATACCATGGAGGGGAACAAGATTATATAGGTATGGAAAAAGATGAAGCCATCTCAAGTGCTTCAATATACCATTTCTCCATTGTGTATAGTTCCCCCTTTCCAACATAATCACAACAGGATGCACTGAAAACCCCATAATCAATTATAACAAATCTCCAAAAATACAAAGACAATAACCTTCAACAACAAATAGAAACTCCCAAATACTGCAAATGAAGCCTTCCCAAAATACTTCAAGAAGCAAAAAAGAGGCTAAGAATCAAACAACTCCAAAGAGCACAACAACACCAATATTGAACAAATATGAGAGAAATTACTCAACCACTGCAAAGGTGATGAAAATACCTTTCCGTTGATATGTGGTTTACAAAAAATAGCCTCTGTTTGCAAAAGATATGTAAAAAAGAAAAAAAGGCCTATAGAGGCTCTTTTGAATCTTCTGGAGCTCTTGATCACACCATATGACCAAAACGAGCATCCCCGGTAGAAAAAAAAATGGCCCCAACCAATAAAGCCTTGCTAAGCCACCAACAAACCAAGTTCAATATGGCACGATCATCGAGCACCAATCACCACACACAAGAGACAACATCTTCACAATCTATGAGTCTTGCTCACAACAATAGACTATAAAACTATTTAAGGAGCCAAAAACAACCTCTTGCAGCCAATGTGGGATTGAAATCCCAGAAAAACTTCAAAGCCTCTTCAAAAATGGGCCACCTTCACTTCACTCAGCATCAAGGAAACCCTAAATAAATATTTAGGGAAAACTTTACAAAATATAAAGTTTGAAAAAAAAATCCCTATAGAGTGAAAAAACTTTCCCTCTTCAAAAACAATCAGACCTTGATGGTGCCTCTCCTCCACAAATTTGTGCCCTTTCAACAATGGATTGGAGCTTCAAAAATAGGATGCCTTTTGTCCATAAGAACTACGTAGGTCTTTGCCAGATTATGGCCTATCAAATGACAACCTATGGACAAGATTTTAGATGCCTACAAGTGAAGAAATCGTGGCCTAGAATGCACCTTTGGAGTACACAACACTCACGCTCATCACAACACTTGAGATGTCTATCCGCCAATAATGGTGCAACAAAATTGAAGAAGTTCCAAATGATGGCAATCTCCTACAACCAAGAGAGGAGCGCCCGCCAAGCAAATTTATGCCACAGTCCCAACCATGACAACAACAACAAAAAGAATAGCTTTTCAAACAAAAAAAATCATGCCAAAATCACTGTTGGTCTTGTGATGATAAAAAAAATGTGTTTTTGATGGTATTTTCACACCCTTTGCAAAAAGAGACACCTCTTAGGAACCAGTCACCCTGTGGATGAGACAAATGCACCTCAGATGAAGATTTGACAGCCTTCATAAAATACTTGCTTGGAAACAACAATAATACACCCAGAAACTTATGAACTTCTAAAATAGGACGTTGCCTTCCAAAGAATACTGTGTAGCCTCATCTTCATGTGTTTCCAATGAGGAAATGTCCTCAAAAAATGAAACACCTCCAAATTGTAAGTTTTTCCCTATGTGAGGAAATTGCGCCAGTCTAGAGGTGATACATGTCCTACCAAATCAATAGTTTGCATTCAAAAAATCGTAGATCTTCAATCATGAAGAATATCGGCCTCTTGAATTTAAATGCCTCTTTTAATCACTTCTAGCTAGCAATAGGAAAAATCAAAATTAATGGGAAATGAGGCAATTTTCAAATTTTCAAATGCTGAAAATAAATCGATCTCACAGATCTCTAGAGAAAACTCTTGGGAAGGATTTGCAGATGGTTGGCTCTGATACCATGCTAGAGCAAAACACCCATGAAACAACTGTAGAATATACCTTCATAATGCACGAGAGGAGCTCTATGCTACTTCACCAGAGAGAAAATGGAATGAGATGATTAAATTTACATATGGTATAGGCTTTTAAAGCCATGAAAAAGTTTTCGGGTGGAAAAACTACCCCCACGAGAAAAACTACCCAGGATGATTAAATGCAAAAATAATGAGCTAATCTACCTAAGTAAACTTAAGCCGGTAAATGTAATTTACTCTAACACAAAGTATATAGAAATCCATTGAATATTTTTCTTGCAAGATAACCAAAGATTGTGAAGAGTATGCCAATTTTTTATGGCACTAAAAGCGTTTATGCTTACTTTTTTATCAAAGGTCTTCCAAAACATATACATAAATTATACATTAAGAAGATTAGAATTTTAAGTTATCCACCAATTGATATTGGTTGAAGTAATAGTGTTGGAATAGTTTCTCGCCATCACTAACTATCTAGATTAGATAGAAATTAAATTAATAGATGTTAAATTAGTGAAAATACGTTTAATATTATTTCAGCTTGAATATTTTCTAGATTAGACTATGTGACCCTTTTTTCTTGTATCGATGTTTTGAATCACACTCCATGATCCATTATCATTCTCTTGCTTGTTCATCCAAATGATGGGTCATGGAATGTGATTCAAAATGTTAATGAAAAGGAAAATTTCTCAAATAATCTAATCGAGAAAATATTCAAGCCAATATTATAGAGTATGGATTTTTTTTGTTTTTAATCAATCTTAATATAATCAATAAAACCCTTTTTTTTTCAATCTTCTTTCAATCAATAAATCTATATTCTATAATCATTATATGTTTTTTAGAATCAAACCAAAAAAATGGTTATAGTGTTTGCAATAAAACAACAAATATCAAGAGTGTTTATCCAAGATAGAAAATAAAATAAACTATGTTGTTAACTATGTTTATTTATGGGTTTGGCGATTTTTTCCTCAAAAATCATACTTTGTTGCAGTCTATCACAGCTGAGTGTGTTGTACGAACATCTGCACCAATGGTTTATTACATTTTGTTCTGGGGCATTGTGCTCATCTACAAAAGTTTAGAAGGTTTGCTGATTTTTTCCTCAAAATCATGGAAATTGATTTTTCGGTGTCTGGCTACAGGAGGGACAACTTTGTTACCCAACATTAGGTTGGACATTTTGTGATGTTTTTTGGTTATTTCCAGAAGTTATGCAGTTTCTGGGAGGGTTGTTGGCAGACTCATCTCAAGTGGCAAAGTCAGTGGTAGGCTCTTGTCATCAAATGATAGAAAATCAAATAAACTATGTTGTTAACTATGTTTATTTAAGGTATTCATGTCTTAGTATATACCAACCACCAATCAATATTGGTTGAAGTAACAATGTTGGAATAGTTTATCACCATCAAGTTAATTGTCTAGATTAGATAGAAAGTAAATTAATAGATGTTAAATTAGTGAAAATTTGTTCAATCTTGTTTCATTTTGAATAGTTGTTGGATTAGACTATGTGAGATTTTTTTTCCACATCAACTTTTTAGATCACACTCCATGATGCATTATCATTCTCTTGCTTGCTCATCCTAATAATTGTTAGTGTATTAAGTTTATCTTAGGGTAAATAACTCCGGGTGGTTTTTCCCCGTTGGGTAGTTTTCCCATCCGTTTGATATTTTCATGGCTTTAAAAGCCTATATAGTATGTCTTTTTAGCATCTCAATTTATTCCCTCTTTTTGGTGAAATAGTGTATTTGCTTCTCTTGCATCTCTAAAGGTTTATTTTGCAAATGGTGATATTGGGCTTGGTGGTCTCCACCTACATGGTATCAGAGCCACTCTTATAGACTGAAATTTTTATGTCTTTAGTCAATCTTGTTTTAATCGATAGAACCCTAATTTGTTTAGAACGATTTCAATTAATAAATCTATAATCTATAATCATTACTTGTTGTTTACAATCAAAACCAAAAAAATGGTTATAGTGTGTCCAATAAAACAACGGATATCAAGAACGTTCATCCAAGATAGGCAATCGGATAAATTATGTTATTAACTACGTTTATTTATGGTATTAACATCTCAGCATATATCAAATAGCTTCATATTAAGACCGAGAGCACCCGAAAATACTTATAATATTGATTCTCGTTAATCATGGAAACAGAAATGAGGTGATTCCCTTCGGTGTTCTGGATGAAACACTAATGTCTAAGAAAAAGTAACTAAACATAAATTACATTACTGGTAAGCATTAGAGTGTCCAAGAAGAGCAAGTGAAGGAGAAAAATGCTCAAAAGACGAAGACTGAAGTGATGCAGCTATTGAAGGATTTTCAATGTAATAGATGAGTGAACTTCCATGATTGTGTTTTCCCTCGTACGTGGTGATCACTATTCCTTTATCATCCGCGTCTCTTTGCACTCTTTTCTTAACACTACAATTGCTATTAGAGCATTTGTAATAATTCCTGCACATAAGTAACGGGGGCGTTGAGGAGATGGAAGCAGCTCTTAGAATGCAATTAGAACAAGCTACGTAGAGGTAAATGAAAAACGTACCTGGGATTAGGGTTATTGTTAACGACTTTCCTCCCATACTTTCGCCACTTATACCCGTCATCCAATATGTCGAATTCGGACCGTGTCTTAAACGCATATCTAGCAGCTCGTCGAGAAATCTTCTTACTCTTGTTCTGGTCACTTCTTCTGCAGTGCAAGATAACATGTAACAATGAAACAGATTCTAGAGATATGGTTTTCACAGATCAAATTCTATGATCTAAAAAAGAAGAGAGTGAAACAAGAGAAGAAAAAATAATAGATCAAACTTTCACAGTCAATAATGTTATTGTGCATCGACTTTTATTTAGACTGTACAGATTTTTTCTTCTACATATCAGATCAAATTCTATGATTCATCATGAGAAAGAAGTGAATGAGATGAGAAGAGAAAATAATAGATCATAGAATTTGATCCAAAATGTCGAAAATAAACTTACACAATCAAAACCAAAAACTATGTACAATTACGAAAGATACTAACACTAAACCGACACTAAACGGAATAAACTAGTTTCTTTTCAGTTTGAATGAAATTTGTCGGGAGATCGTTACAGGATTGGCTGAGGGAGGCGTGTTGGGCTCACTGCATGGTTGTCAACTTGGGCGTCCATAATATCTGGTGGAGATGTAAATGAATAGGCCATCGTTTATTCAGCAAAACAAAGTAGGGTTTTTAAGTGGATTCCGTCCCTTGCTTTCCTTGGTATTGAATGGCTGGGGGGGAGAGGGGGGAATATAAACCTCCTTATTAAGAAATCGCTCACTGTAAATTAGTCCGTCGACCTGATCAGTTCATGACTTGACTTGGACTTTTAGTGAAGGCATCACTTTCACTTGACTGGAAGTTGTGCACTCTGATTTCCTGAAGTCCACAAAAGTTTATTCGTTTTTTGAATGTTGAATGCAGCCGCCTACCCTTTCCAGCTGAAGATATGACGTGCTCCTAACTTATGTGGACAATTTGATTTATTTCCAAGCGTAACAGATGATGTCATTACAAGGTGCGTCACTTGCACTGGAATTTCTTCAAGCCATTGGAAGTCTCAGTTGAACGGCCAGAAGGTTCACGTACTATAGTGACTGGTTTTGTCTCTACCAAGCATGAAAATGAGAAGGGAGTTATATTCACGTACAAAAGAATGAATGACAGCCTATCACTTACATTTCTTTTCTCCATTTCCACCATGGTGATTTGATATTTAGTAACTATGCTCCACTGTACATTTTGACCATTTAGCATTCTTCTACAAAGATTTTGAATTGTATAGAAATGGCACTGTCATCAATTTCTTCCATAGAAATTTGATCTTAGCATGTGTGCATGTTCTATACGTATCATCAATGAATATTATGATTATTTGTTATTATGGTATTTAGTCATTGTGACGTGTGGATGATTAAGCAGAAATCGTAATTTTGATTGCAATTAATGTAATATTATAGTATATTAGTTGATAATGGAGTATTTAGTATTTAAAAAACGATAGTCATATTGTTAGGTTTGAATAGTAAAGAGGGTAATTTTATTAATATTTTTACATATTAAGTGTAAGAGAGTAGAAGAAGAAGAGAAAGGAAGATGGTTGAAAAATATAAATAAAATCTATTTAACTTTATTTTTTGCTTTCATATGATCATAATAGAGGAATTAGTATATATTGGTAAAAATCACATCTAGATTTATTAGTCTAAGTGAATGCAATGGTGGTATTTGTATACCATAAAAAGAAGTACAAGTTCTATTCAACAAGACAAATTTGACAATATTTTTTTAATCTTCTTTTTTAAATCTTTTATATAAAGGTTAATAGATGTCTTATTTATAGGATTGCAACCCAATAAATTAAATAGACTTTTTCAATTTTGATAGGTAGATATAAAATTGGTTGAGTAATAATATTTCTAGTTTACTATCATTTACTTTGTGGACAAATATTAATTTATTTTCTTGAACCAAAATATAAAGGAAGTTAAGAATTACCACATATTCACATCAAATAGTTGCTCATAAAGAAATTAATTATATTATCTAATAAAGATCAATGCAAAATTATTATAATTTAAAAATATTTAAATGTATTTGACTTTCATAATCCCTTGTTAAAATTCACTCAAGAAATTTTATTACAGTTGGGTGTGAGTAGCCAAAATGAAATATGCATTCTTATATATGAGAGGTATAAATAAATAGGAGTATCGAACATGTCATTTAAAAAAAATGTACTAACAATATATAGTAAATATGTTATATTTTAATAGGAATTGTATGAACATTAGGGAATGTAAAAAATTTAAAATGTTGATGTAAATATGAAAATTAGGGGTATTATTTAAGGTTTCATGGTTAGAGGTGATATAAGATAAGTTTAATAAATAAACTTTTAGGTTAACATATTACAAGTAAATGGTTAGTTGATAATGATTGTTTATTTTACTCATTTAAGAAATATTATTGAGACTATCCAACACTAGTGAAGATCATAACGGAGACCTCCCTTAGCGTTAATACTAGATATTTAAACTTGCAAGCATAATGGCCTAGTGTGATCACACATGACTTGTGAGTGTACTGGCCTAGTGGGGATTCAAACCAAAGTGACAACAACCACTCTAGAGTCTCAAACTCGCCAACACAATGGCTTGATGATGGTCTGAATCCTATGAGTTCAAAAATCCAATGGGGGGTTCAACCCTGTTGTAATAATAAAAATACTAATTTCTAACCAACACATCATGGAATTAGTGACTAGTTAATCATGTATGTTTATAGAATGTTCTTATATGTTTATGTAGTGTAGAAAATTGTACCCCTTTCTAGGAGAAAGTACAATCATACTTATTTGGACCTATTTTAGTGACCTTTTCATTGATGCATTTTAAAAACCTCATTAATAGGCCCCTAATACCACCTCTTTATCATGCATCCCAAAGCCTATTTTACTTAATTTAATTTAATTCCTAACACCACAACCCACATTGAATAAATTCTATGAATTAAACTAATGCTCTGACATTTAAGGAGTCCTAATGATTTAGGTAAGGACCCATTCACACATAGGTGAATGGGTCCTCATTAAGTTCCTTGAACTCAACTTTTGATGTGTTTTTGGTGGCATTTAAATATCTCAAATTCAAGTTTCACATGTCATCTTTCGAGATCTGATAATTGGAAAATTAGATAAGAAGCCTATAAACCTAAGTCTCACATTCATTTTACACTAGCAAGACAAGAAGGAAAGAAGAGAAATTCACATGAGATCAAGCATTCATATTCAAGAGCAAGGAGAAGCATTCAAAAGTGAAGTCTTGGAGCAGCATTTGAGTTGTTTTTGCAAGTCTTCAAGCTCCTTTTGACATCAAGATCAAGCATTGCCAAAGGATTGATGATAGTTGCCTATAGAGGATCATGAGGGTTTTGGGAGATGCACAAGACATTCAACCAAGCCTAATGACTTCTTTCCTAAGTGATTCCATCTTCTATTATCATTCTACTTTCAACCTAAGGTATAATTAGACTTATGAATTATTAATGAAACTTGAGATCTCTTAAAGTAGGTCTTCATCATTGTACATGTTCATTTAGGGATCCTATTCTAGCACACTTGAGTAGAGTTTCTTTATATTATTATTCTTAATCTTAGACACACTTAAGGTTAGGATTGCACACACATTTCATGTTTCAAATTTATTTTCTTAATCAAGGTTTAATTACTGAACTTGGGGTTTGACTGAGGCAAACCCCTATCCACCAACAAACATCAATTTTTTTTTTGAAATTTTTTCCTAGATCTTGATCGAAGAGTAGGGATATCAAGTTATAGGAAGGAATTGTAGGTATCAAGCTTCATTTTCAAATTCAGATTTTTCCAAAAAATTCTTCCAAGGTCCATTTTCCCTAGGGCGAATGAGTCCTTGTTTAGACTATAGAAACAAAAACCTTTGAAAGATGCACAACATTTATTCCTCTCAATTTTTCTAAAAAGTTTTTTGATTCCTTCAATTTTATGCTAAATCTATTAGATCCATTTTGTAGAAGGCATTTTGGAGTTGATTTTCTATTTTTAATCTTTCTCCCCAAAGTGTTGTTTGGCCTAGACCCTCATCCTTGCAAAAAAAAGGAAATTTGTATATTCACACTTTGACTTGATTCACCTTGAGGTTGATAGTCATTTCATTGTGTGGATCTCATTTCCTAATGAATTGAGGAAAGATAGGACCCCTTTTCCTTCTTTGGATCCACTTTTCCATTTTTGGAAACCCTAGGGGCACTCCTATTTTTCACCTTTTCATTTTGGTGAACCCAACCTTGTACAACAACATTTTAAAAATTGGAGTCCCTTTAACCCTAGATATAATTTTTGCAATAGATTGCATTAGGTTTGCATTAGCTACATTATATTTAGGGTTCTTTAATCTTGCATTAGTAAACATTATATTTAGGGCTAAATTTTCATGTTTGAATCATTTCAAATCATAAAAATTAGAAAAATTGCATTATATCTAAGCTTATTTGCATAGTACTTGCATTAAATCATTTAGTTTCACATTTCGATTCATAGTGCATCTTAAAAATCATCACATAATCCATCATTTAACCTTCATTTAACTTGCATTTAGAGTGTCCAAAAATTTGGAAAAATCTATTATAAAACTTCCTGTTGCACATCAAAAACAAAAAAAATATGGGATAATCTTAGCATCGGAAAATTCAAATCTAAAAATCCCTTATCTAGGACTCATTCACCATAGAGCAAATGAGTCCCTGTACAGAATTTTTCAGCAAAATTTCTGAGTGAATTTGGATCTTGGATTTGCATTTTTGTTTCTATTTCTAAATCTAAAAATTAATTTTATGAAACATTTTATTTGAACATTCAAAAGGGTATGTGCAGGATCATGATGGGTATGTGTAGGGTATGTGGCTGACAACTTTTTTTTAACCCAAAATTGATGAAATGAAAAGGGTTTTTACAGGAGATTCTCAACTTTCCACCAATATAAATTATGCTTTAGTTTGAATTTAATAAATTATTATTATTCATTTTCTATTTGAATTATGACTAAATTCTTGATTGATAGGCTGGTTGAAAAACATCTATAGCTTTCAAAGGGTATCACATTTTTTGAATCCAAAACATGTGTCACATTCTATGCTTCACATACTATAGGATTAAAAAAACAAAATTGAATTTCATGAAGTTTTGACCAAGTTAAGGTGGTTAGACATACGAGTTTTTATATTTTTTAAAAGTTGTAATAAAAAAATCATTATTCATTATTTACTTGGAAAAAAATTACAAAAATATATGCATCACATTGGGACATGAGTCCTCTACTTATATCTAAAATCTTATAAAAAAATATTATCATTTTATTGTGGTTAGAGTGGGCAAACAAACACCTTCTTCTTTTTTTTTTCCTGAAATTTAAGTACTACTGCATTGAAATTTCAAATTTTCACCAAATAGATTTTATTTTTTTAAAATAAACTTAGTAGTTTAGAAACTACATTCAACTTGCTACGGATTCTATTCTTACATATTTTTGAAAAAATATAGATAAATTATTGAATTTTTTATGTCAAGTTGCCTAACTCTGATTTTTCTAAATTTTTGCCACTTAAGGGCCTATTTTTTCCATGATGATCCTGCACATACCCAAAACATTGCTTATTTAGTTAGATTGTGTAACATTTTGAAGATCATTTTCTTGCATATTTCAATCAAATTTAGTGTTATATTTCTACACTTTTCTTTCATTTTCAACACTATTGCATTATTGGATAGATTAGTTTACATTTTGCAATCATTAGAAAACAAAACCAAAAACCAAAAACGCCAAAAGAAACAAACAAAAATTAATGAAATTATTGGAGAAAGCATAGTTATTTGATCATGTCAAATCTCTTTTTCCAAGTTAACACATCCCTCAATCCCTTTAGTAGTGATGACTTTGATAGGTTAGATGAATCCCTTGAGGACTTCATCTCATAGTGTTCATCCACTAAGGATTTTCCTGACAAACAAAAACATAGAGACATCAACACAATCACACCTCAACTTATCTTTTACCCACCTTCACAAGAACCTCAAGTTGAAAAAAAACCTGTGCTTATCCTAGAACCACCTAACAAGAAATCATTGAAACCAGGAGGTATCTTGAACTTTACAAGACAACTTCATAAGATAATGTTTTGCAACAATCGAGTTATAATACTGTTGCTCATACATATAACACAAGGAACAATAGGCAACAACAAACCCCTCCTATTTCACTACCTTTGCCTCAACCTATGTTTCCTAGTGCTCCTCAATTTCCTTCGCATACTGGAAAGGAATATGACCTTGTTGAACAACTTAAGAATAATCTTGCTAAGATATTCTCATGGGATCTTATTCAAGCTTCACCTGTAGACGTTCAAATTATCCTAATTGATATTGTGCACTTGATTCTGATTCACTAAGACAAATTCTTCTTGAATCACTTCTTTACTAACTAATTAATTGAATAATCCTTATTTAATTAATTCATCAAGATTTCTCTTTTAATTAAATAAATCAACTTTATTTAATTAAATCTAATGATCTTCTTTTAATTAAATCACTTTATTTAATTTAATTCTAATGTTTCCTCTTTGATTAAGTAAATTAATTTTATTTAATCAAATCCTAATGTTCTCTTTGTGATTAAATAAATCAAATTTATTTAATCCTAAAGTTCTTCATTTAATTGAATAAATAAAAGTTATTTAATTAAATTTCTAAACTATCCTCTCATTTGATTTAAATAAATCTAAAATATCTAAATCAAATGTCAAATCAAACTAACTTCATCTAAGTTAATTAATCATAATTAACTCCAAACATTAATCCTCCATTCCTCTAGCTTTTGCAAGTTGCACATGTAAAAAAAATTATTTGATTTATTAATTCCTCTATTTTCATTCAAATGTGGCATATTCTTGGAATATTCCACTTATTTGAATTCTCCGTCCCAAATTACTTTTGTCCTCCAACTTGGCATTAAAAGCTCAAACATGTCCTCTCCTTGAGCCAACTTAGCATTAACTCCTCTTACAACTCTTCTTCCACAAGCCATATTTTGAATTTCAAATTCCACCTACATGCATTTAACATGCACATTGTTCAAAATGTGCTTCACTCTCCTTCATTATCATGTTGACAAGTGGCACAATGCCATTGGTTCAAATGTTAATCCCACATTCTTCCTATTCTTCAATCCTCCATCCTTCTTCCTGATAAATAGAGGCCTTCTCTATTGATTTAAGAGAGAGAGGTTAATGCAAGTTTATGATCCAGAATTTCATCCAAGTTAGCATAGAATTTCTCCATCATAGCTAGGTTATTGGAATTTTGCATCAAAGTCATCTTGTTCATCACACATCCATCATCAAGCTTATCAAGGGATTGGGAAAGGGCTTCTTTCCACATCAAAGAAGCACCAATCCCCCTATCGTATGCTAGTTTGAGCATTACAATAGAGTTTCATTTGTGATTTATTTGCACAGTTTAAGATATTTTTCTTTGTTTCCATATTCATGTGTTCAAAGAATTTCAGAGGGAATGTTTGGTTTACACTTGTTTATTGACTAATGATCACTTGTTTGTTCGTGTTTTAACAGGTCTAAGTGAAGCATTCACATTTTGGTACTAGAAGGAGGGTAGAAATCTCAAAATTAACATGTTTTTTCTCTATTTCTGTCATTTTTTCCATTTTTTGTCTTTCTAGGTCAAACAACGACGTTGGAGGAAATAGCGATGCATACGCGGTCTCTTTTTTTCCACTAAGCGATGTTGAATTTAGCTTAGCGATGTTGAAATCCTCAAACAACGACACAATTGTTCCAGCGGCGCTATATAGCGACATTGCCTTTGTGTTCAAATCGTGACACCTTTGTTTTCTTGCTTTTGCACTCAATCTTAAAATGGTCATATCTTGGTCATATTTTGGTATTTTTCAAAGCTTTTTTTTTTTAAATGGGGTATAATTTCATAAGCAATCAAATGGTGTAGGTGTTTCTCAACTTTGATAGAGTTAAAATTTTAAATTTTCACCTAAAGTCAAATCACATTGTAACCTAGTCCAAGTTTTAGGGTTTCTATGCGTAATCATTTATCTAACCCTCATATCTTCTTGTTTCTTGATTTCATCTAAAATTTGGAGCTTGGATTGCAGGTTTTCAAGGATCATGGAGCATGGAAGTGAAAGAAAAACATTTGATACTCATTGTAGTAATGTTTTTAAACACTCATGGGAAAAATAACCCATCATATGTTATTTTCCATTCATGCTTTAGGACCAACTATAATTATTTTGGGCATAAAATTTACAAGGGTATGTGCAGGATCATGATGGGCCAAAAAGTGGCAATATGATGGGTATGTGGCTGGCGACTTTTTTTTTACCCAAAATTAATGAAATGAAAAGGGTTTTTAAAGGAGATTCTCAGCTTTCCACCAATATAAATTATGCTTTACTTTGAATTTAATAAGTAATTATTATTCATTTTCTATTCAAATTATGACTAAAGTCCTAATCGATAGACTGATTGAAAAACATCTATAGCTTTCAAATGGTATCACACTTTTTGAATCCAAAACATGTGTCACATTCTATGCTTCACATACTATAGGATTAAAAAGAAAAATTAAATTTCATGAATTTTTGACCAAGTTAAGGTGGTCAGACTTATGAATTTTTTATATTTTTTAAAAGTTGTAATAAAAATTCATAATTAATTATTTACTTGGAAAAAAATTACAAAAAAATATGCATCACATCGGGACATGAGTCCTCTACTTATATCTAAAATCTTGTAAAAAAATATTACCATTTTATTGTGGTTAGGGTGGTCAAACAGACACCTACTTCTTATTTTTTCCATGAAATTTAAGTACTACTACATTGAAATTTCAAATTTTCTCCAAATAGATTTTTTTTTTTAAACAAACCTAGTAGTTTAGAAACTACATTCAATTTGCTACAGATTCTATTCTTACATAATTTTGAAATAATATAGATAAGTTATTCAAATTTTTAAGTCAAGTTGCCTAACTCTGATTTTTCTAATTTTTTGCCACTTAAGGGCCTATTTTTTCCATGATGATCCTGCACATACCCAAAAACAACTCAAGCTTTGTTAAGTTGGTTAAAAATAACCTTAGAAACTCACTATATTTGATTTTGGGTCTTAAAAATTGAACAAACAACTTCAAACACTTGGTTTTGGTGCTATAAAAAGAATCCATCATTGCTTTGAGGATTAAAATGAACATGTGCTTATCTTGTTTTGTAATCCTTTTTACAAGCTAATACTGGTCATTGAAATGTGTATGCACTTCTCTTGTGCTTCATAGAGATCTCGAGAATCAAAATCATTTTAGTGATATTAGGTTGTCTAAAAGATTGCATCCACATTTCAAATTTGGGCTCTTAAAATTGAATAAATCTTGCTAGTGTGAGAAAAGACATTGTGTGTGTTCTCTCTTTGTTCATGCAAACAAAGATTGATCAAACTACAAATGTACTTACTCGCTTTTGTTCACCTTTAGAGGGTCTTCCTTGGTGGGAAAAAGTACTCACCCCAAGGGAACGACCCAAGCGATAATGAGCATAAGCCAAGCTCTTCCAAACCGCTATATAAATTTTTCATTGCGATGAAAATATAAACAATGGGAAGTGGTGCATGATAAATCTCCCCCAGTATCTTTATGATGCGTAAATCCCTTGTTCTAAGGGTTGGGAGATCTCTCACAAGGATTTTATCATTGCACCCCCTAAACTGGATGCTCTTACTACGAGCCTTTATTTAGAATCCAAAATCCCAATATTTGTTGGCATTAGGAGGTTGGACCTTTGGAGTCATCCCACATATTTTCGGTTCTTTGTAGAGATGAAAATTTTATCATGGGAGATTCATGAAAAATGAAGCTTGGCTAACCCATAGAAGTGAGTGCCATGGAGGGGAGCTAGTGTGGTCAAGCTTCTAATCATCCGCTCTAAATAAGCACAACTGGATTTATCCAAGTGGGAATTCAACAAATGTTTTATTTTCTATCCTAGGGTTGTGCAATCTTTGAGTTAGTTAAACACATTTCTTGGATCCAAAATCTTGAGAAAAAACATTCAACAAAATCATCAAAATTTCAAACCCTTTAGAAGGAGAAAATACCTTTGAAAAATCCAAGTATTACTACTTGTCCCTGGGGATTCTATCCTTAGAGGCCTCTAAGTATTTGGATTTATATCTCAATTTTCTCTCTAAATTCAACATTAGGGAACTATTTCCTTTATTTTTCTTGATTTCCACCTAATGGTCCTTGTGGGATGAAAAGAAATTGAGACATAGAAATCTAGTTTGAAAAGCTAAACAAGAAGTGTGGATGTGGTAAAAGAAATTCATTAACCAAGATTAAACTAATTGAACCCCACACATGTGCTTGGTATCTTTTGGCTATATGGTTTTCCATACAAACATTGGTCTTTTGGTTTGAACTACTCATGGGGTAAAGCACGTTCTTCACTATCTTTGTCTTATAAACAAGGTCCCTCTTATGTTCATCTAGGTTCAAATCAAACACTTCATCCATCCCAAAACATCTATCAAAATCCATCCCACCAAACAACTTTAGAGCTTTGGAAACATCATTATCTAGACTTGGGTACATCCTTAAACCAAATCAAAATCACTTACATTTAGTTAGGTGTGTGTGGATGAGTCCTTCCTCACACACTTATTTAAATTAACACCCTTTTGAATGAGCTCATCCTAAGGTCGCATTCAACATCTTTGGATCTACAAGTTCATTATACAATCAAAACATAAAAATCAAACCCTAAAGTCTAGCATTGATCCAAAGTTCCTAAAAGTTCAACACCCATATCATTCACCCCTTTCATCCTTCATCTCATCATTGGTCCTAAATCCCTTAGAGGTCAACAAGGTCAAAACAAAAGAATAACATGGAATATAAACTTGATTCATACATCACGAGTAATCTAAATCAACTAAACTATCAAAGCCTTACAATGTTGACTGATTATCAAAACTCACATTTATACAATCCATACATGGGATCATTATCTCCTACAAACTTCAATGGTACAAATGTGAGTTTTCCCAATCTAAATTTTGGAAAACCTTTCCCTATGGTAGATTTAAATCAAATTCCAAACCTACAAATCTATTAACCAAACAATCAATGCATGAGTCTTCAACAAGAAAACATTATCCCACCAAATCCATACATGTCAAATGTGAATATACCAAGTACAAGTTTACCAAACATGAACATTTCAAATCCACACTTGGTAAACTTTAAGATAGATATGTTTGTGAATCATAGAAATGTTGTTCAAAGTCCAAACAAGATGTTAACGATTCCATGTATTGATCCAAGTCAAGGTAGCACCATGAAAAATAAAAGTTACCTAGATCAAGGCAATATGTTTCCAAACCAAAACAATATTCAATTTCAACCTATAATTCCAAATCTAAACATCATCCCAAATCAGAACATTGTCTAAAATCAATTTGTCCATGATCCCATACAAACACCACAAGTATATATTCCAAATATACTAGAACAAAAACTAAATCAACTATATCAAGGGTATCAAGATCAAATTTTGTGAGATCATATTGCTATACTTAGAAAATTCATTGATTCATATCACCAAGAGACATCTCCACCCCAAAATCAATACACTCTTCCATTGGTTAAACCATGTCTTCAAAGCATTGAGTTGTTTCCACAACCACATTAAGAACAATATCTCCAATGTCAAGAGGTTGGATATCAATATCAACAACATCAACAACCAACCAAATCACCCCATCTCGAAGATCAGTCATCACATCTCCAAGATCAATCACAACTATTCATCAATGAGCACCTTGAAGATATTTCTACCTCATACAATAATCAAATCAACATGCATCAAGAGTCACTTTTCAATCATGATCAAAATACACCAACAATACCCAACAATTATCCAATGCAAGAAATGTTAACATCATTTGATCCTACAGCTGAAAACATTGACAATCTCTCCACCACAATTGTTGAAAACAATGATCAAGATCTATCCATCAATGAGACCTTGAAGATGTTTCCACCTCATCCAACGATCAAATCAACATACATCAAGAGTCACTTTTTAGTCATGATCAGAACCCCTCAAACAATAATCTATTTCAAGGAGTGTTAGAATTATCTGATCCTATTGACATAATCCATGATCCATCAACCAATAATCATGTTGAAAATGTCTCTACATCACCTAATGAGTTAGAGGACATATCTCAAGAATTTATTCCAAAGCATGATCAACATCTTTCACCAAATTCTAGCAATGGTCCTTTCCAAGACATATTGACATCCTTTGACCTCATGCTTATAGATATTGAAGGAATCATTAACTCAAAATTTGATCCAAGTCCACTCAAAGATCAAGAGGATATTGAGCCACTTCCTATTCCTAATGAAGATATCCAAGAAACCTTTATAAGCAATCCATCCTTTGAAACTCACCCATGTCAAGAACTTGATCCAAAGCATGTCAAAAGCAATTCCAAAATCATTCAAGATCAAGAATTTGTATCTCCAAGATACTACAATGATCTAATGGACACTCTCCTATCTATACAAGATGTCACAAATAATGATCATATCCATATAGCACATATTCCTCCATTTACCCATGAGATGCTTACTCCTAATGGACATGTAGATGATCTTCATTCAAAACAAGAGTCGCATACTCTTGATATCATTACCAAGGGACAAGATTCTCCTAATCTTAACATTTGTACACATGATCAAGATACAAAAAAATCTAGAGACATATCAGAAATGGGTCATGAAGAGGGCTTCTACAGAAGTTGTGAATCAAGAATATCTTGTGAAGGCATATCAAAAATGAATCATACGGAATAATTTTACGAGGACAATGAATCATCGACACCTCTTGAAGAAGCATTAAAATCTGATATTCCACAAGATCAAGCCAAAGATATCAATCAGGAAGTTATCCCACACATGGAGGATCCTATCGCTTATAAACTTGGATCACTTACCTTTTTAAGGGAAAGCTATCATATCAATGAAGAAGCTATCACCTTTGAAGATCCACAATAGAGTAGAGAAGGATTATTGCCTTGTTTCCAAGGTAAATCATATCCTATTGCAAATAAAATGTTTCACCAGATGAATTATCAAGGTAGAGGATTAAGCCTACATGAACAAGGTATTCTAGAACCAATGAAAATTATTGGCAATCTTAAGCATCAAGGTCCTGGTTATTCGACAATTAAGGGATCTAAAAATATTAGTGATGCCTCTATAATACTGGGGGAAATTTTATCTAGTGCAAGCATCAACATAGGGAGCATGAAGAGTCCTCATGGTGAAACTAATGTCAATACTACAACCAACCACATCATGAATCTTCATCTACCCATCACCCCATCCACAAATTGAGACCAACATCAAAAGAAAGATTTGAATCAAAGTACAAAGAACATTATCAAAGAAAAATAAGTTGGGAAGTATAATGGACAAACCAAATACACATGGATACCAAAGAATACAAAGAAAGATTATCCCTATCAAACTCCATTAGTCAAAGAAACTATGGGACAAAATTAAAAAGGGAAAAGTATCCATCAAAGATGTCCACAAAGGAAAAATCAAGCTTCTCAAGCAATGTACAAAGTATATCAAGCAGTTGGTCCTAATTCCATACACACTTCCATATCCATCCATTATTGCTCATCTTCGCAAGTTTGGAGAGTTAAAGGCTCCAAACTATCAACCAATCCATCTTTTATTCCTAAACACACTCCATCCATGTTGAAAAATGAGTAAAGTTATCTATTTGTTGTCATTGCTGTCACCATGTTGGTAGTATGCTGGCAGTTGGGTCCGGTACTCTTATACCGGTGCTTATCCTCTCTGGTGGTTGGTCTGGTATTTTTGGTTGCCTATCCGGTATTCTAGTTTGCACTTCTCCGCAGATGATAATCTCTAGTTGCAGTTTTGGTAAACTACTAATGGATGTTAAAGGCATGTATGATTAGGTTATCTTGTGCTCTAGTACATGTATAGCGTAGTAGCAACCAATAGATTGATAGATTCCTTATTGCATTGAAGATTATTATTGACCGACTTGTTAAGTTAATTTTGATTTGATGTGAAAACTTATGTGCAATCTATTTCTTGGTCCAATTCGACATGATGTAATTTTCTAAAATATATTTTTGTGTGTTTAGAAATTTTTTGTGAACTATTAGAGCTGACATAACAATAGTTAAAGCATTTTGAAAATACTTTGTGGAGCCAACCTAATTAGTGCCTGCAATGGAGATCGGGTATATATATATAAGTATATGGCGAACAGTTTGGTAGTGTGAGTGAGTAAGTGCAAATGGGTGTGTGTGAATATGTGCAGTGAGTCTATAGGAAAGTGACAGAGGAAATAGTGAAGAAGTAATGAATGTGAAAGTGTGATCATAAAGGCAGTAGCTGTGAGCATATTTGGAACTGTATCAACACATTTTAGGTGCATCATTCTAGTTCATTTTTGGGTTGTAAAGCCTTACTCTATTTTGTACAATTTTTTTGTAGGTAGTGAGCCTCTTGTTGGACAGTGATTCCTTTTTGTAGGTAGTGAGCCTTTGTACTTGGACAATGAGTCCTTTTGGTAGTGAGCCTCCTTTTCAAAATACTATATAGTGCAAGTTGACTCTCAACATTTCTTTTCCCTTAGTGGTTTTTTCACATAAAAATATTGTGTTCATTGTGTTGATTTACTTTCTATTATATGTGTTTCATGCTCATATTTAATAACAAAATAGTGTGGTTGAAGATTCAATAAGTGATAAAGTTTTAAGTTTGAATTTGTGGGACAACTGATTCACCCCCCCTCTCAGTTGTCCTATTTCGGTTTAACCATCCATGCCTCCATGCATGATATCCAATTCTCGTGCATTGACCATGTATTGGTAGCCATCTTTCATCATAAGGATTCAGAAGGAACTCTATCGCGATGTAGGCACAAAGACAAAGTTAACTCCGGTATCAACAAAGTAGATCGGGAATCTCAAAAGTTGTATTCAAGTGCACATGTCTTGGCAAAACAACTTCGTCAGGAAAGATATCGATGGAAAATTATGACAGAAGCATCTACATCAACACCACTAGGTGATTCAGAATGAGCTTAAAAATCTTTCACAGAGAAATACAAAAATATGAAAATCCAAAAAAAAAAAGGATTGAAAATAGTAAAGAAAAAAATCATCCTCTAGTGAAAACCACTATGGTGGCGCTTTGGATAGGTACCATGATGAAAACCTAGCAAACATGCATCATGTGTAGAATAAAGCACTTGCATGTGCTAATTCAGGTGAAAGCATCTCATCCCATCCATAATAAATCTAGCATTCCATCCATCTCATCCATAATAAATCCATTCATCCATAAACCATTGATCCAATCCATTTTCATCCATCTACATCCATCGTCCAAGTTATCTTGATATTGGAAAAAATTGGTGCACACTTTACACTTGCTTATGGTAAACATCTTGACACGGGTCATTTTCATTGATCCTATCGTATCCTAACATTAGATGAGCCATGAAGCATTATCCAAGTGAGCATTCTTTATTTGAACACCTTATTTTATCACAAGATAATCCATATCCATCCATCCATACATCTATCCAAGCATCCACCCATGGCATTCCATACATTACTAGACACTAGGGGCAGATATGTACATCTTGCTTCAAGAATAAATCTTTATCTATATCTTCCTACTTATGTGATGATCCAAACACTAAAAAAACATAAAATCAAATTGGTCAAGCATTTGTGAGCCAAAATCCAAATCACTAGCCCATGGCACATTTTGATGAGAAGATGTTCCTTATCAAGTTTTATCTTTAATCAAACATCAATCCAAACAATCAGTATCAATTGCATCTAACGTGTGCTTCAACATCACATCAAATCATCAAAAAACAACTTTTGTTCCAAATCAAGCTTCAAGATCCTGATCAATCAAATCCAATCAATCCATCATCATCTCGGGATATCCATCCCAATCCTTGTGTTGCTTAACACTATCCTTGCATTGTTGTGTATCCTCAACAATGTTATCATCATCAATCCATCGATCAGATCAATCAACCCTAGCTTGTTTTTCAAAAAAATCCCAAAACAAAGCACTAATATCATCACACATATCCATATCCAAATTGTCAAAATCATGCAAAAATCCCAAAACATCCAAAACATATCAAAATCCCAAAATAGGTTAAAAAGTCAAAAAAACGTCAAAAAAATGCTATCTGAACTATGGGTCTCTAAGCTTTGAACATAGGAAATTCCATCACCGATGTACCCCCAAGACACTTAGGTCAGTCCTTTAGGAGTCTATCATAATAAAATGGCAATCCATTTGTTCATAGCTCATAAATAAATGAGTATGTGTCAATCAAACTACGTGGGCTCTGTTTGTATAACATAGGCAAGGCTAATCTTTGATCAGCCCCCAAGGCCCCTAGGATAAGTCTTTAGGTTAGGTTCTTGGTCAAAATCTCAGAAAACATAAAAACATTGGAAATTTTGAAAATCAAAACATTTGTAAAACATCTTGAAGATACCAAAAAAAAACCTCAAAACATTTCAAAATATCAAAAACATCTAGATATTTGAAAAACCCATCCATCCCATCTCGCTTTCCCCTAAAATAAACATCCACTCATAATAAATCATTGTTACCCCCAACCTTTGGTACAACAATCATAAACAAGTTTAGCAGGTTATAAGTGGAAACTCAAATGTCAGAGTCTCAAGTCTAGGTCAGTAGGTAAACAAGTTAGTCAAATTTTGATACTAATAGTTTGTCATCCAATTTTTCCCAAATGATCTGATAACATCATGTCCTAGGATGCATCCTTCCTACAATGGACATCAACATCAAGCATCATTGTAGTTTAGTCTTGGCTAGAGGTATGAAGAACATTAGCTTGATTGTTTACTTGATCTTTGTCTTTTGACTTGTCTTATTGCACTCATTCCAATGACCTCTCGATGATGTCTGATCAAATAGATTTAGAGAGAAAGGAATGGGGCAACGAACATTATCTTTTTTTTGTTGTACTTGTTGGATACTCTTGTAATATAACATTGGTCATGCTTACTTTGTTTGGTCTATAGGGAGGGTGTTTTAGGTGTCTTGTTGACCACATAGGAAATCTTGCTTTTCTATGTTTTGGTCTGAGATATTTGAAATATATGAATTGCATTTTAAATAAGATTTTGTATGCCAGGTGTGAACAAGTATACTCCTATCTGATTGTCAAGTCAAATTCCATCACACTAGACACAATTCCATCCTGGTTCTTTATACCTTGATGCATCATGCCTATGTGTGTTATCAAACATAAGGTAAGTAATCCCTTTTTAAAATCCCAATTCCTAATAAGCAATCAATCATCATCATTCATCATTATCTCTAATAAAGTCTCATAGATCATGGACTTGTTGGATCCTCTTGTAATCATCTCATTTCTTCTTTCTTCTCTCCACGCTAACATGGTACCATGACAGTTAATCAAAATGTCACCAATGCATCCATCCTACATCCACAAACCATCAACATGTTGCATATCATTCATATCATATATAATAGGAAACACTGATCATCTCACATGCATTGCATTCTCATCATTGCATAATATAGATTGGTTATTCTAAACATCTCATAAGCCATACATTTGCATCCATTACATAATCATATAGGCATCATCATATCATCCATATATGCCTCATCATATCATACATGAAAATGATACTGAAAAAGAAAAAGAGTATGTCATAACATCCCATACATCTCATAATCATAACATATGAACATCATCCATTAGGGGCATAATATAGATCTATTAGTCTAAGAATATTAAAATCATAAACATTTGCATCCATACATCCATACTCCATACATCATCATCATAAAAGTGCATAGAAAAAATACAAAAAAAAAAATGCATCCATGACATCCATAAACATCTGCATAATCATACATCGCATTTAGAAAATAAAATACATCCATCCATAAAGCATAAATAAATTAGACACGTCACATAATAAATCGATCATATCATATCATATATCAAAAAATCATCACTATCATGGTACAAATCAAAATCATGTGTATGTATATCAATCAATGTACAATGCCCATAGGGCTATCAAAAACAAAGTGTGTGAGTTCCAAAAAAGAATCAAATGTCGATCAAAAACTGTGTGTGGTAGCTAGCCTTGATGGCTGCTCCCCTCACCCTGATGCCTCTCTGGCTGGTCCTCTGCTTTCCTCAACCCTATCTGCTAAGAATAATCTGGCACCCAAGTTGTCGAAGGTACAACCTGCTAATAGTGGAATCTATAATACTTCGCCTCTCTGACAGTATCGCGGTACATCCACGTAGGTATTGTCCTCCCCTAGGATGAAGCAACCATGCTCTCTAGCTGCTACCTCCAGCTGACCTCCTGGTCCAGTTGCAACTCTTTCACTTTCCTCTACTTGCGCTCATGGTCTCTCTCTGTGATGAGGGCCTGGACCTGCTATCTAGCCTAGTCCCTCTCTATTGTGACTACCTGTAGTTGTGCCTGCAGCCCCTGAACCTGCCCCTATAACTATTGAATCTAGGAATCCTATGGATCTGGCTATGGTGGTTGGGATGGCTAGTCATCCCTCTAATCCCTCTGATCTGGTTATTTCTCTAGCTATCGTGGAGGTAGCCCACCTCCCCCAGGTTCTTGAGGAACCTGTCCCACCTATCCTCTCCTCGTTGTCCTACCTCAGGGTCTCCTCCGTGGAAGTGCTACCCCTGGAACTGTTAGCTATAGTGGGGGTCTAAACTAGTCATCATAGGCATGTGTAGTGCCTAGATCTTCCTATCCCTGTGCATAGGCCCATGGCCTAGCCACCAATTAGCGAAAGCTCTCAACTACATTGGACGCTGGAATCATTTGTCCCCATGTAGTCTCTCTAGATGTTCGGGCAAAGATGGCCACATACAGATCATCAAGCTAGTCCTGAACATCTCTGAATTGTCAGGCTACCATGTCTGGCAGGTACCACTCTATCATTGTATGCTTGCACCCCTACATCAATCGATCCTACCGAGCATAGAATAGATGTTGGATGTCATCATACCATGCAAGGATCTATAGCCATGGCCTCCATGTAAAAACTATCATCTCGTCAATAACTCTACACCAGTGGAGTAGACCTAGCCATCCTGTGTGCCTCAAGGTAATGCCACCCATGTATCTCCAAAATATTGGATCATCGAGCTCTACATCGACCACATTGACCATCGGTCGAAGCACGACTATGTGCTCCCAGGCCCAGATATGCAATAATGTCACACTGGTGCCAATTGCTCGACTATCACTATAGGAATACTCATGCAAATCATGGTATAGCGAGGCCAGCATGGCCCCCACGCATACTGTGTCCTCTGGAAAAGAATCCTCTCCCAAGATAGGCCCCATCCCAAGTTGAAGTATCTACCCCACTAGTCCACATATAATCGCTGCCACGATCAGCTGAAAAGTCGACACCCAACCTCTATAATACTCTAAATCAACCTAGCCCTTAGAAAGTGTGAGCTCCTCAACCTCCATATTCTCAAAGGATGCATCACCACTAGCATCTATGTCATAGATAACTCAGTTGTCGTGAATAGGCAACAACAAGATGTGCCAAACATCCTCGAATGTAACAGCCGCCTCACTAGTGGGAAGGTGAAAGGATGAGGTCTCGCTATGCCACCTCTCAACCAACACAGTCATCATCGCTAGATGGTTCCGAACAATGGGAACATAAGTAACGTACCAAAGGTTGATCTCCCCCAAGTGTTCCTTTCATAACTCGTGCAACCCACTCAATCTTCTCAACACCGAGGGTTGATGCTTGCATGAAAGCATAGGCTCTCTAATCTTTTGCACTCATGAAGCCACAATGTAAAATTTCATAAAAATATCTAACCCCATTTGGATTTTTTGATACAAGAACAATGAATGCGTTACTATCTGCATTAGCATCGCCCTTTGAAAAATCCAAATAGTGACGCTAGACCAGGTTTTCGAAATGCAAACCAAGCTGTGACATCGTATTTGCAATTGCAGGCCCCTTTGACCTAGAAACCCTAATCCTAAACTAGACTAAAGCATCGCCATTCACAATGGCAACGCCATTTGTAGTTTGGAGCCCTATATCCAAATTGTGACATGACGTCGCAATTCACACAAGCAGCTCTATTTCAGCCCTAATGTCACTGATTTTTCACTTTTAGTGTCACTATATAGTGACACTAGAGACTTTGACTTTTCAAAATGTAATAAATGCGCTTAAAAATCAAAAATCAAGGTCGGGTTAGGGTTGCATACCGCTGGTCTTGTACTTGGAGGTCTCTGGTACACCTGGACTCACTTGGAAATGTGTCAGGGAAGTACTCTTTGTGCCATTCTGCAAGAGGTTCAGAGCTCAAAAAGCTATAATTTTCAAGGTGTGAATACAAAAATGAATGGAAAGTGACCCCTCCAAGGCTATTTATGCATAAAAATTAGGTTTTTTTGCCCCTTTTTAGCCGTCAAACTAGGGTTTTGTGCCCCTGACACCATTTTTTCCCAATTGAGGCCCGTTTCCCATCCTTTTTTTGCATTTTGGCATATTTTTAGCATCCTGGAGCCTTTTTGAATCCGTCGACCAACTTGTCCTCTTTTTTTGAGAAATCACCCAAAAATCCAAATTTTTGTTTGATCTCTCGAGGGTGCAATATACCAACACAATTCTTCTCACTAGGGTAGCAATGGGGCATCCAAAAAAGTCAAAAAAAATTGAATTTTAATCTTAGCAAGGTTATTCTTTGAACCAATGCAACAAGTACATTGCTTCAAAGAGGGGAAAAATTTAGACGTTCAAATTATCCTGATTGATATCGTGTACTCTATTCTGATTCACTAACACCAATTCTTCCTAAATCACTTCTTTACTAACCAATTAATTGAATAATCCTTATTTAATAAATCCATCAACATTTCTCTTTTAATTAAATCACTTTATTTAATTGAATTCTAATGTTTCCTCTTTGATTAAATAAATCAATTTTATTTAATCAAATCCTAATGTTCTCTTTGTGATTAAATAAATCAAATTTATTTAAACCTAAAGTTCTTCATTTAATTGAATAAATCAAAGTTATTTAATTAAATTGCTAAACTATCCTCTCATTTGATTTAAATAAATCTAAAATATCTAAATCAAATGTCAAATCAAACTAACTTCATCTAAGTTAATTAATCCTAATTAACTCCTAACACTAATCCTCCATTCCTCTAGCTTTTGCAAGTTGCACATGTAAAATAATTTATTTGATTTATTAATTCCTCTATTTTCATTCAAATGTGGCATATTCTTGGAATATTCCACTTATTTGAATTCTCCCTCCCAAAGGACTTTTGTCCTCCAACTTGGCATTAAAAGCTCTTACATGTCCTCTCCTTGAGCCAACTTTGCATTAACTCCTCTTACAACTCTTCTTCCACAAGCCATATTTTGAATTTCAAATTCCACCTACATGCATTTAACATGCACATTGTTCAAAATGTGCTCCACTCTCCTTCATTAGCATGTTGACAAGTGGCACAATGCCATTGGTTCAAATGTTAATCCCACATTCTTCCTATTCTTTAATCCTCCATCCTTCTTCCTGATAAATAGAGGCCTTCTCTATTGATTTAAGGGAGAGAGGTTTATGCAATTTAATGATCCAGAATTTCATCCAAGTTAGCATAGAATTTCTCCATCATAGCTAGGTTATTGGCATTTTGCATCAAAGTCATTTTGTTCATCACACATCTATCATCACACTTATCAAGGGATTGGGAAAGGGCTTCTTTCCGCATCAAAGAAGCAACAATCACCCTATGGGATGCTGGTTTGAGCATTAGAATAGAGTTTCATTTGTGATTTATTTGCATAGTTTAAGATATTTTTCTTTGTTTCCATATTCATATGTTCAAATAATTTCATAAGAAATGTTTGGTTTACACATTTTATTGACTAATGATCACTTTCTTTTTCATGTTTGAATAGGTCTAAGCAAAGCATTCACATCACCTAACTACCATAGTATGCTTCAAACAGCTTTGCAACAAGTTGTGATTCCTCCTAATATAAATTTGAATGATATGGCAACCCTAGTTCAAGGAATGAATGTAGTTAATCGAGACATTTTTTTTCATCAAAATGAGTTACCTCCTTGGAAGTTCAAAAAAAATATGAATATTTCATGATCATAGCCATTATTAATCAAAAAGGAATAAAGAGAACCCTTTTTGACAATGGCTCAATCCTTAATGTGTGTAGTGTGAACCTTATGGATAATATTGGAATTGATAAGAGTAACATTCAACCTGACTCGTTATCCATTTGAGGATTTGATAAAATAGGAAAACAACTACTTGGTGTCATCACAATACCTATTTCAATTGGAAAAGATGCATTACAAACTACCATCCATGTTATGCCCCATGATCTTTCATATAATCTTCTTTTAGGCAGACCATGGATTCATGAAATGAATGTGGCTCCTTTGACTCTTCATCATTTAATGAAGTATGATTACAACAATAAATTTTACATAGTCAAGGACGACCCTGAACTTGAAAGTTGTTTGCACATTGAAAAATATAAACAAAGTCCTGTGAAAATATTGATACCAACTTCACAAGTTGAAACCACGCAAGAACAAGAAAAAGAAAAACATATTGAGTCTATCATGAAGTTATTGGAAGATGATTTGGGTTCCTTAAATTTCACACCAACATTCATTGGAGAATATAAGATGACAAAAAATAACCTAAAAAAAAAAAAAATCAATGGTAATGTCAACACAAAATTCAAAAAAACCCTCACAAGCATCTACTTCGTCCTCTCTAGAAGAAGACACAAGTTATACAACAAACTTCAATGAAGTAGACTACCAACAACCACCAAACCTGAAAGAGATGGAACAACTTTATGGAAAATGTTATGAGCTCTTGAAACAACTAGGATATAGTGGAAAAGGATGTGGAAGAAAAGAACAAGGCATCTATGTTCCTATAGATCCTAACACACAAGAAACAAAAAGTGCTCTTGGAAATTGTCCTTCTAAGATAACAAAAGCAAAAAAAAGACCCTCACTCAACACCAACACCATCATGTGTAGTTCCTCTAAGACAACTCTCACTTTGAAGCATCCTGAATTGATTGATACAACATGTGACGAATCATTAGAGTACTTTGAAGATAACGAAGCTTTGAAAGAAATGTTAGGATTTTATGATAAGTCATTTACAACCCTTAAGAAACAAGGAGTCACTTGTGCTATGGTTAGTACTAAATATCTGGATGATGAAAAGGAACTCAATGATGTTGACAATGATAAAGAAGAACATAATTATGAAATTTCAAGACAAAATGCACTTCCCATGGGAGATACAATCAACATACCAATGGATAAATCTAATGAAGAAAGAGTGATTCAAATAAGAAATTTTCTTGATGAAGATGAAAAATAATATCATGCAATATTATTACATGAATTTCATGAACTCTTTGCTTGGACTTATTTCGATATGTTGAGTATCGATGCTAAGATAGTAACACACAATATAGTTCTTGAACAAGATGCTAAACCAGTAAGACAAAAGATACAAAAGATGAATCCTAAGATAGCTTTATTAGTGAAGGTTGAGATTGAAAATCTCCTCGAAGCTAGCTTTATATGACCTATTGAATATTCTCCATGGATCTCAAACATTGTCATACTTGAGAAACCTGATAATTATATTAGGATGTGTAGTGATTCTTGTGACTTAAATAAAGCATCTCTAAAAAATGACTTTCCCCTTCCTAATATTTCCATGATAGTAGATTCGAGTGTGGGACATTCTTTGTTGTCATTCATGGATGGATTCTTGGGATACAATCAAATCTTTATCAACCCTCAAGATCAATACAATACAACATTTACTACAACTTCGGGAACATTTTGTTGGGTGGTTATGCCTTTTGGATTAAAGAACGCAAGTGCAACATATCAAAGAGCTATGACATTGATATTTCATGATTATATACATAATATTTTGGAAGATTATGTTGATGATAGTCTAGCCAAATCTCTAACTCGAAAAGACAATGTTAACATCCTTTGGAAGATCTTTGAAAGAATGAGAAAATACATGAGATTGAAACTGAAAAAGTGTGTCTTTGGTGTAGATAGTGGAAAAAATTTAGGTTTTATAGTATCTCATAGAGGCATTGAGGTGGACACAAAGAAAATTGATGCTATCATTAACATTCCACCTCCTAAATACATCTCAATTATGTACCCTACAAGGGAGAATTCAAGCTATCTGTCATTTTGTAGCATCCTTAGCAAACTAAAAATTACCCTTTACACAAATTCTTAAGAAGGAGGTTGAGTTTAAGTGGAATGAGGATTATAAAAAATCCTTTGAGAGTTTGAAATATTATCTTGCTACTCCCCTTGTTTTATAACCCACTATCAAAGAAAAACCATTCATCCTTTATACAACAGTGTTCACCCATTCTCTAGTAGCATTGTTGGCTCAACAAGATGACAGGGGTAGAGAACATCTCATTTATTACATTAGCCAAACCTTCATTGATTACAAAACATGATATACAATGATAGAAAAACAATGTTTGGCTCTTGTATTTGCTACTAGTAAATTGATACATTACTTGCTAAATGGGGAAATTCATGTGATGACAAAGTTTGATCCTTTAAAACATATTTTTTGCTAAAAATGATTTATCGAGATGTGATGTGTGGAAAAATGGATACCTTGAGATATCACTCTTTCTCCACTAATAATTCACTAATGTCCTAGGATCCCTAATTGGATTGACTAAAAACATCACAAGGTGAGTCAATTCACAATGAGGAGGACCTAGGAGGGGATTCTTTGAGTTCTAAGGGGTTTACCACCAAGCAAATGCTTGGAAAAGATAATGTTGGAATAAATAATGTATATGCAAAATGACCTAGAATTGGAAATGCAAGCTAAATGAAACATGAAAATGATGAAATTATGCAACAGGGAGATAGTATGTGTGTACCTAGGAAATCTAGAGATGTTGTGAGGATTCTGGGAATGTAAAGATGCTGCCAAAAGGTGTTGTGGAGGAATAAGATGCATAGGATGGTGTATTAGTCCCACTGCTGTTTTTCAGGGCAGATGCAGAGTCCTCGGATGTCAGAACGAGATCTGAAGGAATCTCTAAAAAATGTGCTCGAGAGGACTAAGACACCCAAGATGGCATATTAGTCTCATTCTAAATTTTTGAAAACTCTGAATGGGATCCTGAGCTCTATGATCTGCACTTGCTTCTCTTCTGATCTTAGGTTCTGAAACTTCTGGATTCAACCTGTAGGTGAGTTTCCATGAAGATTCAACAACTTTGCAATGTAACTTTTGAAACTTTGCACTCCAAGTGATCTTCAAGACTTCAACCTAGATCTATAATCACAAATATGAAAGAGGGGAAAACTTGTTGTTTGTTAGTGAATGGGGGTTTTCCTTGGTCAAACCCCTTGTTGGTAATTAAACATTGAAATGAAATAGCAATAATGAAGGAAATGGTGATAACAACATGCATTGCTACAACTCACCAAACCCTTATAAAATTTGCAAAATTGTGTGCAATGGCTGCAATGGATATGGATCTTGAATGCTTGAAAGATAGGACTTGAATTGCTTGTTTGAATCAAAACCCTACATCACAAATGTTAGCACAACAACACACATGATGCAAGAAAACTCTTTGATATGATGCTTGAATCTTGAAATGACTCCAAATGATTGATAAATCTACTCTTCAATGCTCTCACAAAAGACTTGGATGCTTAGATTGCTTAGGATGAAAAATGAGAGAAGGAACCTTGTATTTATACTTATCTATGCTTAATATCCTAAAATTATATCACACCAAGCCGACATATGAATTCATTAAATAAAGGAGGCTAAATCCCACTAGAATTTGAAATTAAATCCCAAAAATGACTCAAGGAGGACTAAGACGCCCTAAGTGGCATCTTAGTCCCAAGTCCTAAAAACTTGGGGCATAGACACCAAAAAGGGGCCTAATTAGGATATCCCAAAATCAAGGTCCTAAGAGCCTTGGGGGACGAGGACGCCCTAGGTAGCGTTTTAGTCCCAACCCAAAAATCAGGGACACACTGATGGAGTCATTAAATTATCATTTATGCATTGGAGAGTGTCGGGATTAACTAGAAAAAGATGTAATTCATAGGGCTTATGGACACAAAATAGGACCAATTAAGCCATAAAGAATCATAAATAAAGTAAGGTGGGCCCAAACAAGTGTGAAAATGCAAGGGTATGCATTTTGCTACACTACAAGATGTTTATCTAAATGGATTATGTTGTTAACTGAGTTTGATCTTAAATTTGTCTCTCAAAAGGAAATCAAAGGACAAACCTTAATCAACCATTTAGCTGATGCTCCTTCTCCCCTAGCATTACCTAATATGGACTCATTACTTAATGAAATTGTGTTGATTATTGAAAAAGAAAAAGAAACATGGGAGTTGTATTTTGATGGTTCTAAGTGCCAAACTGGCTCTAGAGCTAGGGTTATAATAATCCCTCCTTCAGCAAAGCCTATTCCCTTGTCCTTCCATCTAAACTTCCTATGTATAAATAACCCTATGGAGTAAGAAGCTTTAATCACCAGTAAATGTGTAGTGTTGGCCTTAGGTGTTAACAAAATTTCCATATTTGGTGATTCTCAATTGGTCATTAAACAAATAAATGGTTCATATCAAGGAAAGCATGACAAACTAATTCTATATAAAGACCTCACAATGACATTATTAGATAGATTTGAATCATATACCATCGATAACATACCACGAAAGGATAATTAGCATGCAGATGCAATGACAAGTGTCGACTCCCTTGTATCTCTTGAAGATCCTCTTGTTGATTTCACATTCACAATCCAAATGATCTTAAAACCTTTGATTGATGATAAAGTTAGAAAATTTATCAACTAATGTCAAAAACTCTAGTGAATGGTATGCAACGATATTCATTTACTTAAAAGATGGTACCTTTTTAGAGCCTACAACTAAGAACACTCAAGCTTGTCTTTGAAAACTTGCATTGAAGTACATAATTTTAGCTGACATTCTATATAGACGGTCATTTAATGGTCTCTTTCTTAGATGTTTCAAACAATCTAAAATCCCTATAATACTTGAACAAGCCCATGCAGGTGCTTGTGGAGGACATTTTGAGGGTAGATTGTTAGTGCAAAAGTTAATTCGTAGAAGATATTATTGGAGACATATGGAACAAGATTGTTTTTCCCATGTTAAGAAATGTCATAAATGTCAAGAACACAACAATTTAATTCATGCTCTGACTTCCAAGCTTCTTTCCAAGTTCCTATCTGGCCATTCTCGATTTGGGGGTTGGATCTTATTAGAAAAATATCACCACCCTCTTCCGCCAAGCATACCTTTATAATTACCAAAACAGATTACTTCACAAAATGGGTAGAAGTTATCCCTCTTCGTTCCACAATAGGGTGATCCCACAATACTAGTTTACAATTTTTGGCCAAACTGGACACTAAACTGATTTTTTCTAACTAAATCTTCACTTTCGGACACCTATAGCGGCTAAACCCTAGGGAATTATTGTAGGAGTTTAGGTGAACTCCTCAAACACCCCAGAATCACCTGCAAGACAAAATAACTTTCACAAGAGAGAAATAGTAGAAATATCATGCTATCATTAAGATGCAAGAATTCCAAATTGAATATGAGATAATTACAAATGTACAAAATGCCTTGAATATATAGGCATGAGTGAAAACCTAAAATGTGTAAGATGTTACCAAGTGTTAAAATCACACTACATGTGACAACATGTGAACCCTATCTAGGAAATGATAAAAAGATAGAGATAAGTTCTAGAAGGACAACTCATCTTCTAGAAGGAATCTTATCTCCTACAAACAAGGAAGGGGGAATTACCCCATTATTAAATGATTTATCTAATTATGCAACCTAGGACTTAATTAATTAAATACAAGACCTAAGTTAACTTATGCTAGTGTAATAAATAATTAATTACACTAACAATTATAAGATGAAACAAACTAGTGATTTGTGACATTTTGTCTTTAGATTCTAAATTTTTTTTTTTCAAAATTTTTGGAATCAGATTGTACTTCTTTTTCTCTCCTTCAAAAACTAGTTTTTTCAGTAAACACTATTTTTAAGGAGTGACGCTCACCATATAACACAATTTTTTTTTCCATGAAGGATAAATTTCTATTTTTTTAATTTAGATTTGTAGCTATGATATCTAGTGCTTCCATTTGGTTTCATAGTGGGGTATGTGCAGGATCATCATGGAAAAAAAAGGCCCTTAAGTGGCAAAAAAATTAGAAAAATCAGAGTTAGGGAACTTGATGTAAAAATTTGAATAAGTTATCTATATTATTTCAAAAATATGTAAGAGTAGAATCTGTAGCAAATTGAATTTAGTTTCTAAACTATTATGTTTGTTTTAAAAAAACTAAAATCTATTTGGTGAACATTTGAAATTTCAATGCAGTGGTACTTAAATTTCAAGGAAAAAATAAGAAGTAGGTGTCTGTCTAACCATCCTAACCACAATAAAATGATAATATTTTTTTATAATATTTTAGATATAATTAAAAGACTCATGCCCCAATGTGATGCATGTTTTTTGTAATTTTTTCCAAGTAAATAATTAATTATGAATTTTTTATTACAACTTTTAAAAAATATAAAAACTCACATGTCTGACCACCTTAACTTGGTCAAAACTTCATGAAATTATTTTTTTCTTTTTTTAATCCCATATTATGCAAAGAATATAATGTGATGCATGTTTTGGATTCAAAAAATGTGATACTGTTTGAAAGCTATAGATATTTTTCAATCAGCCTATCAATCAGGACTTTAGTCGTAATTTGAATAAAAAATGAATAATAATTACTTATTACATTCAAAGTAAAACATAATTTATATCAATTGAAATTTGAGAATCTCCTTTAAAAACCCTTTTTGTTTCATGAATTTTGGGTAAAAAAATAGTTGTCAGCCACATACCCATCATATTGCCACTTTTTGGCCCATGATGATCTTACACATACCCAGTGTTTTATTGAATTTTTTTTCCTTAATCAAGTTCTGAAGTCAAACTAATTACAATTCAAACATAGGTGGACTATATAACACAACTTTTTTTTTGTAAAATCTTTTTTTTTTCTTTTATTGGATCAAGGAGATCAATATCTGGTGCACTCATATTTTTTAAATTATTTTTTGATAATATTCTATTTTTTCCACATGTGTAGAAAGAGAGCTTGATTTTCGGTGAAAACCACATTCACAAGAAATAAAAAATAAATATAATTTAATAAAATTAAATTTATTTAAAATTATACTTTTTGGGAAAATTATAATAAGGACTACATACTTACAAAAAATAAATTTTAAATGAATTCATTTGATCCACCAAAAGGTAAATCAAAAGTGGTTTTTTATCAACATTTTGATAGGTGTAAAGGAGACTCTATTATAGGTATGGTTTAAAACTAGCGGGGTTCTATCCAAGGGGGTTTGATCTAAGGTATTTTGATCAAACCCTCTTCAATTGGAATGATTTAAATAGAACTATTTAAGGCTTAAATCATTGTATTTTCTAAAAATATGTGATTTAAGCAAAAATCAGAATCTCCCAGAAATTGTAAACCAACTTTATGGGATCACCCAATAGCTGATGCAGTATGTCATTTCATATTGTCCATAACACATTATTGCTCACTTTAGTCTTCCTTCCGCATTAGTTTCAGAAAATAGAACTCCATTTAAGAACAATTATGTGAAGAGATTCTTAGAAACATTTCATATATTCAACATTGCTTTTCAACACCATATTACCCACAATCAAATGGTCAAGTAGAATCAACTAACAAGATTCTTGAACAAATCATATGGAAAACAGTAAGTAAGCATAATAAATATTGGCACACTCAACTAACCTATGCATTGTGGGCTTATCGTACAAGGATCAGAACATCTATAGGAAACACTTTGTATAACCTTGTTTATGGTTTCAAAACAATAATGCCCTTGGATTTGGAAATTCCTTTAGTACAAATTGCTCTTAAATGGATTATCAATGGCAATACCTATAAAGAGCAATGATGGATCAGCTTGAAATGCTTGATGAACAACATATGAATGCTCTTGAGCATCTTCAATCTTATTCCAAAAGAATGCAACATAGTTATAATAACGATCATGTCATCCCTCATGCATTTAACAAAGGTGACTTGGTGTTGTATGAGAATCAATATAATGTAAACGCCACCCCAAATGAAAAAGGAAAATTCAGCCCTAATTGGCTAGGACCTTATGTAATTAAAGAAAATTATGGGTTTGGTGCCTATACATTAAAGGAAATGGATAGTACACCTCTAAAAGAACCTACCAATGCTACACATTTGCATCAGTACTACACCTACCATTTTCTTTAAACATTATATTATTAAAGCAATGTTGTTAGATTAAGTAGATAGTGTTCTATTTTTATCTGGCATTGCTTCATTCATTGAAAAATGATCTTGGTGTGTCTTAGATTCTAAGGTGATTATTCAACTTAGTTTGAATTGTTACTTTAGTTTGCATACTATTAAAATTCATCTTGTGTGTTGTGTTAGACTAGACCCTTTATATGCATTTAATGTTTTGAAATTAAACCATAAAGTGCATTTAATTTAGCATACCATACTCAATCACAATGTAGCATCTAATGTAAACTAGAGAGTTTTAAATTAGATCACATAAACATTAGATCATGGAGACATTTATTAAATATTCTAAGGATATTTAATAAATCACATCGACATATAATTCAATATAAGATCATAAGAAAAAAATAGAAGTGCTCATATATATATATATATATATATAACACTCTCGATCTATCTGACTCTATCTGCCTACACCCTAGAAAGTTCCCCCTGTAGCCTCAAGACCTCTACTCATAGGATATCCTCTATTCTGTTATTAGTCAAACCTCAAAATTATCGAAGTGCTAAAAGCTCTACTAGAAATCGGTCGGCACGACTAATGGAACTCTCGTATGTCATGCCTAATCTCACTACTGACTCAAATAGGTCTACATGTTGCCCCATGGAAGGTGGGGGCATGTACTTTGAGATTATATTATCCTCTGCGCACAAGGGAGGCACTATCGTAGTGGCCACTCACTGGTAGAGCTCATGCCACTCTCGTGTGGACCCTGCAGGATAGCAATCATAAAAGGTATTAGTACACATCATCATATATATAAAGCATATAAATAAAGATAAAAGTGTAATGAAAGCATAAATATCACATCATCACCTAGATCTCCAATCCACCAGTTTGGGTATAACCATGTAGCAATGATCCCCTCCTGTGTTGGAAGTGTGGATGGTCTTCTACTGCTAGCCTCCCCATGCTCATGAATGCAGACCTTTATTGTCATTGTTGCACATGTTTTGGTGACCTATGTAGGAGGATCATCTCTCCTTTTGGGGGAAATTAGATCCTCCTCTATCTCATCAATATCCTCACTCATAGACTAGGTAACCTCCTCCTCATCTAGAAATATGTCAGGAACTGTATCATCCTCATATGTATCACTGTTGACCTGCTCATCATCCATGTCATTTGTGTGCCTAGGAAGAGGTCCTGCATGGCCCACAAGGTGATGTCCCAGAAAGACATGGGATGGTCATGCTATAACCCACCATTGATCATAGGCTAGTGTGGTCCCTACATCATCAACATCGAAGAATGGGGACATATCATGGTCCTCAGCCTCTAAATCACTAATGTAGACATCTCAATAGTAAGATGATGAGTGTCTCTAGGTCTAGGGGCACTCTATGTTGATCATAGATATGTGGGTCTAGCCTCTAGTGGAACTTGTATCTCTCTAAACTAGTGCATGACACGATCATAATAGAAAGGTCTCACTATATAGTCATTTTTTCCTAAAAATTTGGTCATGTTGAGGATTGACAAGCTCGTGTCTCTCATCCACCCACTATGGTATATTGAGATATGATCTCCATGAGATATCACCCTCCTCCAACCAATCAAATCTAATGCACCAGTGAAGCAAGTCTCCCTCTTTCCATACCCACCTTAGTGGATAACTCTAGGCCTATGGATGGCCCATGTTCGTTATGGTAGGATAAATTGTGGATCTAGTGCATGTGATATGCTTGAAACACCACACCTGTAAGAGTGTAAAGTGCACTATATTTTCCAACTCCTAGTAGAAAAATTGTCTAAGATCATAATATAGATGGGCCAACATACTACGACCCCAGGCATAGACAATCTAATGTTGCTCCATGTTCCAAATAATGTGAACCAACCCTCCATCTAGGTGGGCCCCTCGTCCATCTTGAAACAATGTGAGCGTTGTGGTGACAATCATAATTTGTTGAATCAGTGGTGCTCACACGTGTAGAAGCCATCTCAGCTCAACGTGGGGCTTGGTAATCAAGATTGGATGGGGTGCCCTAGATAATACAATATATCATCCCACATCTCCTCATGTGTGCACTCATCCACTAAGTGTACAACCTCACCCTAGATGGGTAACCATAGAATGTGGTGTATGTCCTCTAAAGTAACTATCATCTCATTTGTAGGTAGATGAAAGGTGCAGGTGTCCACATCCCACCTCTCTACTAAGGCTAGCAACATGGCATTGTGGTACCTCATTAGTGGCATGGGGTAAACCCAAAATAATCTTGTATCATGTAGGATACTGATCTCCTCCTTTGGTAGCCATGTGAGAAGGTCTCGAAGGAAACAAAACTGTTTCCCTTTGAGATGTTGGAGAGCTTGGGGAGGGATCTAAATAATAAAATATACTAAGTAAATCCTAAATATATTAATTAAATAATTAAAAAGTACACTAAAGTTTCTCTAGGACACTTTACGATCAATTTGGACACTTATGCCATTTTTGGACGGGGTCTTGGAAACTTTAGGAAATTTTTAACACTTTGTGCCAAGGTGGGACACTTTGCGCCAAGGTGGGACACTTTGCACCAATGACGGATGATTTTTGAAAAAGATGGATGCTTTGCAACTATCTTTTCTAGGGTCCTAATCATACTAAAAATAAATTAAAAAATTACTACAAATTCATGAAAACAAAGAAAAAATAGCATAGAATCCACTCACTGTAGGTTGGATTGAGCATTGTGCCACCTCATCATGTAACACATCAAGTCTACTAGGCCTGTATGGTTGTCAACTCAGCATCCTAGATCACTCTATAGCAAGGTAGATTGCAAAGAGGTAAATGTCAAAATGAGATAAAAAAATGTCATTTTGATTCATATATACCTAGTCTTATTATAAAGTTATATATTTTACTTTAGGTATATTTTGTTCAAATCAACATATTGCAGGTTAGAGAACTCCATTTTTTATGTCTTTTATTACATTGGATTCATAATTCTGCTCCTAATCTCATCAACTTTCTATCACTATGTGGTATGGTACTCAAAAATACCCTATGATAAGACTTATGTAATTCAATATGGTTTCATGGCTACCCTAATTCCACCTCCGTAAAGCAAGCGAAATCAAGGGAGCATACATCTACCCTCAAATTTGATTCTCTATAGAATTTTGATAAGAGGATTTTTGAATGAGTAAAGAATCTGTGTTGTAGGATGCAGTTCCTAACATTGTGGTATTGCAGATAACTACAATGGGGGCTTCATTTTCCCTAATGAATCCATACGAGTATCCTTTTTATAAAATATCTTAGAATTCCTTAAGCTTACATATGCACGTAGCATCATATGGTTGCTAAAGTGGGGGCTAAATGTAGTGTAGAAAATTGTACCCCTTTCTAGGAGAAAGTACAATCACACTTATTTGGACCTATTTTAGTGACTTTTTCATCGATGCATTTTAAAAACCTCATTAATAGGCCCCTAATACCCCTTTATCATGCATCCCAAGGCCTATTTTACTTAATTTTATTTAATTCTCGACACCACAACCCGCATTGAATAAATGTTGTGAATTAAACTAATGCCCCGACATTTAAGGAGTCCTGATGATTTAGATCAAGACCCATTCATCCATTGGGCGAATGGGTCCTCATTATGTTCCTTGAACTCAACTCTTGATATGTTTTTGGTGACATTTCAATCTCTCAAATTCAAATTTCACATGTCAGTTTTTAGGATTTGATAATTGGAAAATTAGATAGGAATCTTATAAAACTAAGTCTCGCATTCATTTTACACTAGAAAGACAAGAAGAAAAGAAGAAAAATTCACATGAGATCAAGCATTCAAAATTGAAATCTTGGAGTAGCATTTGAGTTGTTTTTACAAGTATTCAAGCTCCTTTCACTAGTACAAAATAGAAATAAACTACTGAAAAAACTACTAAAAATTGCTTATAAATGACTACAGTTGGTCACATGACCTTTAGTAGTTTATTGCAAGTCATATATAACGCGACTAGATTGGTGAATAAACCATTTTTAGAAATTTATTGGTTGTTTTGATTGGTCGATTTGGTAGTATATTTAGTCGTTGATTTAGTCATTCATTGTTGTGATTTGGTCACTTATTTAGTCACTTTTTTTCCACTAATATATTTAGTCATTGATTGTTGTAATCTGGTCACTTATTTAGTCATTTTTATTCACTAATATATTTAACTAGTCACTTATTTAGTTGTTTATTTAGTGATTGATTGTTGTAATCTGGTCACTTATTTAGTCAATTTTTTATTCACTAATATATTTAGTCATTGATTGTTGTTAATTGGTCACTTATTTAGTCATTTTTATTCACTAATTTTTGTGCATTGGTAGTGTATTTAGTCATTTTTATTCATTGATTTCACTAGTCATATATCTAGTCATATTTATTCATTGTTCACTTATTTCTATCAATTGGTAGTATATTTAGTCAATTTAATTATTAATTGATGTCAATTAGTAGTATATTTAGTCATTTTAATTGACTGATATTTGAGGATTTAAGCATAAAACACAGAAATACACATC
>VDFB02271358.1:297311568-297449683 GCA_007258455.2 Sequoia sempervirens
ATCATAGCAACCCCTTCCATCTATCCATCCAGTAACCTTTCCCCATCGAAATCTTTATCCCTCTATCCATCCATCCTAGCATCTTTCCTTCTTCTCATATTTATCTATCCATCCCTTCATCTTTATCCTCATCCCATCTCTTAATCCCTTGTCATTAATATCTGGCTATAGGCCCCCCCATGCAACCCAATGTCATATGTCTCACTATCATCAATCCCACCTCTTTCATACATCTTGCCACTCTCCTCTCAATTTTCATCTTTTGATGATTGAGATAACTATCCCAACCTTAAGCTTCATGAAATCACCATCATCCTATCCTATCCACTAGGTCTATCTTGTTTCATCATATCGGTTCCATCATTTTATCCACTTATCATGGTCATCTCATCATCCTTTATCCATGGTCGGTTGTTGGCCTTTAGTCGAACTACGTTGCCCATGTGCTTTCATGTAGGCAAGGTCGATCATTTGATCCACCCCCAGAGCTTTTGTCTGTCTGGTTTTTGTCCTCCATCATTTGTCTCCATTACCCTCTTTCCACTTTTATCCATTGTCTTTTATCAAACTACGAGGGATTTTCGCTTTCATGTAGGCAAGGCTAGTCTTTGATCAACCTCTGAGCCCCTAAGTCTTTAGGTGTATCTATTTTGTGTCTTGTGTCTTGTTGTCATGCCATGTCATCAAGTATGTCCTTATCTAGGTGGCTCTTAATAAATGAGATCCACCAATATCATCAAATCCAATTGATTTTTAATATCCTATGTCCTTTAGATCACTTAGTTTAGTCTCCATCTTTGGTCTTAACAAGATGTATCCTTCCTAATAGGTTGCATCAATCCCCTCCATCCTCTTGGTCGTGTGGAAAAGGACATCTAAATTTGATTGTGATCTTTTGATGCTTTTGGATTTTTTATCATTTGAGCTCCCTATCACACCTCATCATGGTCGCCTTGATCCATCATATCATGGTGTGTTGTGACTGGTAAACATAGGGCATCGGATCTTTTGTTTGTTTTTGTCTTCTTGGTTGTCCCGTGAGTACCCACCAAGATCCTTGTGGTATTGTGTTACACTGGGGCATCCTTTGTGTTTGTGGTTTTCCAACATTGGCCCTACCAAAGCCCCTATGACTTTGGGATGTTGGACTAACCTTTTGTTTGTTGTGTCAGTCCCATGCATATGATACAGAGTCACCTTGGTTTTTCATACCCTGGTGCATAGTATCTCATGATATATCAAACTTAGTGCTCATTACATGGAAGAATATCACATAATAATTAGCCTACTTGATTTGGTTATTATCCATTCATCCTTCATCACTTTCCTCATCTCTCTATCCTACCCATTTTCATCCCTTCACTTTCTTCATTCTCATCATTTCATCATATCTTCAATCTTCTTAGAATAATATAGATTGGTTATTCTAAGCATCTTTTCATCAATCCTCATCATTTCATCCTATTTTCAATCTTCTTAGAATAATATAGATTGGTTATTCTAAGCACCCTCATCATATCATCATGTTTGAACAATGTTCTTAGAATAATATAGATTGGTTAATCTAAGCATCTTTTCCTCTATTGTTTTCATTCTTTTCATCCATCTCACATCTCAATCCAATCCTCATCCATTCAATCTAGCACAAATCATCTAATCACATCCTTGGTCTTGTTCCTAGCCTTGCTACAAGCCTTGATCCAATATATCTCATTGTCATCATCATCAGGATGTATCCTTCCCTATCCTTTTGTGTTGTTTTGGGATGTATCCTTCCCTATCCTTTGGTGTTGTTTCAGGATGTATCCTTCCCTCATCAACAACACTTTCATCATCATCATTAGGATGTATCCTTCCCTATCCTTTTGTGTTGTTTTTGGATATATCATTCCCTCCTCAACAACACTCCATCCATCATCAATCCATTTTGGCTTGTAGGTTGACTAGGGCAACATCACCTTTGTTCTTAAATCCATTTGTGCTTGATGTTCTCTCTTCATCATGTTGTCCTCCATTTTGTCCATCATTTTGCATCATCTTACCCATCAACCCTTTCATCCTCTTATCCATTTTGAGAGCACACCCATGTTCTCTTGAACCTGCCTATCCTCTCGATGGGGCATCCTCAATCCCTAATATTCATCTTCACCCCATCATCTTTCTTCCTAGTCACTTCTTTGAATGATTGGGGCATCTTTCCCAATCTAACCATCTTCTTTGAAATGATGCTATTTCGTAGCATCATCTCAAAGAGGGGCAAAATGTAGACACCTAAATTTCGCCACTTACATTTGGTAAAATTTATCCCTTTTCATCTAAATATCCTCTTATCTGCAATAATTAAGTAATATTACTATTATTTAATTAATACCCTTAAATTCCTCTAAATCCCTAAGGTATTTAGTTATATAATTAAATACCTTACCCTTTATTCCCCTTTTCCTCAAAGAATTAAATAAATTATAATACATTTATTTAATTCCTCACATGTCACATCCTCAATCAATTTTCTTAATCCTAATCCACCTCATAATCTCATCATTAGGGGTGTGCACATGTCTAATCCATGATTAGCATGCGTCACATCCTCCAACTTTTGCAAGTTGGCTCCTAATTTTCATTAGCCAGCTAACTATCCTCTAATCATTTATTAGCTAGTATAATCAACCCCTTTGGTCAACTCTCCCCATCCCCCAAGGATTTTTTAATTCCTTTTTGTTTTCTCAAGGTCCTCTCATGGAATTTTTAATTCCATTTACAACCCCATGTCCTTCCCAATAGAATTTTAAATTCCATTTTATTCATCCAAGGTTTCTAAGGAATTTTTAATTCCTTTTATCATCCCCATGCACATTAAAAATGAATTTTTAATTCCTTTGGTCAACTGGGTGGGTGCATGAAGTTGGGTACCAATTTTGTGGCCACTTTTCAAAAAAGTTTTAAAAAATGCGCTCGCGTTATTTCGCATTAAAAACAAAGAAAAAGTCAAATTATTTTCCTTGGGATACCAACCCAAAGGCTTGGAGGGCATTCCCAACAAGGCTAGATACATGTTTTTGCAAATTCTACAATTTTTCACACAATCGAGTCTGTGCTCACCATCAAGATTGCATCTAATTTAATATCGACAAAATCAAACACATGAGTAATTTTAAGTTCTCTCTTAGCTATCCAATGATGTTTTTTTTTCACTTTTTGACAATGTTAAGCCTTTCATCCATAATTTATTTTGTTTGTATGTCTGTTTTTTGCTAAAAAATAGTGTTTGGTGTTTTTTTTGTTATAAATTAACCATTCATCAAAATTTCAAATAAATTACATTTTTAGAAACTAGACTCCATTCTACAAAATTTTTGAAAAAAAAAGAAAAAAAAATCAATTATTTTCCAAAATTTGTAGTGGGAGCACGGCCAAAATTCTTCTTTTCAGGAAGTGCCCACTTAGAAAATTAGTAAAAAATCAAATATTCATTAAAAATTATCAGAAAAATTATGAATCAACTAGATGCTATTAGCTAAATTTTGATCGTAGCGATTTTAAAAATACTACAAAAAAGTTCACCGTGCTCAGATCGTACAAGAGTTGCTATGTTATGTTTTTCTGACAAAAACAACACCAAATTTTGTACATCCCTCTTTTCAACCCCTTAATCTCAACCATTTTCAAAATAAATTTGTAGTTTAGAAAGTAGACTCGGAGCACTTCGATCCTTTTTTTTGTTCCATCTCAAAATTTTGAGTGTAACTATAGTCAATTTCACGTCCAAGTTCAGCATTCCCTGATTTTAGAAAAAAATGTGGCCACTTAAGCCCCCTTTTTGGGAACCATCTTGGTGCACTTACCCAAATATTTGATCTTAGCCCTTGATCTCTTTTCCTCCTTTAATCTCCACTATCCATTCCTCTCTCCCTTGGCTAAATGACAAACACATGCATTTTGAAACCCTAACCATTCTAACTATTCTCAAGCTTTCACACCATCTTCATAGCCAAACCCTTGCATCCATAGCCATTTTCATCCATCCTTGTATCCAAATCAAGCAAAGTCAAGCCGTTATGCTGCTGAAATCATTCTAGGAGCACACACATCAAGCTATCAACGAGGAAAAACAACTTCATCAAGCTCAAACAAGGTAAAATTGGTTTCATTATCATTTTAAGTTTGAGTTTCGTCTTAAGCCCAATATTGAGGTGTTGTTGTGTTTCCCTCGCTTGCATTCCATTTTGTTTTGCATTTTAGACTAGGAGAAAAACACTGCACACAATATCTATTTAATCTAATTGTCTTTTATAAAATGTGAAAGAATAAAAGAAATATAAAAGGAAATCCTTATTTTGAAGATTTTCTAAAAATTTTGTTTGAATTTCCTTAAAAGATATTTGAAATTGGAACAACATAGACTTTTGAATTATTCCTAGTTAGTCAAGACCTAACAATATAGGGGTATGTGCAGAATCATGATGGGCCAAAAAGTGGCAATATGATGGGTATGTGGCTGACGACTTTTTTTTACCTAAAATTGATGAAACGAAAATGGTTTTTAAAGGATATTCTCAGCTTTCCACCAATATAAATTATGCTTTACTTTGAATTTAATAAGTAATTATTATTCATTTTCTATTTGAATTACGACTAAAGTTCTAATTGATAGGATGATTGAAAAACATCTATAGCTTTCAAATGGTATCACATTTTTTGAATCCAAAATATGTGTCACATTCTATGTTTTGCATATTGTAGGATTAAAAAAAAAAAATGAATTTCAAGTTTTGACCAAGTTAAGGTGGTCGACATATGAGTTTTTATATTTTTAAAAGTTGTAATAAAAAATCATAATTAATTATTTAGTTGGAAAAAATACAAAAACTATGCATCACATTGGTACATGAGTCCTCTACTTATATCTAAAATATTATAAAAAATATTATCATTTTTATTGTGTATAGGGTGGTCGGACAAACACCTACTTTTTTTTTTCCCTAAAATTTAAGTACTACTACATTGAAATTTCAAATTTTCACCAAATAGTTTTTTTTTAAAACAAACCTAGTAGTTTAAAAACTATATTCAATTTTCTACAAATTCTATTCTTACATATTTTTGAAATAATATGGATAACTTATTCAAATTTTTACATCAAGTTGCCTAACTCTGATTTTTCTGAATTTTTTTCCACTTAAGGGCCTATTTTTTCCATGATGATCCTGCACATACCCATAGTCCCTAAAGAGGATTTTACCAACATTTATGAATTCCATATATCTTTTCAAGAGAGGTTGGGAAATTTTCAATTGAGTCTATTGTTCGTAATTTAATCATGTGATTTTGTTCATCAATATGAATTAAAGTGGAGTTTGATTCAAACATATAAATACTTAAGAATGGTGATGGGAAGCCTAGATAGTATGATATGCCAATCTATACAAACTATAATGATTAGGTGTGGAAGATCCTATTGTTATTGCAAGAATGTCACATAAAATATGGAAGGAAAATTTATGAAATCAAGATTTAATCATATCAACATACAGAACATAAAAAACATTGATAACAAAAAAATTGTGTTGGTTTTGGATCTAGATAAGAGATGAGAATTTAATCCATTTAAATTGTGTGTTTTTGGAAAGAATCAAAGGAAAAAGTCTCCAAAGGAAGGAGGAACTTAGAAAAGGAGTTTTCAAAACTCATACATTTGACATATGTGGGCTAATGAAAACCATGTTGATTGGAGGACAATAATATTTTCCAAACGTCATTGATAGTTACTTGAGGTATATTCAGGGTTTCTTCGATAAGAGAAATTATAAAGTTTTTTATAAGTTTAAAGGATTTAATAATATAATTGAGAAACAAACAAGAAAATGCATAAAGAAGATCAAGAGTGATAATGGTAGAGAGTACAAATCAAAATATTATTTTAATATGCATGTGGGAATCCAAATATAATTCATGGATATCACCACATAGCATAGAATATAATGAAGTTGTTAAACATAAGAAATAAATTATTCAAACAATCAAGGAGTGTGATGAGCCATCTTGTATTGTAAAAATGGTTTTTCATTTTAATGTAAATGCTTATATAGAATACCTTGTTAATATAGTTTCAGCCAAGGTAGTAATAAATAAACTATATAATAATTCTAGTGAAGGATCAAACCAATAGTAAGCCATCTTTATTCATTTGGGTGTGCAACATATGCCAAAATATCTAATGAGAAAAGGAGGAAGATAGACATGAAAATTTAGAAAATATGCATCTTTTTCCAATATGTGTCACAAGTTAAAGGCTATAAGATGTATGATCCTACTAAACACTTGTGGCTATTTATAGAGATGTCATATTTCATGAAAGAACTAACATAAAAATAAAGTGAGATATAATAATCATCCTACAACTAATTTGAATTCATATTTAGTGCAATCACTATAGCAAGAGATTTCTCAAGGTAGTGACATGAAGAAGAATATGTACAAATATTAAAGAATAATGAGCTAACAATGCATGAATATAAGAAATTACAAAAAAAATCATTATAACTTTAAAGGTTGGTATGGATTCAAAAAATTCATTGAAAGTACTTGGGAACTAAATTAGTTTATCTTTTATTTAATATCCTTTGCATTTGATTATAGTTGTTGGAAACAAGCAACACTGAGAGGGGGGATGAATCAATGTTGTGCAAAAGTTTAATTTTAGTATTCTAAATTTTAACTCACTTAATCATTCAACAAGAGAAATATGCATGAATAGAAAGAACACAGTAACAACACAATAACACCAGGATTTTTACGTGGAAACCCTACTAGGGAAAAAACCACGGTGGATGACCAATCCACAATATAATATGAGTATACCCAAAATAAGGTTTACAAAATGGGAATGCACTTGCATTCAGGCACACCACCTAGAGCTCACTGCTCAAATAAGATAGGTTCACTGCCTTACAATGATTTGGATTGAATCCAAAAGAGTGAACTGATAGAATAGCATCAGCAATGCTTGATTACAATTCTAGTTAAGCTCTGTAGTCAATCTTTTGTCCTTCTGACTGATTCAACAATTCTGCTCTGTTCTCCACAAAATCGCTCTGCCAAAGACTTTAATGCATGCACAAGTGAAACTGTGCATAATTTCCTAATCACCCTTTTGATGTTCAAAACACACCGCTACACTTACCACTTCCTCACAAAGTGATATAACTGATAAGATATATATATTTGCATCAAGGATCTTGTCATTACAAGTCGACCTCCAATAAAATACAAAAAATTCTTCATGTGTTAGCTCAAGTCATGAACAATTTATGATGCACATCCATAAAATTCAGCCACGACATAGCTTGGACCCAAAATAAAAATATCAAACATAGAAACATTTAAAAAATCACCCCTTCTACATTCGTGACACGCTACATTGACTAGGTCGGCCATAATGAACAAATAGATAGAAAAACATCCTATCGGATCTCCTAAATCGTACACCAATTAATGCAACATCACAAAATTCAATAATAATATAGCATACATGATTAAAAAATTGTCTCAGGGATCCACAACTCAAAAATATGATCCGATGAAGCAAACATATCGACGTAGTAATCAGATACCCTGTTCTTCATGCTTTTTGCTAGTAATACTCTATTCTCAACTCCTTCTACCAATACGACCAAGTTCTGATTTGTGGACCAAAGTAATGACTTCAGTTACCATTAATGACAACATTATAAGCCATGTACCAACAATCTCCCCCTTTGGCATTGATGGAAACACTTAGTGAAAAATGACTAAGTGTTGAAACTAGTAAGTACATTGCCAAGGTTCAAAATTTCAAAACACAACTTATTTTGAAAAAACTACTCCCCCTTAGAATGTCAAGGAATTTTTCACTACACTCTCTCCCCCTTTGAAATCAATGACAAAATTGGGAAATCCAAATTTTCAAAATTTCAAGACTATGCAAACATAACCTATGACTTACAGAAATTTGAAGACATCCGCAAAGTCATTCTTCAACACACTTAAGTTTGAGTCCCAAACACTTTTAAAACTATCTAAAATGGTTATGTGACCACAAAGTAGGCAAGATAGAGTTTCTACAGCTTCAAGATTTACTAGGTCAGGAGCAACCATAGCATCTTTAGCCTCTTTCAATGAATTTACCATTATCTTAATCTTTGGACTGATTATTCCTCTAATTTTGCATACTCTCCCAAAAATCCTCTCATTTTCAAGCTTCAAGCTCTCTAATTTGTCAAGAAAAGACATTACCTGAGCTTCTTGTTCACCAACATTACCAGCTAATGGATCAAAAGAATTAGAAATAGTGACCAACTATTTCTCAATATCCTTCACCTTCTTTTCATTTGCTTGAGTGAATTTAGACAAGAATAAACAAGACTTATATGCTTTTCCTCCTTCAGAAAAAGTATCTTGAACATTTTTCATGCAGGTGACTAATAGAGTTTTTTCTTTTGCAATCAATTCTTTCAAACTACCTAATCTCTTTTCCTTGAACTCCTTCTATAGCTTAATCAAGGCAGATTTATCAACTTCTTTAGCTCACTGGAAGAGGAACTAGATGGATCCATAACATGGCTAGGCATTAATTTCTTCAGAACTCCAAATGCAAGGCTTAGCAATTCACTATCTTCTATGCGAGACTTCAGAATATTATCACTGGCTTTGGCTTGAGAAATTGAAGCTACCTTCATCATCTGAATTGGGGATAAGGTGGATAGATTGATTGAGCGTTCATCCAATTCATGATCTAATTCTTCTTGCTGCTCCATCAGAGATCTCCTTACTACCTCTACTCTAATTTCTTGAACTTTCTCTTCTTCAACCTTGGGTTCTACAAGGACTGTTTCAGGATTACCTTTAGGCACTTCAACTTTTTCAATATACACCTCCTTTTCCTCAGCTAACACCTCCTTAGGAACTTCAAATTCCTTAGGTATTTCTGTATTTTCCGCTTCAGAAGGAGTCTGGAAATTTTCAACATCAACATTCACTTCCTCATATCCAGTATCCACTTCTTCATTTATCTTATTCTTTGACAAAAACTCTTCCATAATCTTCTTGGTTTCCTTAACAACAACATCAATCTCACTAATCATGAGTCTATTCACCCTTGTCTTGCTTTTGAATTCCTTTTTGACCTTTTCAAGGAGTGAATTCATCTCCTCTATTGACATCTCCACGCATAAATCAGCAAGAATTATTTTCCTGATGTTCTCTTCTTTTGTTCTGGCACTTATCTTTCTAGAATCCAAAATATTATATAGACTCTTGGGCAAGCTAGACATGATTTCAACAAGAACTTTATTGAAAATATTCATATGTTTTATTGTGGCCTCTTCAAGAGTCCTCTGACTAGATTCATCAAAACCTTCGTACCATTCACAAAGTGGCTTGAGATTACCATCTTTGACAACTGCATTCTCAACTTCCTCAATTGTCATACAGGGTTTGTCAACTTTTTCCTTTTTCTCTGCTTCTTCTTTACCGGAAGATTTTCTCTTGTTTAACTTGACAGCCTAAGTCCCAATAGCCTTTATTTCTTTTATGACTTCTTCTGATTTAGTCCCTTCCTCTTCATGTTTAGAAATAGTTTCATATGTTCTCGTTCTTTTATTCTTCTTTCTTTTTCTGGAAGCCTTGGCTTGAGCTAGCTAGGTTGTAGGGGAACTCCTGGTGGATCTAGTGGGGAGAGAAGATATTCTCGAACTAGCAGATTTTGTTTTTTCTTTTTCTTTTGTTGCTTCAGCTTCTTCTCTCTTTCTTCTCACTTATTTCAATTTCTCCATAGGTATGCCCATATTTTCTGCAAATATTTCTACCTCTTTTCTTACTCTCCTCGCTATCATGGGCTTTTTTCATATCAATATGTACCTGTATACTTTTCTTTGCATAAGTTCCAAATATTTCTTCTCCCGGATCTTGAGGTGAACTCAACAAGTGTTTTGCATGCATTTTCAAAAATTTATCCTCTACTTCGTATCCCATAGGCATGATCCAAATTGTTCTAGGATCAATAGCTTCCATATGGAATTGATCAATGTCTACCATGAAGTAGATAGTATCTTTGTATTTTTCCATGATTGACGTAGGAATTCTTTCCCTGGCATGCATCATATTTTGGAAGTTTTTAAAATATCCCAAGAGGGTGGTATTCTGAGTCTGATGATCACTTAAACCAAACAACATGTTCCTTATCTGAACAACTACCAGCTCATCAATGCGCCAACAAACTTTTCCAACTCCCAGAACCTCATCCAAGAAGTAGAAAAAAAAGCATAGCAGCAAATTACCATACTTGAATGTATTCTTCTTATCTTTCTTGATTTTCCCTAGATTCTCCATTAACTGACTTCTAAGCAATTCACACAAATCGTAGTCTACATTTTGTTTCACCATCTCATAGGCTACATAGATAGTCATACCAAATACAGAGTTCTCCTGACTTGAGTGATAGATCTTATACCCAATAACCATTGATGCAAATTTTACATCTACTACAACAATATCCTCTATTGTCATTACCATTCTATCCCATTGAGCACCTGTTGCCTCAGTGACCTTATCATTCTTTAAGGACTTCAAAACTGGAAGTCTATCAATGGAATTCAGACCTGTGACTGCACATATAGCCTCTTTTGTGATTGTAAATGGCACATCTAGCCACATAAATTTGTCATGAACATGGCTCAACACATATCGAACCCATTCATTTTCCTCAAATATTGGAAATTTTGTGAACTATGCGAACTTCTTTTCCTCTAGGGTTTTAAATTCTAGCTTTATAATAAGATCTTGAATTATGTGATGAGAATACAGATTCATCAAATGAGAACTTCCCAATTCTTCGATATTTGCATTTATATAAGCCCTAATATCTTCATTGTCCAGGACTCTGTATGACACAAATGAAAATGCACCTAAGGGCTCTGTCTCTATAGACTTATAAGGATTCCTTTTAAACTTTGGATGCGGCCTATCCTTTACTTCAACTACCAGAGGAGTAGACATGATTGCAATCTCACAAATTCATAGGATTTTCAATAAATACCTTTCAAGGGTGCAACAAAATTTGATCATAGATCCTCCTTCACACTAGAATCTCTCCTCAATTCAGCAACACTCACTCCAGATCTCTCCAAACTGCTTTTCTTCAAAATACAAAGTGACAAATGAGGGAAGGGGTATGTGCAGGATCATGATGGGCCAAAAAGTGGTGATATGATGGTATGTGTAGGGTATGTGGCTAACAATTTTTTTTACCCAAAATTGATGAATCAAAAAGGGTTTTTAAAGGAGATTCTCAGCTTTCCACCAATATAAATTATGCTTTACTATGAATTTAATAAATAAATATTATTCATTTTCTATTTGAATTATGACTAAAGTCCCGATTGATAGGTTGATTGAAAAACATCTATAGATTTCAAATGGTATAACATTTTTTGAATCTAAAACATGTGTCACATTTTATGCTTTGCATACTATAAGATTAAAAAAAAAAAATTGAATTTCATGAAGTTTTGACCAAGTTAAGGTGGGCAGATATACAAGTTTTTATATTTTTTAAAAGTTGTAATAAAAAAATCATAATTAATTATTTACTTGGGAAAAAATTGTAAAAAAATATGTATCACAATGGGACATGAGTCCTCTACTTATATCTAAAATATTATAAAAAATATTATCATTTTATTGTGTGTAAGGTGGTCAGACAGACACCTACTTCTTATTTTTTCCCTGAAATTTAAGTACTACTGCATTGAAATTTCAAATTTTCACCAAATAGATTTTAAAAAAATAAAAATAAACCTAGTAGTTTAGAAACTACATTCAATTTTCTATAGATTCTATTCTTACATATTTTTGAAATAATATAGATAACTTATTCAAATTTTTACGTCAAGTTTCCTAACTCTGATTTTTCTGAATTTTTTGCCACTTAAGGGCCTGGTTTTTCCATGATGATCCTGAACATACCCGAAGAAAATGTTCTTTTATCATCCACAAACCTAACTCCTCTTTTTCGCAATAAATTCCTTTACCCTAATTCATCTAGTTTCCTGTCTATTATGTATAGAGACAGATGATTCTTCTACGGATCTCCAAAATTCTTCAATACTGCCTCCGATTCGTTAAACAACATCTAGCAAACATCAGTGCACTTACTAGACTCATCTACATTCTAGTACCAATCACCAAAAAGGGGTTTAAAAGATTTACTTGACAGCTCCCCCTAGGCCAGTAGGCCTAAAACTAATTCCCGAAGGGATTTCCAAAAGTTGCTTCTGGTGCTGGCATATTTGCTTCAACAGAGGGATTCTTCTTCACCCATTTCTTCTGCATTTATCTTCTGATCACATCAGTAGTGACTTTACTTTTTCCATTAACATCCTGTTGCATGTTCTGTTTTACTGGACCTCTTCTATTCCAACAAAATCTAGCAGTGTGGCCAAATTTGTTGCAGTTGTAGCAAACAACACTTCTCTGTCTAGGCCAGCTATTCCACTGATTTTTTCTTGATTTGCATTGGTTAGCAACATGTCTAAATATATTGCATGCATAGCATCTAACAACTCTATGAAATTTATTCATCACAATTATGCATTCACTTGACTTATGATCATACTTATGGCAATTAAAGCACTGACCTAAAAATGATGGTCCTCTTATGTTCATCATGCTCCTAAATTGAGAAGCCATATGACCAATTTTTTTGCAAGCATAACAATAGCCATTAAATCTTTGAGAATTTGGTTGTCTTAACGGATTTCTTCTAGCTCCAATCATCTAATTTCCTTGCCTGAATCTCCCTTGTCAATTTTTCTTTTGTCTAGATCTGGAACTTTCTCCTTCTTCAAATTCAAGACCTCACCTGTCCATCAGTCCTCTGTCCTTTAATCAGTTCAACAAGTTTGGCTGAGCTTGCTTTGAATTTCTCCTTATACTCATTCGCAGCAGCAAGTTCATTTCTAAGATCATCAGGTTGTTTTTCAAGCACTTCTTCATTGTTTTTAGATTCCTCCAGTTCATTGTCCAATCGGCTACATTGTTCAGACTTTTCTTTCAAGGATTGTGTGATATTTTATTCATTCTTCTTTCTATCTTCAATCTCCTTAGTCATTTTCATCATGATGGATTCCATCTCACACTTCAGGGCAACATTCTCTCTAGAAAACTTTTCACATTATTTTGTCTTCTCCTTCAGGGCATGACTGAGTTGTTCATCTTCCATGATTTTGTTCTTCTACTTAATTTGATCACACAATCCTTCCTTTTCTCTCTTGATTCATTGATTTTTTCTTTCAATGACTAAATGAATTTCTCTGCACTCTCAAGATTTTCTTGCAACACCTGATTCTCAGACTTTGACTGGTCAAGATCATCAAGGGCCACCATGAGTTGTTGTTGAAGACTGCTTGTATCCATTGAAAAACTCCTTCCAAGATCTCCCCATTTTTTTAGACTTCTTCCAAGGAACTAGTTCTGATACCAATTGTTGGAAACAAGAAACATTGAGAGGGGGGGTGAATCAGTGTTGTGCAAAAATTTAATTTAATTATTATGATCTTTAACTCACTTAATCATTCAACAAAATAAATATGCATGAAGAGAAAGAACACAATCAAAGCACCATAACACTAGGATTTTTATGTGGAAACCTTGTTAGGGGGAAAACCACAGTGGATGGCCAATCCACAATATAATATGAGTATACCCAAAATAAGGTTTACAAAATGGGAATGCACTTGCATTCAGGCACACTACCTAGAGCTCATTTCTCAAATAAGATAGGCTCACTTCCTTACAATGACTTGGATTGAATTCGAAAGAGTGAACTGATAGAATAGCATAGACAATGCTTGATTATAGTTCTAGTTAAGCTCTATAGTCAATATTTTGTCCTTCTGACTAATTCAGCAATTCTGCTTTGTTCTCCACAAACTCGCTCTGCCAAAGACTTTAATGCACAAGTAAAACTATGCATAATTGCCTAATCACCCTTCTGATGTTCACAACACACTAATACACTTACCACTTCCTCACAAAATGATATAACTGATAACTTATATATATTTGCATCAAGGATCTTGTCATTACAAGTCAGCCTCTAATAAAATACAAAAAATTCTTCATGTGTCAGCTCAAGTCATGAACAATTTATAATGTGAACCCATACAAGTTAGCCATGACATAGCTTGGAACCAAAATAAAATTCTCAAACATAGAAACATTTAAACAATCATCCCTTATACATCTGCGACACGCTACACTGACTAGGTCGGCCATAATGAACAAATAGACAAAAAAACATCCTGTCGAATCTCCTGACTCATACACCAATTAATGCAACATCACAAAATTCAATATTAAGATAAAATACATGGTTAAAAAAATGTCTCGGGGATCCACAACTCAAAAATATGATCCGGTGAAGCAAACAGATCGACATTGTAACTAGATACCTTGTTCTTCATGCTTTTTGTCGGTCATACTCTATTCTCAACTCCTTTTGTTGGTATGACCAAGTTTTGATCTATGGACCAAAGTAATGACTTCATTTTCCATCAATGACAACATTAGAAGCCATGTGCCAACAATATTAGCTTATGATAATTGTTAAATAGTCTCAAATAACTACTTGTTGAAAGAGGTATTGACTTTTGTATATGTTATTATTTATCAAGAAGGCTTGGAATTTAATCACACTTCTTCCAAGAAAAAAAATAATGGGTGAAAATGGTTGTTCAAGAAAAACTCAAACCTGATGGAACCATTGATTTGTACAAGGATCAATTGACAGTCAAGGGATTTTCACAAGTAGCAAGTATTGATTATCAGGATATATTTCCGCATGTGATTAAACTCATGTCTATTCATTTTTTCCTTTTTGTTAGTATAATTTATGGATTTGAAATGGATTTAAAAATTATGATCCTTAATAGAGAATATAAAGAATATAATTATTTGGATTAGCTACAAGGATTTATGGTCTCAAGGAATGAAGAGTTGATGTGTAATTTATGGAAGACCTATGCAAATTGAATCAATCATCATGAGCTTGATACCAACAAATAGACCTGTATCTTCATTATGTTAGCTTTGTAAAAAGGTTGATTCAAATATTTATATTATGAAAACATATTACTTGAATAATATAATTGAATTATATATCTAGATGATGTAACAAGTAATGATATTAAGGTCTTAAATCATACAAAGGAAATGTTAACATTTTAATTTAAAATCAAATTTCATGAAGAGATACACAATTAATTAGGCATTAAAGTGCAACAAAATTAGAGTAATTATTTTATGCATTTCAATTGACATAACCATATTGAGAACATTCTAAAAAAATTGGCAATGGATGTGAGAAAACTAGTAAGCATTCCTATAGACAATGGTGTCAAAATAATGGTTGATATGTCTCCAAAAACTACCAACAAAGAAAATAAGAATATAAGCATCATAATCAAAGCATAATGGGTAGCCTTATGTGCAAAATGGTTTATACAAGATGTAATACTACATATGTGTTGAGATTTGTGATCTAGTGCTCTTTAAATCTAAGAGAACAACAATAGGTTATTATTAATAGAATATTTAGATATTTAAAAGACATCATTTCATAGAATATATTTTCCATGAAATAAATGCTCTACAAAGTTTGTATAATTGAGGGTATTTTGGTGTTGATTGGGTGAGTGATGTTAATAGAAAAGGGTCAATAACCAATTATTTTTTCTAAATGGAAAATGACTCAACTAGTTTGGGAAGCAAGAGGAAAACAATAATTACTCTATCCAATATAGAGATTGAATATATGATAGAAATGTAAGTAATGGAAGAAATGGTTGATTGAGAAATTTTTTCAAATATTTGATATGCGAGCACAATAACACACTATCATATGTTATAGTAATAAAAGTTGAATAGATCAAACAAGATCTCAACTTATATGCAAGAACAAAGTGTTAGAGTAAAACACCCAAGAAACATCTGCAGAATATACCTTCACAATGCACAAGAGGAGCACTATGCTACTTCACCTGAGAGAAAATGGAATGATATGATTAAATTTACATATGATATAGGCTTTTAAATCTGTGAAAAAGGTGTCACATGGAAAAACTACCCACATGAGAAAAACTACCCAGGATGATTAAATGCAAAAATAATGAACTAATCTACCTGAGTAAACTTAAGCTGATAAATGTAATTTACTCTAACACCCCCCTTAAGTGCAACTTAGGGAGAATTATTATGCAAAAATGAAGGTGCAGTATGGGTCCCAGCTACACAACCATGTTAGGTACCCATTTACAATACAAAAAGGAAATCTCTCACAACCAGAGAAAAGGAGAAAAACCCTATAGGAAAAAACCCCTCCAAAAGAGAGAAAAGAAAAATAAAAACAAGATGTATGGATGGACGACTCAATCACACCCCCAAGAACTACATGCATCATGTATATACAATCAATATCCCCCCCATAAGAGGGAAAGATAGAGACTATATAGTCCCCCATAATGTGTAATCACCTACAAAAATGGTAAGTGCCTAAATAGAAAAAATGATCCAGTGTCAACAAACAACGTGTCTCCCTTTCTAAAGAAAAAAAACCAAATACAAATGTAGGTATGCTTCCCATTCTAGATAGGAATTGAAAGAAAGAAGCATGAAAATTTATGATGGTGTCTCTAAAATCTGCTCATGTGTCACCAAGACCTTGAAAAATGATTCCACGAACCAATAAAGATCATGCCCAATCACAATAGAAGGTGACAAACAAGGTACCATTGGAAACTAATCCTAAATGCTCTCTAGAGACTGAGATGGAGTGACAATAGTTGTACCACAACTATCATCAAATTGGAGGGATATACCCTCAAATGTGTCTTCCAAGTCAAAAATGTGAGATTCCACAAACAATGAACCAATGTCTGACAAATAAGAATCCCAATCACAAAGATAATGAGATACTAGTTGTGATGAATCACTAGATGTGCTCAATGAATCATCAACACAAAATGAATGATCCAGCTGAACAAGAATGATAGGAGTCTCAATCGATGACTTTGCACAATGAATCACTGAAAGTGAAGGTACATCAATTATCTTTGATGGAGAAGAACAAGCATCTGAAGAACCCTCGTCATCCTCATCTGAAGATTCAAAGTATTCCAACACTTCAAACTCTTACATAGTAGCATGATCATAGGGTATCCTATCTGAAAAATGAAGAGGCACAAGATAATTTAAAACATGATCATCTGGGAATGGCAAGGTATCAAGATCTCCATGTATCTCCCAAATTTTACTTAATCCAAAGAGTATATGGACACTCAAAATGATCAATAGCATCCAAAGTGGCATCATCAATATGTATTGTAATAACTCCTAAGACATGATCCCTTTTGCAATTTCATGCAAACTTCTTACTATCAGTACCATGGAGGGGAACAAGATTATATAGGTATGGAAAAAGATGAAGCCATCTCAAGTGCTTCAATATACCATTTCTCCATTGTGTATAGTTCCCCCTTTCCAACATAATCACAACAGGATGCACTGAAAACCCCATAAGCAATTATAAAAAATCTCCAAAAATACAAAGACAATAACCTTCAACAACAAATAGAAACTCCCAAATACTACAAATGAAGCCTTCCCAAAATACTTCAAGAAGCAAAAAAGAGGCTAAGAATCAAACAACTCCAAAGAGCACAACAACACCAATATTGAACAAATATGAGAGAAATTCCTCAACCACTGCAAAGGTGATGAAAATACCTTTCCATTGATATGTGGTTTATGAAAAATGGCCTCTGTTTGCAAAAGATTTGTAAAAAAGAAAGAAAGGCCTATAGAGGCTCTTTTGAATCTTCTGGAGCTCTTGATCACACCATATGACCAAAACGAGCATCACCAGTAGAAAAAAAAATGGCCCCAACCAATAAAGCCTCGCTAAGCCACCAACAAACCAAGTTCAATATGGCACAATAATTGAGCACCAATCACCACACACAAGAGACAACATCTTCACAATCTATGAGTCTTGCTCACAACAATAGACTATAAAACTATTTAAGGAGCCAAAAACAACCTCTTGCAGCCAATGTGGGATTGAAATCCCAGAAAAACTTCAAAGCCTCTTCAAAAATGGGCCACCTTCACTTCACTCAGCATCAAGGAAACCCTAAATAAATATTTAGGGAAAACTTTACAAAATATAAAGTTTGAAAAAAAAATCCCTATAGAGTGAAAAAACTTTCCCTCTTCAAAAACAATCAGACCTTGATGGTGCCTCTCCTCCACAAATTTGTGCCCTTTCAACAATGGATTGGAGCTTCAAAAATAGGATGCCTTTTGTCCATAAGAACTACGCAGGTCTTTGCCAGCTTATGGCCTATCAAATGACAACCTATGGACAAGATTTTAGATGCCTACAAGTGAAGAAATCGTGGCCTAGAATGCACCTTTGGAGTACACAACACTCACGCTCATCACAACGCTTGAGATGTCCATTCGCCAATAATGGTGCAACAAAATTGAAGAAGTGCCAAATGATGGCAATCTCCTACAACCAAGAGAGGAGCGCCTGCCAAGCAAATTTATGCCACAGTCCCAACCATGACAACAACAACCAAAAGAATAGCTTTTCAAACAAAAAAAATCATGCCAAAATCACTGTTGGTCTTGTGATGATAAAAAAAATGTGTTTTTGATGGTATTTTCACACCCTTTGCAAAAAGAGACACCTCTTAGGAACCAGTCACCTTGTGGATGACACAAATGCACCTCAGATGAAGATTTGACAGCCTTCATAAAATACTTGCCTAGAAACAACAATAATACACCCAGAAACTTATGAACTTCTAAAATAGGATGTTGCCTTCCAAAGAATACTATGTAGCCTCATCTTCATGTGTTTCCAATGAGGAAATGTCCTCAAAAAATGAAACAACTCCAAATTGTAAGTTTTTCCCTCTGCGAGGAAATTGCGCCAGTCTAGAGGTGATACATGTCCTACCAAATAAATAGTTTGCATTCAAAAAATCGTAGATCTGCAATCATGAAGAATATCGGCCTCTTGAATTTGAATGCCTCTTTTAATCACTTCTAGCTAGCAATAGGAAAAATCAAAATTAATGGGAAATGAGGCAATTTTCAAATTTTCAAATGCTGAAAATAAATCGATCTCATAGATCTCTAGCGAAAACTCTTGGGAAGGATTTGCAGATGGGTGGCTCTGATACCATGCTAGAGCAAAACACCCATGAAACAACTGTAGAATATACCTTCATAATGCACGAGAGGAGCTCTATGCTACTTCACCAGAGAGAAAATGGAATGAGATGATTAAATTTACATATGGTACAGGCTTTTAAAGCCATGAAAAAGTTGTCGGGTGGAAAAACTACCCCCACGAGAAAAACTACCCAGGATGATTAAATGCAAAAATAATGAACTAATCTACCTAAGTAAACCTAAGCCGATAAATGTAATTTACTCTAACACAAAGTATATAGAAATCCATTGAATATTTTGCTTGCAAGATAACCAAAGATTGTGAAGAGTATGACAAAATTTTGTGGCACTAAAAGCATTTATGCTTACTTTTTTATCAAAGGTCTTCCAAAACATATACATAAATTATACATTAAGAAGATTAGAATTTTGAGTTATCCACCAATTGATATTGGTTGAAGTAACAGTGTTGGAATAGTTTCTCGCCATCACTAACTATCTAGATTAGATAGAAATTAAATTAATAGATGTTAAATTAGTGAAAATACATTTAATATTATTTCAGCTTGAATATTTTCTAGATTAGACTATGTGACCCTTTTTTCTTGTATCGATGTTTTGAATCACACTCCATGATCCATTATCATTCTCTTGCTTGTTCATCCAAATGATGGGTCATGGAATGTGATTCAAAATGTTAATGAAAAGGAAAATTTCTCAAATAATCTAATCGAGAAAATATTCAAGCGAATATTATAGAGTATGGAATTTTTTTGTTTTTAATCAATCTTATTATAATCAATAAAACCCTATTTTTTTCAATCTTCTTTCAATCAATAAATCTGTATTCTATAATCATTATATGTTTTTTAGAATCAAACCAAAAAAATGGTTATAGTGTTTCCAATAAAACAACAAATATCAAGAGCGTTTATCCAAGATAGAAAATAAAATAAATTATGTTGTTAACTATGTTGTTAACTATGTTTATTTATGGGTTTGGCAATTTTTTCCTCAAAAATCATACTTTGTTGCAGTCTATCACAGTCGAGTGTGTTGTGCGAACATCTGCACCAATGGTTTCTTACATTTTGTTTTGGGGCATTGTGCTCATCTGCAAAAGTTTAGAAAGTTTGCTGATTTTTTCCTCAAAATCACGGAAATTGATTTTTCGGTGTCTGGTTACAGGAGGGACAACTTTGTTACCCAACATTAGGTTGGATGTTTTGTGATGTTTTTTGGTTATTTCCAGAAGTTCTGCAGTTTCTGGGAGGGTTGGTGGCAAACTCATCTCAAGTGGCAAAGTCAGTGGTGGGCTCTTGTCGTCAAATGATAGAAAATCAAATAAACTATGTTGTTAACTATGCTTATTTATGGTATTCATGTCTTAGCATATACCAACCACCAATCAATATTGGTTGAAGTAACAATGTTGGAATAGTTTATCACCATCAAGTTAATTGTCTAGATTAGATAGAAAGTAAATTAATAGATGTTAAATTAGTGAAAATTGGAATAGTTTATCACCATCAAGTTAATTGTCTAGATTAGATAGAAAGTAAATTAATAGATGTTAAATTAGTGAAAATTTGTTCAATCTTGTTTCATCTTGAATAGTTTTTGGATTAGACTATGTGAGATTTTTTTTTCCAAATCAACTTTTTAGATCACACTTCATGATGCATTATCATTCTCTTGCTTGCTCATCCTAATAATTGTTAGTGTATTAAGTTTATCTTAGGGTAAATAACTCCGGGTGGTTTTTCCCCATTGGGTAGTTTTCCCATCCGTTTGATATTTCATGGCTTTAAAAGCCTATATAGTATGTATTTTTAGCATCTCAATTTATTCCCTCTTTTTGGTGAAATAGTGTATTTGCTTCTCTTGCATCTGTAAAGGTTTATTTTGCAAATGGTGGTATTGGGCTTGGTGGTCTCCACCTACATGGTATCAGAGCCACTCTTATAGACTGAAATTTTTATGTCTTTAGTCAATCTTGTTTTAATCGATAGAACCCTAATTTGTTTAGAATGATTTCAATTAATAAATCTATAATCTATAATCATTACTTGTTGTTTACAATCAAAACCAAAAAAATGGTTATAGTGTGTCCAATAAAACAACGGATATCAAGAACGTTCATCCAAGATAGGCAATCGGATAAATTATGTTATTAACTACGTTTATTTATGGTATTAACATCTCAGCATATATCAAATAGCTTCATTTTAAGACCGAGAGGCACCCGAAAATACTTATAATATTGATTCTCGTTAATCATGGAAACAGAAATGAGGTGATTCCCTTCGGTGTTCTGGATGAAACAGTAATGTCTAAGAAAAAGTAACTAAACATAAATTACATTACTGGTAAGCATTAGAGTGTCCAAGAAGAGCAAGTGAAGGAGAAAAATGCTCAAAAGACGAAGACTGAAGTGATGCAGCTATTGAAGGATTTTCAATGTAATAGACGACTGAACTTCCATGATTGTGTTTTCCCTCGTACGTGGTGATCACTATTCCTTTATCATCCGCGTCTCTTTGCACTCTTTTCTTAACATTACAATTGCTATTAGAGCATTTGTAATAATTCCTGCACATAAGTAACGGGGGCGTTGAGGAGATGGAAGCAGCTCTTAGAATGCAATTAGAACAAGCTACGTAGAGGTAAATGAAAAACGTACCTGGGATTAGGGTTATTGTTAACGACTTTCCTCCCATACTTTCGCCACTTATACCCGTCATCCAATATGTCGAATTCGGACCGTGTCTTAAACGCATATCTAGCAGCTCGTCGAGAAATCTTCTTACTCTTGTTCTGGTCACTTCTTCTGCAGTGCAAGATAACATGTAACAATGAAACAGATTCTAGAGATATGGTTTTCACAGATCAAATTCTATGATCTATCATGAAAAAGAAGAGAGTGAAACAAGAGAAGAAAAAATAATAGATCAAATTTTCACAGTCAATAATGTTATTGTGCATAGACTTTTATTTTGACTGTATAGATTTTTTCTTCTACATATCAGATCAAATTCTATGATTCATCATGAGAAAGAAGTGAATGAGATGAGAAGAGAAAATAATAGATCATAGAATTTGATCCAAAATGTCGAAAAAAAAACTTACACAATCAAAACCAAAAACTATGTACAATTAGGAAAGATACTAACACTAAACCGACACTAAACCGAATAAACTAGTTTCTTTTCAGTTTGAATGAAATTTGTCGGGAGATCGTTACAGGATTGGCTGAGGGAGGAGTGTTGGGCTCACTGCATAGTTGTCAACTTGGGCGTCCATAATATCTGGTGGAGATGTAGATGAATAGGCCATCGTTTATTCAGCAAAACAAAGTAGGGTTTTTAAGTGGATTCCGTCCCTTGCTTTCCTTGCTATTGAATGGCTGGGGGGAGAGGGGGGAATATAAACCTCCTTATTAAGAAATCGCTCACTGTAAATTATTCCGTCGACCTGATCAGTGCATGACTTGACTTGGACTTTTAGTGAGGGCATCACTTTCACTTGACTGGAAGTTGTGCACTCTGATTTCCTGAAGTCCACAAAAGTTTATTCTTTTTTTGAATGTTGAATGCAGCCGCCTACCCTTTCCAGCTGAAGATATGACGTGCTCCTAACTTATGTGGACAATTTGATTTATTTCCAAGCGTAACAGATGATGTCATTACAAGGTGCGTCACTTGCACTGGAATTTCTTCAAGCCATTGGAAGTCTCAGTTGAACGGCCAGAAGGATCACGTACTATAGTGACTGGTTTTATCTCTACCAAGCATGAAAATGAGAAGGGAGTTATATTCACGTACAAAAGAATGAATGACAGCCTATCACTTACATTTCTTTTCTCCATTTCCACCATGGTGATTTGATATTTAGTAACTATGCTCCACTGTACACTTTGACCATTTAGCATTCTTCTACAAAGATTTTGAATTGTATAGAAATGGCACTGTCATCAATTTCTTCCATAGAAATTTGATCTTAGCATGTGTGCATGTTCTATACGTATCATCAATGAATATTATGATTATTTATTATTATGGTATTTAGTAATTGTGACGTGTGGATGACTAAGCAGAAATTGTAATTTTGATTGCAATTAATGTAATATTATAGTATATTAGTTGATAATGGAGTATTTAATATTTAAAAAATGATAGTCATATTGTTAGGTTTTAATAGTAAAGAGGGTAATTTTATTAATATTTTTACATATTAGGTGTAAGAGAGTAGAAGAAGAAGAGAAAGGAAGATGGTTGAAAAATATAAATAAAATCTATTTAACTTTATTTTTTGCTTTCATATGATCATAATAGAGGAATTAGTATATATTGGTAAAAATCACATCTAGATTTATTAGTCTAAGTGAGTGCAATGGTGGTATTTGTATACCATAAAAAGAAGTACAAGTTTTATTCAACAAGACAAATTTGACAATATTTTTTTAATCTTCTTTTTTAAATCTTTTATATAAAGGTTAATAGATGTCTTATTTATAGGATTGCAACCCAATAAATTAAATAGACTTTTTCAATTTTGATAGGTAGATATAAAATTGGTTGAGTAATAATATTTCTAGTTTACTATCATTTACTTTGTGGACAAATATTAATTTATTTTCTTGAACCAAAATATAAAGGAAGTTAAGACTTACCACATATTCACATCAAATAGTTGCTCATAAAGAAATTAATTATATTATCTAATAAAGATCAATGCAAAATTATTATAATTTAAAAGTATTTAAATGTATTTGACTTTCATAATCCCTTGTTAAAATTCACTCAAGAAATTTTATTACAGTTGGGTGTGTGTAGCAAAAATGAAATGTGCATTCTTATATATGAGAGGTATAAATAAATAGGAGTATCGAACATGTCATTTAAAAACAATGTACTAACAATATATAGTAAATATGTTATATTTTAATAGGAATTGTATGAACATTAGGGAATGTAAAAAATTTAAAATGTTGATGTAAATATGAAAATTAGGGGTATTATTTAAGGTTTCATGGTTAGAGGTGATATAAGATAAGTTTAATAAATAAAATTTTAGGTTAACATATTACAAGTAAATGGCTAGTTGATAATGATTGTTTATTTTACTCATTTAAGAAATATTATTTAGACTATCCAACACTAGTGAAGATCATAACGGAGACCTCCCTTAGTGTTAATACTAGATATTTAAACTTGCAAGCATAATGGCCTAGTGTGATCACACATGACTTGTGAGTGTACTAGCCTAGTGGGGATTCAAACCAAAGTGACAACGACCACTCTAGAGTCTCAAACCCGCCAACACAATGGCTTGATGATGGTCTGAATCCTATGAGTTCAAAAATCCAATGGGGGGTTCAACCCTGTTGTAACAATAAAAATACTAATTTCTAACCAACACATCATGGAATTAGTGACTAGTTAATCACGTATGTTTATAGAATGCTCTTATATGTTTATGTAGTGTAGAAAATTGTACCCCTTTCTAGGAGAAAGTACAATCACACTTATTTGGACCTATTTTAGTGACCTTTTCATTGATGCATTTTAAAAACCTCATTAATAGGCCCCTAATAACACCTCTTTATCATGCATCCCAAAGCCTATTTTACTTAATTTAATTTAATTCCTAACACCACAACCCACATTGAATAAATTCTATGAATTAAACTAATGCCCTGACATTTAAGGAGTCCTAATGATTTAGGTAAGGACCCATTCACACATGGGTGAATGGGTCCTCATTAAGTTCCTTGAACTCAACTTTTGATGTGTTTTTGGTGGCATTTAAATATCTCAAATTCAAGTTTCACATGTCATCTTTCGAGATCTGATAATTGGAAAATTAGATAAGAAGCCTATAAACCTAAGTCTCACATTCATTTTACACTAGCAAGACAAGAAGGAAAGAAGAGAAATTCACATGAGATCAAGCATTCATATTCAAGAGCAAGGAGAAGCATTCAAAAGTGAAGTCTTGGAGCAGCATTTGAGTTGTTTTTGCAAGTCTTCAAGCTCCTTTTGACATCAAGATCAAGCATTGCCAAAGGATTGATGATAGTTTCCTATAGAGGATCATGATGGATTCTGGGTTTTGGGAGATGCACAAGACATTCAACCAAGCCTAATGACTTGTTTCCTAAGTGATTCCATCTTCTATTATCATTCTACTTTCAACCTAAGGTATAATTAGATTTATGAATTATTAAGGCAACTTGAGATCTCTTAAAGTAGGTCTTCATCATTGTACATGTTCATTTAGGGATCCTATTCTAGCACACTTGAGTAGAGTTTCTTTATATTATTATTCTTAATCTTAGACACACTTAAGGTTAGGATTGCACACACATTTCATGTTTCAAATTTATTTTCTTCATCAAGGTTTAATTACTGAACTTGGGGTTTGACTGAGGCAAACCCCTATCCACCAACAAACATCAATTTTTTTTTTGAAAATTTTTCCTAGATCTTGATCGGAGAGTAGGGATATCAAGTTACAGGAAGGAATTGTAGGTATCAAGCTTCATTTTCAAATTCAGATTTTTCCAAAAAATTCTTCCAAGGCCCATTTTCCCTAGGGCGAATGAGTCCTTGTTTAGACTATAGAAACAAAAACCTTTGAAAGATGCACAACATTTATTCCTCTCAATTTTTCTAAAAAGTTTTTTGATTCCTTCAATTTTATGCTAAATCTATTAGATCCATTTTGTAGAAGGCATTTTGGAGTTGATTTGCTATTTTTAATCTTTCTCCCCAAAGTGTTGTTTGGCCTAGACCCTCATCCTTGCAAAAAAAGGGAAATTTGTATATTCACACTTTGACTTGATTCACCTTGAGGTTGATAGTCATTTCATTGTGTGGATCTCATTTCATAATGAATTGAGGAAAGATAGGACCCCTTTTCCTTCTTTGGATCCACTTTTCCATTTTTGGAAACCCTAGGGGCACTCCTATTTTTCACCTTTTCATTTTGGTGAACCCAACCTTGTACAACATTTTAAAAATTGGAGTCCCTTTAACCCTAGAACTAATTTTTGCAATAGATTGCATTAGGTTTGCATTAGCTACATTATATTTAGGGTTCTTTAATCTTGCATTAGTAAACATTATATTTAGGGCTAAATTTTCATGTTTGAATCATTTCAAATCATAAAAGTTAGAAAAATTGCATTATATCTAAGCTTATTTGCATAGTACTTGCATTAAATCATTTAGTTTCACATTTAGATTCATAGTGCATCTTAAAAATTGTCACATAATCCATCATTTAACCTTCATTTAACTTGCATTTAGAGTGTCCAAAAATTTGGAAAAATCTATTATAAAACTTTATGTTGCATATCAAAAACAAAAAAAATATAGGATAATCTTAGCATCAGAAAATTTAAATCTAAAAATCCCTTTTCTAGGACCCATTCGCCCTAGAGCGAATGAGTCCCTGTACGGACATTTTCAACAAAATTTCTGAGTGAATTTGGATCTTGGATTTGCATTTTTGTTTCTATTTCTAGATCTAAAAGTTAATTTTATGAAATAGTTTATTTGAACATTCAAAAGGGTATGTGCAAGATCATGATGGGTATGTGTAGGGTATGTAGCTGACAACTTTTTTTTTACCCAAAATTGATGAAACGAAAAGGGTTTTTACAAGAGATTCTCAGCTTTCCACCAATAAAAATTATGTTTTAGTTTGAATTTAATAAATTATTATTATTCATTTTCTATTTGAATTATGACTAAATTCTTGATTGATAGGCTGGTTGAAAAACATCTATAGCTTTCAAAGGGTGTCACATTTTTTGAATCCAAAACATGCGTCACATTCTATGCTTCGCATACTATAAGATTAACAAAACAAAATTGAATTTCATGAAGTTTTGACCAAGTTAAGGTGGTTAGACATACGAGTTTTTTATATTTTTTAAAAGTTGTAATAAAAAAATCATTATTCATTATTTACTTGGAAAAAAATTACAAAAAAATATGCATCACATTGGGACATGAGTCCTCTACTTATATATAAAATCTTATAAAAAAATATTATCATTTTATTGTGGTTAGGGTGGGCAAACAAACACCTTCTTCTTATTTTTTTCCTGAAATTTAAGTACTACTACATTGAAATTTCAAATTTTCACCAAATAGATTTTATTTTTTTAAAATAAACTTAGTAGTTTAGAAACTACATTCAACTTGCTACAGATTCTATTCTTACATATTTTTGAAATAATATAGATAAATTATTGAATTTTTTATGTCAAGTTGCCTAACTCTGATTTTTCTAAATTTTTGCCACTTAAGGGCCTGTTTTTTCCATGATGATCCTGCACATACCCAAAACATTGCTTATTTAGTTAGATTGTGTAACATTTTGAAGATCATTTTCTTGCATATTTCAATCAAATTTAGTGTTATATTTCTACACTTTTCTTTCATTTTCAACACTATTGCATTATTGGATATATTAGTTTACATTTTGCAATCATTAGAAAACAAATCCAAAAACCAAAAACGCCAAAAGAAACAAACAAAAATTGATGAAATTATTGGAGAAAGCATAGTTATTTGATCATGTCAAATCTCTTTTTCCAAGTTAACACATCCCTCAATCCCTTTAGTAGTGATGACTTTGATAGGTTAGATGAATCCCTTGAGGACTTCATCTCACAGTGTTCATCCACTAAGGCTTTTCCTAACAAACAAAAATATAGAGACATCAACACAATCATGCCTCAACTTATCTTTTACCCACCCTCACAACAACCTCAAGTTGAAAAAAACCTGTGCTTATCCTAGAACCACCTAACAAGAAATCATTGAAACTAGGAGGTATCTTGAACTTTACAAGACAACTTCATAAGATAATGTTTTGCAACAATCGGGTTATAATACCGTTGCTCATACATATAACACAAGGAACAATAGGCAACAACAAACCCCTCCTATTTCACTACCTTTGCCTCAACCTATGTTGCCTAGTGCTCCTCGATTTCCTTCGCATAGTGGAAAGGAATATGACCTTGTTGAACAACTTAAGAATAATCCTGCTAAGATATCCTCATGGGATCTTATTCAAGCTTCACCTGTAGACGTTCAAATTATCCTAATTGATATTGTGCACTTGATTCTGATTCACTAAGACAAATTCTTCTTGAATCACTTCTTTACTAACTAATTAATTGAATAATCCTTATTTAATTAATTCATCAAGATTTCTCTTTTAATTAAATAAATCAACTTTATTTAATTAAATCTAATGATCTTCTTTTAATTAAATCACTTTATTTAATTTAATTCTAATGTTTCCTCTTTGATTAAGTAAATTAATTTTATTTAATCAAATCCTAATGTTCTCTTTGTGATTAAATAAATCAAATTTATTTAATCCTAAAGTTCTTCATTTAATTGAATAAATAAAAGTTATTTAATTAAATTGCTAAACTATCCTCTCATTGGATTTAAATAAATCTAAAATATCTAAATCAAATGTCAAATCAAACTAACTTCATCTAAGTTAATTAATCCCAATTAACTCCAAACATTAATCCTCCATTCCTCTAGCTTTTGCAAGTTGCACATGTAAAAAAAAATATTTGATTTATTAATTCCTCTATTTTCATTCAAATGTGGCATATTCTTGGAATATTCCACTTATTTGAATTCTCCCTCCCAAAGTACTTTTGTCCTCCAACTTGGCATTAAAAGCTCAAACATGTCCTCTCCTTGAGCCAACTTAGCATTAACTCCTCTTACAACTCTTCTTCCACAAGCCATATTTTGAATTTCAAATTCCACCTACATGCATTTAACATGCACATTGTTCAAAATGTGCTCCACTCTCCTTCATTAGCATGTTGACAAGTGGCACAATGCCATTGGTTCAAATGTTAATCCCACATTCTTCCTATTCTTCAATCCTCCATCCTTCTTCCTGATAAATAGAGGCCTTCTCTATTGATTTAAGGGAGAGAGGTTAATGCAAGTTTATGATCCAGAATTTCATCCAAGTTAGCATAGAATTTCTCCATCATAGCTAGGTTATTGGAATTTTGCATCAAAGTCATCTTGTTCATCACACATCCATCATCAAGCTTATCAAGGGATTGGGAAAGGGCTTCTTTCCACATCAAAGAAGCACCAATCCCCCTATGGTATGCTAGTTTGAGCATTACAATAGAGTTTCATTTGTGATTTATTTGCACAGTTTAAGATATTTTTCTTTGTTTCCATCTTCATGTGTTCAAAGAATTTCAGAGGGAATGTTTGGTTTACACTTGTTTATTGACTAATGATCACTTGTTTGTTCGTGTTTTAACAGGTCTAAGTGAAGCATTCACATTTTGGTACTAGAAGGAGGGTAGAAATCTCAAAATTAACATGTTTTTTCTCTATTTCTGTCATTTTTTCCATTTTTTGTCTTTCCAGGTCAAACAACGACGTTTGAGGAAATAGCGATGCATACGCGGTCTCTATTTTTCCACTAAGCGATGTTGAATTTAGCTGAGCGATGTTGAAATCCTCAAACAATGACACAATTGTTCCAGCAACGCTATATAGCGACATTGCCTTTGTGTTCAAATGGTGACACCTTTGTTTTCTTGCTTTTGCGCTCAATCTTAAAATGCTCATATCTTGGTCATATTTTTGTATTTTTCAAAGCTTTTTTTTTTAAAATGGTGTATAATTTCATAAGCTATCAAATGGTGTAGGTGTTTCTCAACTTTGATAGAGTTAAAATTTTAAAATTTTCACCTAAAGTCAAATCACATTGTAACCTACTCCAAGTTTTAGGGTTTCTATGCTTAATCATTTATCTAACCCTCATATCTTCTTGTTTCTTGATTTCATCTAACATTTGGAGCTTGGATTGCAGGTTTTCAAGGATCATGGAGCATGGAAGTGAAAGAAAAAGCATTTGATACTCATTGTAGTAGTGTTTTTAAACACTCATGGGAAAAATAACCCATCATATCTTATTTTCCATTCATGCTTTAGGACCAACTAGAATTATTTTGGGCATAAAATTTACAAGGGTATGTGTAGGATCATGATGGGCCAAAAAGTGGCAATATGATGGGTATGTGGCTGGCGACTTTTTTTTTACCCAAAATTAATGAAATGAAAAGGGTTTTTAAAGGAGATTCTCAACTTTCCACCAATATAAATTATGCTTTACTTTGAATTTAATAAGTAATTATTATTCATTTTCTATTCAAATTACGACTAAAGTCGATCGATAGATTGAAAAACATCTATAGCTTTCAAACGGTATCACACTTTTGAATCAAAACATGTTTCACATTCTATGCTTCACATACTATAGGATTAAAAAAAGAAAAATTAAATTTCATGATTTTTTACCAAGTTAAGGAATTACATGAATTTTTATATTTTTAAAAGTTGTAATAAAAATTCATAATTAATTATTTACTTGGAAAAAATTACAAAAATATGCATCACATCGTGACATGAGTCCTTTACTTATATCTAAAATATTGTAAAAAATATTACCATTTTATTGTGGTTAGGGTGGTCAAACAGACACCTACTTCTTATTTTTCCATGAAATTTAAGTACTACTACATTGAAATTTCAAATTTTCTCCAAATAGATTTTTTTTTTTAACAAACCTAGTAGTTTAGAAACTACATTCAATTTGCTACAGATTCTATTCTTACATAATTTTGAAATAATATAGATAACTTATTCAAATTTTTAAGTCAAGTTGCCTAACTCTGATTTTTCTAATTTTTTGCCACTTAAGGGCCTGTTTTTTCCATGATGATCCTGCACATACCCACAAACAACTCAAGCTTTGTTAAGTTTGTTAAAAATAACCTTAGAAACTCACTATATTTGATTTTGGGTCTTAAAAATTGAACAAAAAACTTCAAACACTTGGTTTTGGTGCTATAAAAAGAATCCATCATTGCTTTGAGGATTAAAATGAACATGTGCTTATCTTGTTTTGTAATCCTTTTTACAAGCTAATACTGGTCATTGAAATGTGTATGCACTTCTCTTGTGCTTCATAGAGATCTTGAGAATCAAAAGCATTTTAGTGATATTAGGTTGTCTAAAAGATTGCATCCACATTTCAAATTTGGGCTCTTAAAATTGAATAAATCTTGCTAGTGTGAGAAAAGACATTGTGTGTGTTCTCTCTTTGTTCATGCAAACAAAGATTGATCAAACTACGAATGTACTTACTTGCTTATTTTCACCTTTAGAGGGTCTTCTTTGGTGGGAAAAAGTACTCACCCCAAGGGAACGACCCAAGCGATAATGAGCATAAGCCAAGCTCTTCCAAACCACTATATAAATTTTTGGTTGTGATGAAAATATAAACAATGGGAAGTGGTGCATGATAAATCTCCCCTAGTATCTTTATAATGCATAAATCCCTTGTTCTAAGGGTTGGGAGATCTCTCACAAGGATTTTATCATTGCACCCCCTAAACTGGATGCTCAAGATACTACGAACCTTTATTTAGAATCCAAAATCCCAATATTTGTTGGCATTAGGAGGTTGGACCTTTGGAGTCATCCCACATATTTTTGATTCTTTGTAGAGATGAAAATTTCATCATGGGAGATTCATGAAAAATGAAGCTTGGCTGACCCATAGAAGTGAGTACCATGGAGGGGAGCTAGTGTGGTCAAGCTTCTAATCATCCGCTCTAAATAAGCACAACTGGATTTATCCAAGTGGGAATTCAACAAATGTTTTATTTTCTATCCTAGGGTTGTGCAATCTTTGATTTAGTTAAACACATTGCTTGGATCCAAAATCTTGAGAACAAACATTCAACAAAATCATCAAAATTTCAAACCCTTTAGAAGTAGAAAATACCTTTGAAAAATCCAAGTATTACTACTTGTCCCTGGGGATTCTATCCTTAGAGGCCTCTAAGTATTTGGATTTATATCTCAATTTTCTCTCTAAATTCAACATTAGGGAACTATTGCCTTTATTTTTCTTGATTTCCACCTAATGGTCCTTGTGGGATGAAAAGAAATTGAGACATAGACATCTAGTTTGAAAAGCTAAACAAGAAGTGTGGATGTGGTAAAAGAAATTCATTAACCAAGATTAAAATAATTGAACCCCAAACATGTGCTTGGTATCTTTTGGTTATATGGTTTTCCATACAAACACTGGTCTTTTGGTTTGAACTACTCATGGGGTAAAGCATGTTCTTCACTATCTTTGTCTTATAAACAAGGTCCCTCTTATGTTAATCTAGGATCAAATCAAACACTTCATCCATCCCAAACATCTATCAAAATCCATCCCACCAAACAACTTTAGAGCTTTGGAAACATCATTATCTAGACTTGGGTACATCCTTAAACCAAATCAAAATCACTTACATTTAGTTAGGTGTGTGTGGATGAATCCTTCCTCACACACTTATTTAAATTAACACCCTTTTGAATGAGCTCATCCTAAGGTCGCATTCAACATCTTTGGATCTACAAGTTCATTATACAATAAAAACATCAAAATCAAACCCTAAAGTCTAGCATTGATCCAAAGTTCCTAAAAGTTCAACACCCATATCATTCACCCCTTTCATCCTTCATCTCATCATTGGTCCTAAATCCCTTAGAGGTCAACAAGGTCAAAACAAAAGAATAACATGGAATATAAACTTGATTCATACATCATGAGTAATCTAAATCAACTAAACTATCAAAGCCTTACAATGTTGATTGATTATCAAAACTCACATTTATACAATCCATACATGGGATCATTATCTCCTACAAACTTCAATGGTACAAATGTGAGTTTTCCCAATCTAAATTTTGGAAAACCTTTCCCTATGGTAGATTTAAATCAAATTCCAAACCTACAAATCTATTAACCAAACAATCAATGCATGAGTCTTCAACAAACATTTCAAATCCACACTTGGTAAACTTTACATAGAAATATTGTTCCCACCAAATCCATACATGTCAAATGTGAATATACCAAGTACAAGTTTACCAAACATGAACATTTCAAATCCACACTTGGTAAACTTTAGATAGATATGTTTGTGAATCATAGAAATGTTGTTCAAAGTCCAAACAAGATGTTATTCCATGTATTGATCCAAGTCAAGGTAGCACCATGAAAAATAAAAGTTACCTAGATCAAGGCAATATGTTTCCAAACCAAAACAATATTCAATTTCAACCTATAATTCCAAATCTAAACATCATCCCAAATCAGAACATTGTCTAAAATCAATTTGTCCATGATCCCATAAAACACCACAATATATATTCCAACTAGAACAAAAACCAAATCAACTATATCAAGGGTGTCAAGATCAAAATCAAGATCAAATTTTGTGAGATCATATTGCTATACTTAGAAAATTCATTGATTCATATCACCAAGAGACATCTCCACCCCAAAATCAATACACTCTTCCATTGGTTAAACCACATGTCTTCAAAGCATTGAGTTGTTTCCACAACCACATTAAGAACAATATCTCCAATGTCAAGAGGTTGGATATCAATATCAACAACATCAACAACCAACCAAATCACCCCATCTCGAAGATCAGTCATCACATCTCCAAGATCAATCACAACTATTCATCAATGAGCACCTTGAAGATATTTCTACCTCATACAATAATCAAATCAACGTGCATCAAGAGTCACTTTTCAATCATGATCAAAATACACCAACAATACCCAACAATTATCCAATGCAAGAAATGTTAACATCATTTGATCCTACAGCTGAAAACATTGACAATCTCTCCACCACAATTGTTGAAAACAATGATCAAGATCTATCCATCAATGAGACCTTGAAGATGTTTCCACCTCATCCAACGATCAAATCAACATACATCAAGAGTCACTTTTTAGTCATGATCAGAACCCCTCAAACAATAATCTATTTCAAGGAGTGTTAGAATTATCTGATCCTATTGACATAATCCATGATCCATCAACCAATGATCATGTTGAAAATGTCTCTACATCACCTAATGAGTTAGAGGACATATCTCAAGAATTTATTCCAAAGCATGATCAACATCTTTCACCAAATTCTAGCAATGGTCCTTTCCAAGACATATTGACATCCTTTGACCTCATGCTTATAGATATTGATGTATCATTAACTCAAAATTTGATCCAAGTCCACTCAAAGATCAAGAGGATATTGAGCCACTTCCTATTCCTAATGAAGATATCCAAGAAACCTTTATAAGCAATCCATCCTTTGAAACTAACCCATGTCAAGAACTTGATCCAAAGCATGTCAAAAGCAATTCCAAAATCATTCAAGATCAAGAATTTGTATCTCCAAGATACTACAATGATCTAATGGACACTCTCCTATCTATACAAGATGTCACAAATAATGATCATATCCATATAGCACATATTCCTCCATTTACCCATGAGATGCTTACTCCTAATGGACATGTAGATGATCTTCATTCAAAACAAGAGTCACATACTCTTGATATCATTACCAAGGGACAAGATTCTCCTACTCTTAACATTTGTACACATGATCAAGATACAAAAAAATCTAGAGACATATCAGAAATGGGTCATGAAGAGGGCTTCTATAGAAGTTGTGAATCAAGAATATCTTGTGAAGGCATATCAAAAATGAATCATAAGGAATAATTTTACGAGGACAATGAATCATCGACACCTCTTGAAGAAGCATTAAAATATGATATTCCACAAGATCAAGCCAAAGATATCAATCAGGAAGTTATCCCACACATGGAGGATCCTATCACTTATAAACTTGGATCAATTACCTTTTTAAGGGAAAGCTATCATATCAATGAAGAAGCTATCACCTTTGAAGATCCACAACAAAGTAGAGAAGGATTATCACCTTGTTTCCAAGGTAAATCATATCCTATTGAAAATAAAATGTTTCACTAGATGAATTATCATGGTAGAGGATTAAGCCTACATGAACAAGGTATTCTAGAACCAATGAAAATTATTGGCAATCTTAAGCATCAAGGTCTTGGTTATTCGACAATTAAGGGATCTAAAAATATCAGTGATGCCTCTATAATACTGGGGGAAATTTTATCTAGTGCAAGCATCAACATAGGGAGCATGAAGAGTCCTCATGGTGAAACCAATGTCAATACTACAACCAACCACGTCATGAATCTTCATCTACCCATCACCCCATCCACAAATTGAGACCAACATCAAAAGAAAGATTTGAATCAAAGTACAAAGAACATTATCAAAGAAAAATAAGTTGGGAAGTATAATGGACAAACCAAATACACATGGATACCAAAGAATACAAAGAAAGATTATCCCTATCAAACTCCATTAGTCAAAGAAACTATGGGGAAAAATTAAAAAGGGAAAAGTATCCATCAAAGATGTCCACAAAGGAAAAATCAGGCTTCTCAAGCAATGTATAAAGTATATCAAGCAGTTGGTCCTAATTCCATACACACTTCCATATCCATCCATTATTGCTCATCTTCGCAAGTTTGGAGAGTTAAAGGCTCCAAACTATCAACCAATCCATCTTTTATTCCTAAACACACTCCATCCATGTTGAAAAATGAGTAAAGTTATCTATTTTTGTCATTGATGTCACCATGTTGGTAGTATGCTGGCAGTTGGGTCTGGTACTCTTATACCAGTGCTTATCCTCTCTGGTGGTTGGTCTGGTATTTTTGGTTGCCTATCCGGTATTCTAGTTTGCACTTCTCCACAGATGATAATCTCTAGTTGCAGTTTTGGTAAACTACTAATGGATGTTAAAGGCATGTATGATTAGGTTATCTTGTGCTCTAGTGCATGTATAGCATAGTAGCAACCAACAGATTGATTGTTGCCTTATTGCGTTGAAGATTATTATTGACCGACTTGTTAAGTTAATTTTGATTTGATGTGAAAACTTATGTGCAATCTATTTCTTGGTCCAATCCGACATGATGTAATTTTCTAAAATATTGTTTTGTGTGTTTAGAAATTTTTTGTGAACTATTAGAGCTGACATAACAATAGTTAAAGCATTTTGAAAATACTTTGTGGAGCCAACCTAATTAGTGCCTGTGATGGAGATCAGGTATATATATATAAGTATATGGCGAACAGTTTGGTAGTGTGAGTGAGTAAGTGAAAATGGGTGTGTGTGAATATGTGCAGTGAGTCTATAGGAAAGTGACAGAGGAAATAGTGAAGAAGTAATGAATGTGAAAGTGTGATCATAAAGGCAGTAGCTGTGAGCATATTTGGAACTGTATCAACACATTTTAGGTGCATCATTCTAGTTCATTTTTGGGTTGTAAAGCCTTACTCTATTTTGTACAATTTTTTTGTAGGTAGTGAGCCTCTTGTTGGACAGTGATTCCTTTTTGTTGGTATTGAGCCTTTGTACTTGGACAATGAGTCCTTTTGGTAGTGAGCCTCCTTTTCAAAATACTATATAGTGCAAGTTAACTCTCAACATTTTTTTTCCCTTAGTGGTTTTTTCACGTAAAAATATTGTGTTCATTGTGTTGATTTACTTTCTATTATATGTGTTTCATGCTCATATTTAATAACAAAATAGTGTGGTTGAAGATTCGATAAGTGATAAAGTTTTAAGTTTGAATTTGTGGGACAACTGATTCACCCCCCCTCTCAGTTGTCCTATTTCGGTTTAACCATCCATGCCTCCACACATGATATCCAATTCTCGTGCATTGACCATGTATTGGTAGCCATCCTTCATCATAAGGATTCAGAAGGAACTCTATCGTGATGTACGCACAAAGACAAAGTTAACTCCGGTATCAACAAAGTAGATCGGGAATCTCAAAAGTTGTATTCAAGTGCACATGTCTTGGCAAAACAACTTCGTCAGGAAAGATATCAATGGAAAATTATGACAGAAGCATCTACATCAACACCACTAGGTGATTCAGCATGAGCTTAAAAATCTTTCACAGAGAAATGCAAAAATATGAAAATCCAAAAAAAAAAAAAGGATTGAAAATAGTAAAGAAAAAAATCATCCTCCAGTGAAAACCACTATGGTGGCGCTTTGGATAGGTACCATGATGAAAACCTGGCAAACAGGCATCATGTGTAGAATCAAGCACTTGCATGTGCTAATTCAGGTGAAAGCATCTCATCCCATCCATAATAAATCTAGCATTCCATCCATCTCATCCATAATAAATCCATTCATCCATAAACCATTGATCCAATCCATTTTCATCCATCTGCATCCATCGTCCAAGTTATCTTGATATTGGAAAAAATTGGTGCACACTTTACACTTGCTTATGGTAAACATCTTGACACGGGTCATTTTCATTGATCCTATCCTATCCTAACATTAGCTAGCCATGAAACATTATCCAAGTGAGCATTCTTTATTCAACACCTTATTTTATCACAAGATAATCCATATCCATCCATCCATACATCTATCCAAGCATCTGCCCATGGCATTCCATACATTACTAGACACTAGGGGTAGATACGTACATCTTGCTTCAAGAATAAATCTTGATCTATATCTTCCTACTTATGTGATGATCCAAACACTGAAAAAACATAAAATCAAATTGGTCAAGCATTTGTGAGCCAAAATCCAAATCACTAGCCCATGGCACATTTTGATGAGAAGATGTTCCTTATCAAGTTTTATCTTTAATCAAACATCGATCCAAACAATCAGTATCAATTGCATCTAACGTGTGCTTCAACATCACATCAAATCATCAAAAAACAACTTTTGTTCCAAATCAAGCTTCAAGATCCTGATCAATCAAATCCAATCAATCCATCATCATCTCGGGATATCCATCCCAATCCTTGTGTTGCTTAACACTATCCTTGCATTGTTGTGTATCCTTAACAATGTTATCATCATCAATCCATCGATCAGATCAATCAACCCTAGCTTTTTTTTCAAAAAAATCCCAAAACAAAGCACTAATATCATCACACATATCCATATCCAAATAGTCAAAATCATGCAAAAATCCCAAAACATCCAAAACATATCAAAATCCCAAAATAGGTTAAAAAGTCAGAAAAATGTCAAAAAAATGCTATCTGAGCTATGGGTCTCTAAGCTTTGAACATAGGAAATTCCATCACCGATGTGCCCCCAAGACACTTAGGTTAGTCCTTTAGGAGTCTATCATAATAAAATGGCAATCCATTTGTTCATATCTCATAAATAAACGAGTATGTGTCAATCAAACTACGTGGTCTCTGTGTGTATAACTAGGCAAGGCTAATCTTTGATCAGCCCCCAAGGCCCCTAGGATAAGTCTTTAGGTTAGGTTCTTGGTCAAAATCTCAGAAAACATAAAAACATTGGAAAATTTGAAAATCAAAACATTTGTAAAACATCTTGAAGATACCAAAAAAAAACCTCAAAACATTTCAAAACATCAAAAACATCTAGATATTTGAAAAACCCATCCATCCCATCTCGCTTTCCCCTAAAATAAACATCCACTCATAATAAATCATTGTTACCCCCAACCTTTGGTACAACAATCATAAACAAGTTTAGCAGGTTATAAGTGGAAACTCAAATGTCAGAGTCTCAAGTCTAGGTCAGTAGGTAAACAATTGGTCAAATTTTGATACTAATAGTTTGTCATCCAATTTTTCCCAAATGATCTGATAACATCATGTCCTAGGATGCATCCTTCCTACAATGGACATCAACATCAGTCATCATTGTAGTTTAGTCTTGGCTAGAGGTATGAAGAACATTAGCTTGATTGTTTACTTGATCTTTGTCTTTTGACTTGTCTTATTGCACTCATTCCAATGACCTCTCGAATGATGTCTGATCAAATAGATTTAGAGAGAAAGGAATGGGGCAACGAACATTATCTTTTTTTTGTTGTGCTTGTTGGATACTCTTGTAATATAACATTGGTCATGCTTACTTTGTTTGGTCTGTAGGGAGGGTGTTTTAGGTGTCTTGTTGACCACATAGGAAATCTTGCTTTTCTATGTTTTGGTCTGAGATATTTGAAATATATGAACTGCATTTTAAATAAGATTTTGTATGCCAGGTGTGAACAAGTATACTCCTATCTAATTGTCAAGTCAAATTCCATCACACTAGACACAATTCCATCATGGTTCTTTATACCTTGATGCATCATGCCTATGTGTGTTATCAAACATAAGGTAAGTAATCCCTTTTTAAAATCCCAATTCCTAATAAGCAATCAATCATCATCATTCATCATTATCTCTAATAAAGTCTCATAGATCATGGACTTGTTGGATCCTCTTGTAATCATCTCATTTCTTCTTTCTTCTCTCCATGCTAACATGGTACCATGAAAGTTAATCAAAATGTCACCAATGCATCCATCCTACATCCACAAACCATCAACATGTTGCATATCATTCATATCATATATAATAGGAAACACTGATCATCTCACATGCATTGCATTCTCGTCATTGCATAATATAGATTGGTTATTCTAAACATCTCATAAGCCATACATTTGCATCCATTACATAATCATATAGGCATCATCATATCATCCATATATGCCTCATCATATCATACATGAAAATGATACTGAAAAAGAAAAAGAGCATGTCATAACATCCCATACATCTCATAATCATAACATATGAACATCATCCATTAGGGGCATAATATAGATCTATTAGTCTAAGAATATTAAAATAATAAACATTTGCATCCATACATCCATACTCCATACATCATCATCATAAAAGTGCATAGAAAAAATACAAAAAAAGAAATGCATCCATGACATCCATAAACACCTGCATAATCATACATCACATCATATCATATAGAATCACATCGCATTTAGAAAATAAAATACATCCATCCATAAAGCATAAATAAATTAGACACGTCACATAATAAATCGATCATTTCATATCATATATCAAAAAATCATCACTATCATGGTACAAATCAAAATCATGTGTATGTATATCAATCAATGTACAATGCCCATAGGGCTATCAAAAACAAAGCGTGTGAGTCCCAAAAAATAATCAAATGTCGATCAAAAACTGTGTGGTAGCTAGCCTTGATGGCTGCTCCCCTCACCCAGATGCCTCTCTGGCTGGTCCTCTACTTTCCTCAACCCTATCTGCTAAGAATAATTTGGCACCCAAGTCGTCGAAGGTACAACCTACTAATAGTGGAATCTATAATACTTCGCCTCTCTGACGATATCATGGTACATCCACGTAGGTATTCTCCTCCCCTAGGATGAAGCAACCATGCTCTCTAGCTGCTACCTCCAGTTGACCTCCTGGTCTAGTTGCAACTCTTTCACTTTCCTCTACTTGCGCTCATGGTCTCTCTCTGTGATGAGGGCCTGGACCTACTATCTAGCCTAGTCCCTCTCTATTGTGACTGCCTATAGTTGTGCCTGTAGCCCCTGAACCTGCCCCTATAACTATTAAGTCTAGGAATCCTATGGATCTAGCTATGGTGGTTGGGATGGCTAGTCATCCCTCTAATCCCTCTGATTTGGTTATTTCTCTAGCTATCATGGAGGTAGCCCACCTCCCCCAGGTTCTCGAGGAACCTGTCCCACATGTCCTCTCCTTGTTGTCCTATCTCAGGGTCTCCTCTGTGGATGTGCTACCCCTGGAACTGTTAGCTATAGTGGGGGTCTAAACTAGTCATCATAGGCATGTGTAGTGCCTAGATCTTCCTATCCCTGTGCATAGGCCCATGGCCTAGCCACCAATTGGTGAAAGCCCTCAACTACATTGGACGCTGGAATCGTTTGTCCCCATGTAGTCTCTCTGGATGTTCAGGCGAAGATGGCCACATACTGATCATCAAGCTAGTCTTGAACATCTCTGAACTGTCAAGCTACCATGTCTGGCAGGTACCACTCTATCATTGTATGCTTGCGCCCCTACATCAATCGATCCTAACGAGCATAGAATAGATGTTGGATGTCATCATACCATGCAAGGATCTGTAGCCATGGCCTCCATGTAAAAACTATCATCTCGTCAATAACTCTGCACCAGTGGAGTAGACCTAGCCATCCTGTGTGCCTCAAGGTAATGCCACCCCTATATCTCCAAAATATTGGATCATCAAGCTCTACATCAACGAAATTGACCGTCGGTCGGAGCACGACTATGTGCTCCTAGGCCCAGATATGCAATAATGTCACACTGGTGCCAATCGCTCGGCTTTCACTGTAGGAATACTCATGAAAATCATGGTATAGTGAGGCCAGCATGGCCCCCATGCATATTGTGTCCTTTGGAAAAGAATCCTCTCCCACGATAGGCCCCATCCCAAGTTGAAGTATCTACCCTGCTAATTTGGAGCCACTAGTCCACATATAATCACTGCCACAATCAACTGAAAAGTCAACACCCAACCTCTGTAATACTCTAAATCAATCTAGCCCTTAGAAAGTGTGAGCTCCTCAACCTCCATATTCTCAAAGGATGCATCACCACTAGCATCTGTGTCATAGATAACTCAGTTGTCGTGAATAGGCAACAACAAGATGTGCCAAATATCCTCGAATGTAACAGTTGCCTCACTAGTGGGAAGGTGAAAGGACGAGGTCTCACTATGCCACCTCTCAACCAACATAGTCATCATCGCTAGATGGTTCCGAACAATGGGAACATAAGTAACGTACCAAAGGTTGATCTCCCCCAAGTGTTCCTTTCGTAACTCGTGCAACCCACTCAATCTTCTCAACACTAAGGGTTGATGCTTGCATGAAAGCACAGGCTCTCTAATCTTTTGCACTCATGAAGCCACAATGTCAAAATTCATAAAAATATCTAACCCCGTTTGGATTTTTTGATACAAGAACAATGCATGCATTACTATCTACATTAGCGTCGCCCTTTGAAAATTCTAAATAGTGATGCTAGACCAGGTTTTGAAAATGCAAACCAAGCTGTGACATTGCTATTTGCAATTGTGGGCCCCTTTGACCTAGAAACCCTAATCCTAAACTAGACTACAACATCGCCATTCACAATGGCAACACCATTTGTAGTTTGGAGCCCTATATCCAAATTGTGACACGACGTCGCAATTCACACAAGCAGCTCTATTTCAGCCCTAATGTCACTGATTTTTCACTTTTAGTGTCACTATATAGTGACACTAGAGACTTTGACTTTTCAAAATGTAATAAATGCGCTTAAAAATCAAAAATCAAGGTCGGGTTAGGGTTGCATACCGCTGGTCTTGCACCTGGAGATCTCTGGTACACCTGGACTTGCTTGGAAATGTGTCAGGGAAGTACTCTTTGTGCCATTCTGCAAGAGGTTCAGAGCTCAAAAAGCTATAATTCTCAAGGTGTGAATGCAAAAATGAATGGAAAGTGACCCCTCCAAGACTATTTATGCATAAAAATTAGGTTTTTTTGCCCCTTTTTAGTCGTCAAACTAGGGTTTTGTGCCCTTGACACCATTTTTTCCCAATTGAGGCCTGTTTCCCATCCTTTTTTTGCATTTTGGCATATTTTCAGCATCCTAGAGCCTTTTTGAATCCGTCAACCAGCTTGTCCTCTTTTTTTGAGAAATCACCCAAAAATCCAAATTTTTGTTTGATCTCTCGAGGGTGTAGTATACCAACACAATTCTTCTCACTAGGGTAGCAATGGGGCATCCAAAAAAGTCAAAAAAAAATTGAATTTTAATCTCAGCAAGGTTATTCTTTGAACCAATGCAAAAAGTACATTGCTTCAAAGAGGGGGAAAATGTAGATGTTCAAATTATCCTGATTGATATCGTGTACTCTATTCTTGATTCACTAACACCAATTCTTCCTAAATCACTTCTTTACTAACCAATTAATTGAATAATCCTTATTTAATAAATCCATCAATATTCTCTTTTAATTAAATCACTTTATTTAATTGAATTCTAATGTTTCCTCTTTGATTAAATAAATCAATTTTATTTAATCAAATCCTAATGTTCTCTTTGTGATTAAATAAATCAAATTTATTTAATCCTAAAGTTCTTCATTTAATTGAATAAATCAAAGTTATTTAATTAAATTGCTAAACTATCCTCTCATTTGATTTAAATAAATCTAAAATATCTAAATCAAATGTCAAATCAAACTAACTTCATCTAAGTTAATTAATCCTAATTAACTCCTAACACTAATCCTCCATTCCTCTAGCTTTTGCAAGTTGCACATGTAAAACAATTTATTTGATTTATTAATTCCTCTATTTTCATTCAAATGTGGCATATTCTTGGAATATTCCACTTATTTGAATTCTCCCTCCCAAAGGACTTTTGTCCTCCAACTTGGCATTAAAAGCTCTTACATGTCCTCTCCTTGAGCCAACTTTGCATTAACTCCTCCCTACAACTCTTCTTCCACAAGCCATATTTTGAATTTCAAATTCCACCTACATGCATTTAACATGCACATTGTTCAAAATGTGCTCCACTCTCCTTCATTAGCATGTTGAAAAGTGGCACAATGCCATTGGTTCAAATGTTAATCCCACATTCTTCCTATTCTTTAATCCTCCATCCTTCTTCCTGATAAATAGAGGCCTTCTCTATTGATTTAAGGGAGAGAGGTTTATGCAATTTTATGATCCAGAATTTCATCCAAGTTAGCATAGAATTTCTCCATCATAGCTAGGTTATTGGAATTTTGCATCAAAGTCATTTTGTTCATCACACATCCATCATCACACTTATCAAGGGATTGGGAAAGGGCTTCTTTCCACATCAAAGAAGCAACAATTTCCCTATGGGATGCTGGTTTGAGCATTAGAATAGAGTTTCATTTGTGATTTATTTGCATAGTTTAAGATATTTTGCTTTGTTTCCATATTCATATGTTCAAATAATTTCATAAGAAATGTTTGGTTTACACTTTTTATTGACTAATGATCACTTGCTTTTTCATGTTTGAATAGGTCTAAGCAAAGCATTCACATCACCTAACTACCATAGTATGCTTCAAACAACTTTGCAACAAGTTGTGATTCCTCCTAATATAAATTTGAATGATATGGCAACCCTAGTTCAAGGAATGAATGTAGTTAATCGAGACATTTTTTTTCATCAAAATGAGTTACCTCCTTAGAAGTTCAAAAAAAATATGAATATTTCATGATCATAGCCATTATTAATCAAAAAGGAATAAAGAGAACCCTTGTTGACAATGGCTCAATCCTTAATGTGTGTAGTGTGAACCTTATGGATAATATTGGAATTGATAAGAGTAACATTCAACCTGATTCATTATCCATTTGAGGATTTGATAAAATAGGAAAACAACTACTTGGTGTCATCACAATACCTATTTCAATTGGAAAAGATGCATTACAAACTACCATCCATGTTATGCCCCATGATCTTTCATATAATCTTCTTTTAGGCAGACCATGGATTCATGAAATGAATGTGGTGCCTTTGACTCTTCATCATTTAATGAAGTATGATTACAACAATAAAGTTTACATAGTCAAGGACGACCCTGAACTTGAAAGTTGTTTGCACATTGAAAAATATAAACAAAGTCCTGTGAAAATATTGATACCAACTTCACAAGTTGAAACCACGCAAGAACAAGAAAAAGAAAAACATATTGAATCTGTCATGAAGTTATTGGAAGATGATTTGGGTTCCTTAAATTTCACACCAACATTCATTGGAGAATATAAGATGACAAAAAATAACCTAAAAAAAAAAAAAATCAATGGTAATGTCAACACAAAACTCAAAAAAACCCTCACAAGCATCTACTTCGTCCTCTTTAGAAGAAGACACAAGTTATACAAAAAACTTTGATGAAGTAGACTACCAACAACTGCCAAACCTGAAAGAGATGGAACAACTTTATGGAAAAGGTTATGAGCTCTTGAAACAACTAGGATATAGTGGAAAAGGATGTGGAAGAAAAGAACAAGGCATCGACGTTCCTATAGATCCTAACACACAAGAAACAAAAAGTGCTCTTGGAAATTGTCCTTCTAAGATAACAAAAGCAAAAAAAAGACCCTCACTCAACACCAACACCATCATGTGTAGTTCCTCTAAGACAACTCTCATTTTGAAGCATCCTGAGTTGATTGATACAACATGTGACGAATCATTAGAGTACTTTGAAGATAACGAAGCTTTGAAAGAAATGTTAGGATTTTATGATAAGTCATTTACAACCCTTAAGAAACAAGGAGTCACTTGTGCTATGGTTAGTACTAAATATCTGGATGATGAAAAGGAACTCAATGATGTTGACAATGATAAAGAAGAACATAATTATGAAATTTCAAGACAAAATGCACTTCCCATGGGAGATACAATCAACATACCAATGGATAAATCTAATGAAGAAAGAGTGATTCAAATAAGAAATTTTCTTGATGAAGATGAAAAAGAATATCATGCAACATTATTACATGAATTTCATGAACTCTTTGCTTGGACTTATTTCGATATGTTGAGTATCGATGCTAAGATAGTAACACACAATATAGTTCTTGAACAAGATGCTAAACCGGTAAGACAAAAGATACAAAAGATGAATCCTAAGATAGTTTTATTAGTGAAGGTTGAGATTGAAAATCTCCTCGAAGCTAGCTTTATATGACCTATTGAATATTCTCCATGGATCTCAAACATTGTCGTACTTGAGAAACCTGATAATTATATTAGGATTTGTAGGGATTCTTGTGACTTAAATAAAGCATCTCTAAAAGATGACTTTCCCCTTCCTAATATTGCCATGATAGTAGATTCGAGTGTGGGACATGCTTTGTTGTCATTCATGGATGGATTCTTGGGATACAATCAAATCTTTATCAACCCTCAAGATCAATACAATACAACATTTACTACAACTTCGGGAACATTTTGTTGGGTGGTTATGCCTTTTGGATTAAAGAACGCAAGTGCAACATATCAAAGAGCTATGACATTGATATTTCACAATTATATACATAATATTTTGGAAGATTATGTTGATGATAGTCTAGCCAAATCTCTAACTCGACAAGACAATGTTAACATCCTTTGGAAGATCTTTGAAAGAATGAGAAAATACATGAGATTGAAACTGAAAAAGTGTGTCTTTGGTGTAGATAGTGGAAAAAATTTAGGTTTTATAGTATCTCATAGAGGCATTGAGGTGGACACAAAGAAAATTGATGCTATCATTAACATTCCACCTCCTAAAGACATCTCAATTACGTACCCTACAAGGGAGAATTCAAGCTATCTGTCATTTTGTAGCATCCTTAGCAAACTGAAAATTACCCTTTACACAAATTCTTAAGAAGGAGGTTGAGTTTAAGTGGAATGAGGATTGTAAAAAATCCTTTGAGAGTTTGAAATATTATCTTGCTACTCCCCTTGTTTTATAACCCACTATCAAAGAAAAACCATTCATCCTTTATACAACAGTGTTCACCCATTCTCTAGTAGCATTGTTGGCTCAACAAGATGACAGTGGTAGAGAACATCTCATTTATTACATTAGCCAAACCTTCATTGATTACAAAACATGATATACAATGATAGAAAAACAATGTTTGGCTCTTGTATTTGCTACTAGTAAATTGATACATTACTTGCTAAATGGGGAAATTCATGTGATGACAAAGTTTGATCCTTTAAAACATTTTTTTGCTAAAAATGATTTATCGGGACGTGATGTGTGGAAAAATGGATACCTTGAGATATCACTCTTTCTCCACTAATAATTCACTAATGTCCTAGGATCCCTAATTGGATTGACTAAAAACATCACAAGGTGAGTCAATTCACAATGAGGAGGACCTAGGAGGGGATTCTTTGAGTTCTAAGGGGTTTACCACCAAGAAAATGCTTGGAAAAGAGAATGTTGGAATAAACAATGTGATATGCAAAATGACCTAGAATTGGAAATGCAAGCTAAATGAAACATGAAAATGATGAAATTATGCAACAGGGAGATAGTATGTGTGTACCTAGGAAATCTAGAGATGTGTGAGGATTCTGGGAATGTAAAGATGCTGCCAAAAGGTGTTGTGGAGGACTAAGATGCATAGGATGGTGTATTAGTCCCGCTACTATTTTTCAGGGCAGATGCAGAGTCCTCGGATGTCAGAACGAGATCTGAAGGAATCTCTAAAAAATGTGCTCAGGAGGACTAAGACACCCAAGATGGCATATTAGTCTCATTCTAAATTTTTGAAAACTCTAAACGGGATCCTGAGCTCTATGATCTGCACTTGCTTCTCTTCTGATCTTAGGTTCTGAAACTTCTGGATTCAACCTGTAGGTGAGTTTCCATGAAGATTCAACAACTTTGCAATGTAACTTTTGAAACTTTGCACTCCAAGTGATCTTCAAGACTTCAACCTAGATCTATAATCACAAATATGCAAGAGGGGAAAACTTGTTGTGTTAGTGAATGGGGGTTTTCCTTGGTCAAACCCCTTGTTGGTAATTAAACATTGAAATGAAATAGCAATAATGAAGGAAATGGTGATAACAACATGCATTGCTACAACTCACCAAACCCTTATAAAATCTACAGAATTGTGTGCAATGGCTGCAATGGATATGGATCTTGAATGCTTGAAAGATAGGAATTGAATTGCTTGTTTGAATCAAAACCCTACATCACAAATGTTAGCACAACAACACACATGATGCAAGAAAACTCTTTGATATGATGCTTGAATCTTGAAATGACTCCAAATGATTGATAAATCTACTCTTCAATGCTCTCACAAAAGACTTGGATGCTTAGATTGCTTAGGATGAAAAATGAGAGAAGGAACCTTGTATTTATACTTATCTATGCTTAATATCCTAAAATTATATCACACCAAGCCGACATATGAATTCATTAAATAAAGGAGGCTAAATCCCACTAGAATTTGAAATTAAATCCCAAAAATGACTCAAGGAGGACTAAGACGCCCTAAGTGGCATCTTAGTCCCAAGTCCTAAAAACTTGGGGCATAGACACCAAAAAGGGGCCTAATTAGGATATCCCAAAATCAAGGTCCTAAGAGCCTTGGGGGACGAGGACGCCCTAGGTAGCGTTTTAGTCCCAACCCAAAAATCAGGGACACACTGATGGAGTCATTAAATTATCATTTATGCATTGGAGAGTGTCGGGATTAACTAGAAAAAGATGTAATTCATAGGGCTTATGGACACAAAATAGGACCAATTAAGCCATAAAGAATCATAAATAAAGTAAGGTGGGCCCAAACAAGTGTGAAAATGCAAGGGTATGCATTTTGCTACACTACAAGATGTTTATCTAAATGGATTATGTTGTTAACTGAGTTTGATCTTAAATTTGTCTCTCAAAAGGAAATCAAAGGACAAACCTTAATCAACCATTTAGCTGATGCTCCTTCTCCCCTAGCATTACCTAATATGGACTCATTACTTAATGAAATTGTGTTGATTATTGAAAAAGAAAAAGAAACATGGGAGTTGTATTTTGATGGTTCTAAGTGCCAAACTAGCTCTAGAGCTAGGGTTATAATAATCCCTCCTTCAGCAAAGCCTATTCCCTTGTCCTTCCATCTAAACTTCCTATGTATAAATAACCCTATGGAGTAAGAAGCTTTAATCACCAGTATATGTGCAGTGTTGGCCTTGGTGTTCACAAAATTTCCATATTTGGTGATTCTCAATTGGTCATTAAACAAATAAATGGTTCATATCAAGGAAAGCATGACAAACTAATTCTATATAAAGACCTCACAATGACATTATTAGATAGATTTGAATCATATACCATCGATAACATACCACAAAAGGATAATTAGCATGCAGATGCAATGACAAGTGTTGCCTCCCTTGTATCTCTCGAAGATCCTCTCGTTGATTTCACATTCACAATCCAAATGATCTTAAAACCTTTGATTGATGATAAAGTTAGAAAATTTATTAACTAATGTCAAAAACTCTAGTGAATGGTATGCAACGATATTCATTTACTTAAAAGATGGTACCTTTTTAGAGCCTACAACTAAGAACACTCAAGCTTGTCTTTGAAAACTTGCATTGAAGTACATAATTTTAGCTGACATTCTATATAGACGGTCATTTAATGGTCTCTTTCTTAGATGTTTCAAACAATCTAAAATCCCTATAATACTTGAACAAGCCCATGCAGGTGCTTGTGGAGGAAATTTTGAGGGTAGATTGTTAGTGCAAAAGTTAATTCGTATAAGATATTATTGGAGACATATGGAACAAGATTGTTTTTCCCATGTTAAGAAATGTCATAAATGTCAAGAACACAACAATTTAATTCATGCTCTGACTTCCAAGCTTCTTCCCAAGTTCCTATCTAGCCATTCTCGATTTGGGGGTTGGATCTTATTAGAAAAATATCACCACCCTCTTCCGCCAAACATACCTTTATAATTACCACAACAGATTACTTCACAAAATGGGTAGAAGTTATCCCTCTTCGTTCCACAATAGGGTGATCCCACAATACTAGTTTACAATTTTTGGCCAAACTGGACACTAAACTGATTTTTTCTAACTAAATCTTCACTTTCGGACACCTATAGTGGCTAAACCCTAGGGAATTATTGTAGGAGTTTAGGTGAACTCCTCAAACACCCCAGAATCACCTGCAAGACAAAATAACTTTCACAAGAGAGAAATAGTAGAAATATCATGCTATCATTAAGATGCAAGAATTCCAAATTGAATATGAGATAATTACAAATGTACAAAATGCCTTGAATATATAGGCATGAGTGAAAACCTAAAATGTGTAAGATGTTACCAAGTGTTAAAATCACACTACATGTGACAACATGTGAACCCTATCTAGGAAATGATAAAAAGATAGAGATAAGTTCTAGAAGGACAACTCATCTTCTAGAAGGAATCTTATCTCCTACAAACAAGGAAGGGGGAATTACCCCATTATTAAATGATTTATCTAATTATGCAACCTAGGACTTAATTAATTAAATACAAGACCTAAGTTAACTTATGCTAGTGTAATAAATAATTAATTACACTAACAATTATAAGATGAAACAAACTAGTGATTTGTGACATTTTGTCTTTAGATTCTAAATTTTTTTTTTTCAAAATTTTTGGAATCAGATTGTACTTCTTTTTCTCTCCTTCAAAAACTAGTTTTTTCAGTAAACACTATTTTTAAGGAGTGACGCTCACCATATAACACAATTTTTTTTTCCATGAAGGATAAATTTCTATTTTTTTAATTTAGATTTGTAGCTATGATATCTAGTGCTTCCATTGGTTTCATAACTTGTTTTATTGAATTTTTCCTTAATCAAGTTTTGAAATCAAACAATACAATCGACATAAGGACTATATAACACATAACTTTTTTGTATGTATCAAAATTTAGACATAGGAGTTAAATATATGGTGCACTATTTTTAAATTATTTTTTAATATTCTATTTTTCCACATGTCCAAGGGCGATAAAAACCTACATTCACAAGAAATAAAAAATAAATATAATTTAATAAAATTAAATTTATTTAAAATTATACTTTTTGGGAAAATTATAATAAGGACTACATACTTACAAAAAATAAATTTTAAATGAATTCATTTGATCCACCAAAAGGTAAATCAAAAGTGGTTTTTTATCAACATTTTGATAGGTGTAAAGGAGACTCTATTATAGGTATGGTTTAAAACTAGCGGGGTTCTATCCAAGGGGGTTTGATCTAAGGTATTTTGATCAAACCCTCTTCAATTGGAATGCTTTAAATGGAACTATTTAAGGCTTAAATCATTGTATTTTCTAAAAATATGTGATTTAAGCAAAAATCAAAATCTCCCAGAAATTGTAAGCCAAATTTATGGGATCACCCAATAGCTGATGCAGTATGTCATTTCATATTGTCCAGAACACATTATTGCTCACTTTAGTCTTCCTTCCGCATTAGTTTCAGAAAATAGAACTCCATTTAAGAACAATTATGTGAAGAGATTCTTAGAAACATTTCATATATTCAACATCGCTTTTCAACACCATATTACCCACAATCAAATGGTCAAGTAGAATCAACTAACAAGATTCTTGAACAAATCGTATGGAAAACAGTAAGTAAGCATAATAAATATTGGCACACTCAACTAACCTATGCATTGTGGGCTTATCGTACAAGGATCAAAACACCTACAGGAAACACTTTGTATAACCTTGTTTATGGTTTCAAAACAATAATGCCCTTGGATTTGGAAATTCCTTCACTACAAATCGCTCGTAAATGGATTATCAATGGCAATACCTATAAAGAGCAATGATGGATCAGCTTGAAATGCCTGATGAACAACATATGAATGCTCTTGAGCATCTTCAATCTTATTCCAAAAGAATGCAACATAGTTATAATAATGATCATTTCATCCCTCGTGCATTTAACAAAGGTGACTTGGTGTTGTATGAGAATCAATATAATGTAAACACCACCCCAAATGAAAAAGGAAAATTCAGCCCTAACTGGCTAGGACCTTATGTAATTAAAGAAAATTATGGGTCTGGTGCCTATACATTAAAGGAAATGGATAGTACACCTCTAAAAGAACCTACCAATGCTACACATTTGCATCAGTACTACACCTACCATTTTCTTTAAATAGTATATTATTAAAGCGATGTTGTTAGATTAAGTAGATAGTGTTCTATTTTTATCTTGCATTGCTTCATTCATTGAAAAATGATCTTGGTGTGTCTTAGAGTCTAAGGTGATTATTCAACTTAGTTTGAATTGTTACTTTAGTTTGCATACTATTAAAATTCATCTTGTGTGTTGTGTTAGACTAGACCCTTCCTTTATATGCATTTAATGTTTTGAAATTAAACCATAAAGTGCATTTAATTTAACATACCATACTCAATCACAATGTAGCATCTAATGTAAACTAAAGAGTTTTAAATTAGATCACATAAACATTAGATCATGGAGACATTTATTAAATATTCTAAGGATATTTAATAAATCACATCGACATATAATTCAATATAAGATCATAAGAAAAAAATAGAAGTGCTCATATATATATATATATATATATATATATATATATATAACACTCTCGATCTATCTGACTCTATCTGCCTACACCCTAGAAAGTTCCCCCTATAGCCTCAAGACCTCTACTCATAGGATATCCTCTGTTCTGTTATTAGTCAAACCTCAAAATTATCAAAGTGCTAAAAGCTCTACTAGAAATCGATCGGCACGACTAATGGAACTCTCGTATGTCATGCCTAATCTCACTACTGACTCAAATAGGTCTACATGTTGCCCCATGGAAGGTGGGGGCATGCACTTTGAGATTATATTATCCTCTGCGCACAAGGGAGGCACTATCGTAGTGGCCACTCACTGGTAGAGCTCATGCCACTCTCGTGTGGACCCTGCAGGATAGCAATCATAAAAGGTATCAGTACACATCATCATATATATAAAGCATATACATAAAGATAAAAGTGTAATGAAAGCATAAATATCACATCATCACCTAGATCTCCAATCCACTAGTTTGGGTATAACCATGTAGCAATGATCCCCTCCTGTGTTGGAAGTGTGGATGGTCTTCTACCTGCTAGCCTCCCCATGCTCATGAATGCAGACCTTTATTGTCGTTGTTGCACATGTTCTGGTGACCTGTGTAGGAGGAGCATCTCTCCTCTTGGGGGAAATTAGATCCTCCTCTATCTCATCAATATCCTCACTCATAGACTAGGTAACCTCCTCCTCATCTAGAAATATGTCAGGAACTGTATCATCCTCATATGTATCACTGTTGACCTGCTCATCGTCCATGTCATTTGTGTGCCTAGGAAGAGGTCCTGCATGGCCCACAAGGTGATGTCCCAAAAAGACATGGGATGGTCATGCTATAACCCACCACTGATCATAGGCTAGTGTGGTCCCTCCATCATCAACATCGAAGAATGGGGACATATCATGGTCCTCAGCCTCTAAATCACTAATGTAGACATCTCAATAGCAAGATGATGAGTGTCTCTAGGTCTAGGGGCACTCTATGTTGATCATAGATATGTGGGTCGAGCCTCTAGTGGAACTTGTATCTCTCTGAACTGGTGCATGACATGATCATAATAGAAAGGTCTCACTATATAGTCATTTTTTCCTAAAAATTTGGTCATGTTGAGGATTGACAAGCTCGTGTCTCTCATCCACCCACTATGGTATATTGAGATATGATCTCCATGAGATATCACCCTCCTCCAACCAATCAAATCTAATGCACCAGTGAAGCAAGTCTCCCTCTTTCCATACCCACCTTAGTGGATAACTGTAGGCCCGTGGATGGCCCATGTTCGTTATGGTAGGATAACATGTGGATCTAGTGCATGTGATATGCTTGAAACACCACACCTGTAAGAGTGTAAAGTGCACTATATTTTCCAACTCCTAGTAGAAAAATTGTCTAAGATCATAATATAGATGGGCCAGCATACTGCGACCCCGGGCATAGACAATCTAATGTTGCTCCATGTTCCAAATAATGTGAACCAACCCTCCATCTAGGTGGGCCCCTCATCCATCTTGAAACAATGTGAGCGTTGTGGTGACAATCATAATTTGTTGAATCAGTGGTGCTCACACGTGTAGAAGCCATCTAAGCTCAACGTGGGGCTCGGTAATCAAGATTGGATGGGGTGCCCTAGATAATACAATATATCATCCCACATCTCCTCATGTGTGCACTCATCCACTAAGTGTACAACCTCACCCTAGATGGGTAACCATAGAATGTGGTGTATGTCCTCTAAAGTAACTGTCATCTCATTTGTAGGTAGATGAAAGGTGCAGGTGTCCACATCCCACCTCTCTACTAAGGCTAGCAACATGGCATTGTGGTACCTCATTAGTGGCATGGGGTAAACCCAAAATAATCTTGTATCATGTAGGATACTGATCTCCTCCTTTGATAGCCATGTGAGAAGGTCTCGAAGGAAACAAAACTGTTTCCCTCTGAGATGTTGGAGAGCTTGGGGAGGGATCTAAATAATAAAATATACTAAGTAAATCCTAAATATATTAATTAAATAATTAAAAAAGTACACTAAAGTTTCTCTAGGACACTTTACGATCAATTTGGACACTTATGCCATTTTTGGACGGGGTCTTGGAAACTTTAGGAAATTTTGAACACTTTGTGCCAAAGTGAGACACTTTGTGCCAAGACACTTTGGGACACTTTGCGCCAAGGTGGGACACTTTGCACCAATGACGGATGATTTTTGAAAAAGATGGATGCTTTGCAACTATCTTTTCTAGGGTCCTAATCATACTAAAAATAAATTAAAAAATTACTACAAATTCATGAAAACAAAGAAAAAATAGCATAGAATCCACTCATTGTAGGTTGGATTGCGCATTGTGCCACCTCATCATGTAACACATCAAGTCTACTAGGCCTGTACGGTTGTCAACTCAGCATCCTAGATCACTCTATAGCAAGGTAGATTGCAAAGAGGTAAATGTCAAAATGAGATAAAAAATGTCATTTTGATTCATATATACCTAGTCTTATTATAAAGTTATATATTTTACTTTAGGTATATTTCGTTCAAATCAACATATTGCAGGTTAGAGAACTCCATTTTTTATGTCTTTTATTACATTGGATTCATAATTCTGCTCCTAATCTCATCAACTTTCTATCACTATGTGGTATGGTACTCAAAAATACCCTATGATAAGACTTATGTAATTCGATATGGTTTCATGGCTACCCTAATTCCACCTCCGTAAAGCAAGTGGAATCAAGGGAGCATACATCTACCCTCGAATTTGATTCTCTATAGAATTCTGATAAGAGGATTTTTGAATGAGTAATGAATCTGTGTTGTAGGATGCAGTTCCTAACATTGTGGTATTGCAGATAACTACAATGGGGGCTTCATTTTCCCTAATGAATCCATACGAGTATCCTTTTTATAAAATATCTTAGAATTCCTTTAGCTTACATATGCACGTAGCATCATATGGTTGCTAAAGTGGGGGCTAAATGTAGCGTAGAAAATTGTACCCCTTTCTAGGAGAAAGTACAATCACACTTATTTGGACCTATTTTAGTGACTTTTTCATCGATGCATTTTAAAAACCTCATTAATAGGCCCCTAATACCCCTTTATCATGCATCCCAAGGCCTATTTTACTTAATTTTATTTAATTCTCGACACCACAACCTGCATTGAATAAATGTTGTGAATTAAACTAATGCCCCGACATTGAAGGAGTCCTAATGATTTAGATCAAGACCCATTCATCCATTGGGTGAATGGGTCCTCATTAAGTTCCTTGAACTCAACTTTTGATATGTTTTTGGTGACATTTCAATCTCTCAAATTCAAATTTCACATGTCAGTTTTTAGGATTTGATAATTGGAAAATTAGATAGGAATCTTATAAAACTAAGTCTTGCATTCATTTTACACTAGAAAGACAAGAAGCAAAGAAGAAAAATTCACATGAGATCAAGCATTCAAAATTGAATTCTTGGAGTAGCATTTGAGTTGTTTTTACAAGTATTCAAGCTCCTTTCACTAGTACAAAAATAGAAATAAACTACTGAAAAAACTACTAAAAATTGCTTATAAATGACTACAGTTGGTCACATGACCTTTAGTAGTTTATTGCAAGTCATATATAACGCGACTAGATTGGTGAATAAACCATTTTTAGAAATTTATTGGTTGTTTTGATTGGTCGATTTGGTAGTATATTTAGTCGTTGATTTAGTCATTCATTGTTGTGATCTAGGTCACTTATTTAGTCACTTTTTTTCCACTGATATATTTAGTCATTGATTGTTGTAATCTGGTCACTTATTTAGTCATTTTTATTCACTAATATATTTAACTAGTCACTTATTTAGTTGTTTATTTAGTGATTGATTGTTGTAATCTGGTCACTTATTTAGTCAATTTTTTATTCACTAATATATTTAGTCATTGATTGTTGTTAATTGGTCACTTATTTAGTCATTTTTATTCACTAATTTTTGTGCATTGGTAGTGTATTTAGTCATTTTTATTCATTGATTTCACTAGTCATATATCTAGTCATATTTATTCATTGTTCACTTATTTCTATCAATTGGTAGTATATTTAGTCAATTTAATTATTAATTGATGTCAATTAGTAGTATATTTAGTCATTTTAATTGACTAATATTTGAGGATTTAAGCATAAAACACAGAAATACACATCAATCATCAATTACACACAATAAGACAGCCATTGAGAAGGAAAAATTGGTGAACTTTATTAATAAAAGAAAGGTGTTCTAGTTGCTTATAAATAGAGTATTACAATTGTTATTTTCGGTCACAAGACTGAAAATATGAGTTACAATATTGTAGAGAAAAGACTATAAGAAAGAAACTTCTGTAATGATGGAAATACATGCTTGAATCCCTTTAATGCAAGCACATGCCCCTTTCATCTCTTAAAACTTCTACAATGTGGGAAATCTTCCTGGAGTAAGTTGTAATGTGTAGAATCGAAGGAGAGTGTTGATCGTGTCTCATTTATGAAGCTCTCTCCTTCAATGCAGTCAACAATAACCCAACTAGAATATTTCCTCCTTTATATGCAATGTGTCATCTGATATGAGCAATAGGGCGTTGTCTTTTCCACCATGAATGATGTTGTGCCTCAATACAACCAACAAAATTAATATTAGTCTCAATTTAGAAAGAATAAAAGTGCATTGTATATTGCAAGTTTACAAAAGAAATTCCAAACACAACAGAAAGATAAATCAATTAAAAAATTGTAGCCTTGTCAACAAATGCTTAAATAGAGTGTTCAACATAGGCCTAAAATATGCATATTGAACCCTCGATTTCAAAACTGTGTTCAAAATTTAAGAAAGGTGATACACTCAGATTATAGAATGAAGGCTATCAACACTAACTAGACTAGAACAACATTATCAATAGAAATTTCTTGGAAACCAAGCCCAAGAATGCCATCATACTTGGACAACAAAAATGTCAACCCTGGTTCATGTGTTGTCTTAGTAAAGACCAACACCATTAAAGAATTCATTTATACATGAATTCCAAATTAATTTGATGAGAAAATATCTTTGATATCCAACTAGGAAACCTTAACATCCAAAAATTACTAATCTGATGTTTCACAACAAGTTTCCCAATTGTGACATCATCTTTACTTAAGAAATTGGATATTGATCCACTGCCATATTGAATCTCATAGGATTCTATTTCACAAACAAAAAATGATATATATTAATTTTTTACCAACTTCCTTAACATGTAAGCAGACTAAATTAAGTGAGGTTGAGGGTTTGAAGTAGAGTACCCTCTTCTTGGTATGTGCTTGACTTTGATGACTTATATCTTGAATGAAAATAGCAAGCTAGCTACACTATAAAATCATTGTTAATCATTGTTACAAAAATAACCACAAAATCCTCTCTAATTAAAATAATCCTTCTAGATATTTCAATTAATTTCTAAGAGAGCTAATTTCACTATCCAAACAACCATCAATCTATTTGTTGTATATAATTTCCCAAAATTCAGAATTTGAATGTAATGAAACCAACCATTTTTACCAAAGATTTGACACCAAAATGTAGTACAAAATGAATTGTTTGACAGAATGCCTTGAAGAGATGTCATCTCATGGAATGAAATGATATGATTGCAGAATGTGCACAAAATGGATTTTGCAAGGAAGCTCTCAAAATCTTTGAATTAATGAAGCACTCTAGAACACCAACATTGTAAAATTTGCTTGTAATCTAGATGCATGCAGTCATGCAGGTTTAGTGGATGAGGGTTGCACATACTTCACACATCAATAACCCTTATTGCATTACATATATAGTTGATCATTAGGTGTGCATGATTGACCTTTGTGCCCATGTTGGCTATCTTGAGGACACCCTAAACATTATTAATGAGAAATTCCATTTAAACCTTTGGTTCCTATGGATCATATATGAATATAGGCTGAGTATTCCAACAGTTCTTTTTTAGTTGGATCCAAAAAAAATTTGCAACTTATGTTCTCTAAAAAATTTGTGTAGAAGAGGGCAAGTGTGGTGAGGTTCAAATAGTAAGGAGATTGATGAAAGATGGATGAATTAAAAAGATAGTTGCATGTAGTTGGATTGAGGGGCATAAAATGGTACATGTTTTTTTGTGTAGGAGATAAATCACATCCACAAACATGGGAGATCTATGCAAAATTGAATAAATTGGCTTGGAAAATGAAGGCAGTAGGGTATTTCCAGATTCAAGACTTTTACTCAATACTATGGAATATAAGAAAAAAGAATCATTTATCTGCCACCATAGTGAAAAGTTAGCAATTGCATTTTGTTTGTTAAACATGGCCCCCGATACAACTATTAGAGTTATTAAGAACCTTCGAGTATGTTCTGATTTTCACACTACATCTAAATTCATCTCTAAGATTGTTGCAAGAGAAATTGTTCTGAGAGATGTGAACCATTTCCATCATTTTAAATAGGGACAATGTTCTTGTGGAGAAAATTGGTGATGCTAAATGACACAATCTGAAAAATAGGCTTACACTATAATAATTTGCACTACATCAGATATCCAATAATAATGAAGGGACATCCATCAAAGTATAGTAGTGGGGATTTTTTTGTCATATGTTGTAGTTACAAGTTCCCTGCTAGACATACATGAAAATGTGGAAGCAATATACACAAGGCAAGCAAACTATTTCAAAAAAATGCCTCAAAGAAATGTGATATTTCCTTTTATATTTTAATTGTGATACCACAGCGTTTTGACATGATCCTTGCAGTTATGTGAGATGTTACCACTACATTGCATCATTATTGCTCGACCTTCGTGGTAATGTGAGATGTTACTGCTACACCGCACCATTATTGTTGGCCTTTGTGGTTATGTGGGATTTGACCACTACACCATGTCGTGTCTTCTTGGCTCTTGCAAGGATGCAAGAGAAGTATTTGAGTTACTGCCATACCGCACATTTATTACTTGACCTTCGTGGTAATGCAAAATGTTATTGCTACACCGCACCATGTCTTCTTGGCTCTTGTGGTATGGCAGTATTATGAAACTTGTCACAACAGTCTTATGAAACTTTTCATGACCATCTACTACCTTGACACAACAGTCTTATGAAACTTGTCAATATTTATGGGAATCTTTTAAATTACATTCAGATCTATAAGGAAACAATCCTATAGGGATGACAGTCCCAAGAAACACGACAATGGTTACACCAATAAATAGTTAACTAGAAACCATGAATTTTCAATGCATAATGGAGAATATACAAAGAGTTAAGTCAGTGAAAAAACATCCTTGGAGAATTTTCATCAAAAGTATGAAAATCTGAGAGTTCATAGTAGAAAATAATATACCCTCAAAGGCCTAACAGTCATAATAGACCTAGTGATAGCTTCCAGGGTCATAAGAATAAATTCATAAGAGAATAGATGCAAGAGGGTATGTGCAGGATCATGATGGGCAAAAAAGTGGCAATATGATGGGTATGTGGCTAACGACTTTTTTTTTCCAAAATTGATGAAATGAAAAGGGTTTTTAAAGAGATTCTTAGCTTTCCACCAATATAAATTATGCTTTACTTTGAATTTAACAAATTATTATTATTCATTTTCTATTTGAATTATGATTTTCTATTTGACTAAAGTCCTGATTGATAGGCTGATTGAAAAACATCTATAGCTTTCAAACGATATTAGATTTTTTGAATCTGAAACATTTGTCACATTCTATGCTTCACATACTATAGGATTAAAAAAAAATTGAATTTCATGAAGTTTTGACCAAGTTAAGGTGGTCAAACATATGAGTTTATATATTTTTTAAAAGTTGTAATAAAAAATTCATAATTAATTATTTACTTGGAAAAAAATTACAAAAAAATATGCATCACATCCGTACATGAGTCCTCTACTTATATCTAAAATATTATAAGAAAATATTATCATTTTATTGTGGTTAGGGTGGTCAGACAGACACCTACTTATTTTTTCCTTGAAATTTAAGTACTACTGCATTGAAATTTCAAATTTTCACCAAATAGATTTTTTTTTTTTAAAAATAAATCTAGTAGTTTAGAAACTACATTCAATTTGCTACATATTCTATTGTTACATATTTTTGAAATAATATAGATAACTTATTCAATTTTTTATGTCAAGTTGCCATGTCAAGTTGCCTAACTCTAATTTTTTTGAATTTTTTGCCACTTAAGGGTCTGTTTTTTCCATGATGATCCTACACATACCCAAGAGCATGAAAAGAGACTAGCATGGAAGGGAAGTTGGTAGAGTTGAAGAATCTGACCTATAGTGAGAAGGTAGGGGAACAAAGTAATTTACAGTCAAGAGCATCATGGCAGTTTCTCAGGTGACTATATTTGGGAAAAGAGAGAACTTAGTGACATTACCATCAAAACAATAAGGTTACTCAAAACCCTACCAAACCCTAGGGAATTTTTCATCACCTTGTAGAGATCTCAAACATGCATGAGAATATTTCATGGAGACTAAAAGCATCTCTATTTTTTATAATCATAAAAAGTAACAAAAATTTAGATTTACAAGTGATGGAAAGAAGTACATGGAAAGTATATTATGCTGATTTTTTTTTTTAAACTTAACCATTAACTATCCAATACAATCTAAAAAAATACAAATATACAATGTGTGGACACCGATTTTGGTATCCAAGGTTCTCTTATACTTCTAGGGGTTTTCACCTAAAAGGAGAGAAATGGACCAAAATGCGTAATGTCCCCACTCAAAATTATACAAATGTGGATGAAATATGTCTAAACGAAATGATCTAAATGCAATAATATAATAAAGTATATGAATTATTAATGCAAAACCTACGAAATGCAAATTATTTGAAAACACAGTGATGTATGCAAAAATGACCTAAGAATGCAAACAAATAATAAGAGAAATGGAGATTGGAGAGGTGCACCTGGAATCTAAAGTTTGTTGCAGAAAGGCTCTGGAATCCTAGAGAATTATTGTTGAGGCCAATTGGGACACTTACACCAAGTTGGGCGACTTAGTCTTGTTTCAAGGAGATTATGTCAGAACAGGTTTCTGCCAAATGGGTATCTAGAAATGTAAAAATCACTTTTCAAGCCTAGTAGTAGGACTAATTTTCCATAAATGGCAACTTAGTCCACTTGGGAATCTCAAGAAATTTGGGGCAAGAATCTATAGCTTTCGGTCTACACTTCTCTTCTTGATAGGTGTCTAGTTCAAATTCTATATTGATGGGTGTCTGGTTTAGATTCTATAGAAATCGGGCTGAAAAAGGTCTCCAAGCTTCAATTAGGGCTTTGTTAGGGCTTTGTTGACTTGAATGAATTTGATGGATTTATGACCACTTTTTAACACCTTTCTCTTTGGACATACAAGACTTTGAGGACCTACAAATCACACATACAAAGAGGGAAAAAGGGTTAAGGGTTAGAGAATAGGGATTTACCTTGGTCAAACCCCAATTTTGTAATCAAACCCTTGAAAATGAAATGAAGTAAAGAGAGAATGATGAATGAACAACATGCAATGCTACAACTCACCAAACCCTTGATGTAGAAATATGAAGATATGCAAGTAGATGCTCCAATGGATGCTTGATTATGCCTTGAATGTTTGAGAATTATGAATGATTGGATGCTAATGTGTGGATGAATGTATTAGAATAATTAAGGGGTATTAGAAGATGCAAAATGAGGGGAAAACCCTTTATTTATACTTTATTTTACAATATTTCCCAAAAATAACACATCACGGGCCGACCTTAAGGTTAAGAGAATAAAATCCCGCCAGAAAATTAAAATAATTTTGATTTTTGTGCCCAATGGGACTAAGTCACCCCACGTGGCGACTTGGTCCCACCAAGACAAATTTACTAGGTGTCAGGAATTAAAGTGTATTTAATGATTTTTAATGGGATTATTCTCAAAAATACACTTAAGTAGGGTCAAAAAGTGCATTAAGGGGTCATTTAAACATAAAAAGGGTCAAATTATTGATGACAAACCTATAAAAGTGTGAGATTTTGTTACAACTCTTTACAACACTTTGAAATAAGACTTGGTAAGTGATAAAAATAGGTTATTTAGGTGAATTATAATGAAAGGTTCCTAGAAAAGTGTGAAAGTGGGTTACAACACTTCACAACACTTTTACAAGACATCATAGAATTATTAATGATTCACAAGGTTCCAAGACCTAATGTGAGTGTGTTGACCACATTACAACATTAAATCTAGGAAAAATCAAGCCAAAGTCCATAAGAAAGACTCAAGTGAGCGTAAAAATATCCATTCATACATTTTTTGGTGACACATTAAGCCCCCACTTTAGTGAGAGGATGAACTTACTTCAAACTCACACTGAAGTATCCAACATTCATATCAAGAGGGATCCAAATGCACTGATGCTTGGTAAGATGAGACAACAACAATCAAGAAGGATGATCAAGCCCCCAGGATCAAGATCCCATGGAAAACCAAACATAAGCACAAAGGAACACACATGAAAATGATGAAAAAGAATGAAAATGAGAAAATAGAAAGAAAATAGAGTTGGATCAAGCTTTGATCATTTTTCTATCCCATTGTGGATTAGATCTAGGCTGTTTGTCCATAAAAATAAATGTATACTCACTTTGAGGTGACAGAACTCATGGTTGTCTATAAATGTCAATCCAGAGCAGTGTCCATGACAATATGCAAGAGGGAGAAAAAATCATTTGCATGACATGATTTTTCTACAAATGGAATTAAAAGGAAATGCATGAAAGAAATTGTTAGAATCAAATATAATCTAAGGCCTTGTAAATGAAATGTTGGAATTAAATCTATCCTAAGAAACTTGTAAAAGGAAATACTGGAAATGTAAAGAGCTGGAAATAAAATGGTTGCTAAGAAATGAAACTACAAAACAACTATTTCTACTAAAAACTGAACTTTATTATTTTATAAAAATCTTCCCCCATTTGATTCATTGATTACAATGAATTTATAGAATTATTATCTTCAACTAATCTAAAAGATGAGCCTTAATTGTTGTGCAACAACTTGCTAGAAGATATGAACATGTGTTGAGGGAAAAAGGTAAGTCTTTCCTTTCATCTTGCTAAGTCAATCATTTTTTGGTCATCCAAAACAAATATGTCTATTTTGAAGCCCCTAAACAAGCTCCAAAAAGACATTTAACTGCTGAAAAATTCATGTATTTCCCTTATGTATCATTAAATCTCATAAAACAACTCCTAGATGTTTGCAAAAAGGTTCAAACTGCCCAAAATTGTCTCCTAGATATGCTCCATTTGTTTGCACAACCCAACAACCTGCATAATGCTTGGAACTGCCCCTAGATGTTCCCAACTATTGTCCCTTAACTACTCATAGAATCCCAAATTTCTCAACCTCTTCATAAATGTTTCTTCACTTAAATCCTTCTTAGCTCTGAAAATTTCAGAGCAACAAAGTTCTGAAGCATCGAATTGGTGAAGTATGAAAGAAAAGTTTTAGAGCATCGGACTGGTGAAGTTTCTCTCAAACCATGAACTAGGTTTTTCTGAAATTTAATGGGTTTTTTCACCTTCTTGTCTCCAATTTTTTTTCCAAAAATATCAAGAAACCAGATTGTAATTTTTAAGATATGATGAAATCTTTACTGCTCCAATTGAAAATCTCTTACTTTCCTCATCATGCTCAATCTTGATAAACTTCATAATTAAGTAAAATACATGTTTTTATTTGGCTAATAGATGAGACATTTTTTTTCTCATCATCTCCCCCTCACCTAAAATATTACAGGTCCTCCTACAACTTATAATGAGCTTTGAGAGCCAATTTTTTCACTTTTATTACAATTGCTTTGGAGATTTTCTGAAAGGTGCATTGAAGATGCTTCTAAATATATTTTGAGTTACTCCAGAGCTATCTAGAGCTTGATGTCTTTTCTTCATGGTTGGTTGCCACTTTAGACAATAAGAGATAGCATGTATAAATCACTTATTTGCAGAAAAGAAATGGGTACTCTATCCTACTCCACTTATTGATGTAGAGATAGGTTACAAAAAACCATTAACTAGATATGGAAAATAACATCCTTTTCTCAAAGGATGGATCCATGCATTCAACTTTTTGAAAGAAGAGGAAAACCATGAGAAGAAGATGGCTAAATATTTGAACTTCGATACTCTTCCTTCCTTTGAAATGGCATCATTCTCCCTAATTTCTAATTCCAGTAGATGCATGAGTTGATTAGAAAGATCTTGCAATCCTTCCTCACATTCTATTGCATGCATGATTGGATGCAACTTCTTGTCCTTCAAATATCTGATTAGGCAACCCTCCTTGGATTTTGAAGGTGTCTAAATAATAATTTTTTGCTTGATGGGGCTTGAAGTCATGGTCCTCTAGTTGAGGATATTACACAAGAGTTGTCACCTTTGTGTGCAAGAACCTCTTCCTTTGGATCTATTGTTTTGGGAGGGGTTTCTAAAATAATAAAACAAGGAATTTCTAAAATAATAAACATAAAAAGTTTGTTAAACTAATTTTTCTTTTGACCTATTGTCACCAGATCAACAACTCCCTAATGACACATTTTCCCGACAACGGTGCCAAAAATGATTCAGTTTCACTACATTCCTCATCATTTAATTATAAATGTCAATCCAGGGTGATGTATATGGCAATATGCAAGAAGAAGAATAAATAATTTGCATGACATTTTTTTTCTACAAATAGAATTGAAAGGTAATGCATGAAAGAAATTGTTGGAATCAAATCTAATCTAAGAACTTGTAAATAAAATTTTGGAATTAAATCTATCCTAAGAAACTTGTAAAAGGAAATACTAGAAATGTAAAGAGTTGGAAATGAAATGACTACTAATAAATGAAACTACAAAACAACTACTACTGCTAAAACCTGAACTCTATTATTTTATAAAACTCTTCTCCCATTTGATAACTTGATTACAATGAATTTATAGAATTCTTATCTTCAACTAATCTAAAATATGAGCCTTAATTGTTGTGCAACAACTTGCTAGAAGATAGGAACATGTGTTGAGGGAAAAATATAAGTCTTTCCTTCATCTTGTTGAGTCAATCTTCTTTGGTCATCCAAAAAAATTGTCTATTTTGTAGCCCTTAAACAAACTCGAAAAAGATATTTGACTGCTAAAAAAGTCATACCTTTCCTTTTTGTATCATTAAAGCTCATAAAACAACTCTTAGATGCTTACAAAAAGGTTTAAACTTCCCAAAATTATCTCATAGATATGCTCTATTTGTTTACACAACCCAACAACCTGCCTTAATGCTTGGAACTGCCCCCTAGATGCTCTTAACTATTGCCCCTTAACTACTCATAGAAGCCCAAATTGTTTAACTTCTTCATAAATTATCATTCACTTAGATCCTTCTTAGCTTTGAAAATTCCAAAGCATCAAACTAGTGAAGCATGAAAGTAAAGTTTCGGAGTATTGGACTGGTGAAGTTTTCTCTGAAACCAAGAACTAGGTTTTTGTGAAATTTAATGGGTTGTTTTTCCTTCTTGTCTCCAAATTTTTATCTAAAAATCTCAAGAACCCAAATTGTAATTTTCAAGATATGATGAAATCATTACTACTCCAATTGAAAATCTCTTACTTTCCTCATCATGCTCAATCTTGATAAACTTCATAATTTAGCAAAATACATTTGGCTAATAAATGGGACATTTTTTTGTCTCATCATCTGGTATGCACTCACACACACACAAGTGGCTATGGAGAAAAATCATGTGTAGGAATGGGTTTCTCGCTCAACCATACCAAAGTTATACATCCTGATAACTTTAGTAAGGTGCCACAAAAGAAAGTGACATTTCAAGCTTCACGAGACAAGTAAAACTTTGTATGCTTAGAGCTCATGAACAAATGTGATGGCACCACAAACATGCAAGCTATATTATACAAAGTGGCCATATAAAAAATGAAAAATGCAACATGGAAACGATGTTCAAAGGAGTCTTGATTAGTTTATGTGAGGTCTTTAACGTAGGGAATATTGTGTCTAATGTCTCCAAGAGAGGACCAATCAAAGAATAGAAAATTCACAACTTAGGGGATGCAATGTGTCACATCAAGTCACCAAGAGGAATGTAATATGCTAAGATAGATCATACTCATGAAGGAAATCACACCCAATGTCATCCACAAAGGGACAAAATGCATCATATGAAATAACAAGGCTACACTAAGAACCAAGAAAAAAAAAATGCAAAATAATAATACCAATGTATGCTCGCACTTTAAAGTAATTTCTACACACCATACTATGAGAAATTACTTTAAAGTAGCAAATGAGAATTACAAACAAGAAAGAAGACATGAGAGCCAATTTGGAAAGCCCCTATGCCAAGTCATAGATTTTTGAGTAAGGCTACGTCATGTGAAGGAAAAAGAAAAATAAAAAGAAGGGGTTGCCCCCAAAATGAGAAACACTAAACACATAAGGGATCTATGGATTTGGGGTCAGTATGTTCTTTGCTGCAATGTTTTGTAAAGAGCTCAGAATTGTCATCATCCCCCAAATACATAGAATTTGAAGAATGACACAAAGATAGTGAAAATAAAGAAAAAGAAAGATTCATTTGGGTCAACATGGAAGGCATAGAATGTCTTGATGCTTTGTGGCATCCCCAAAAGGAAAACACAAGCAAATGAAAAAGGAAAGGCGAAAAAAAAAAGGAAAATCTTTTGGGTCAACATGAGAGAGACATTTCGGTCTCAATTCCTTACGTCATCCCCAAAAGGAAAGCATAAGAAAAATAAAAAAGAAAAACGAGATGGGCCTTTTGGGTCAACATGAAAGAGACATTTTGGTCTCAATGCTTTGCGTCATCCCCAAAAGGAAAACATAAGAAAAAGACAAAATAAAAAGGCAAAAGTGATGCACGACATATAGAAGAATGAAGATACAAATAGAGGAATGTCATAAAAAGATAGAACATCAAGCATCACATCATGGGGGAGCATGTTATGCACATGCAAACACACAAAAGAAAAAGAAAATTCAAAAGACTAGTAAGGAAAATGCAAGTCATCTGCCTCCCAATCTCAATCAATATAAGTGGAAGGTGAATAATGTTGCTAAGGGATAACGACAAATGCATTACTAGGACAAGGCTAACAATTTCTTGCCCCCACTGAGTGCAAGACAAGAATGAGCCAAGATAAGTGATGGGAAAGGTCATGTAATAGTGAGAAGATAATTTTCTACAACTATTACATGAGAAGGTGTTGATGGTGGTTTATTTATCCAATAAAGTCAATAGGCGTAAGAACCTCATACATATCCAATATACATTGTAAGATTTTATTAGTTCTATGTCCTAGAACGTGATGATATGCACAATACTTTGTGTTTTCATTAGGAAATTTGACTCAAGTACGAGGGGGTAATTTAATTAGATCATGAAAAATTAGCATTTGTAATGCTTCTATGTTATTGGATTTAGGACAAGGAAATTGAAAAGGTTTACCCATAGGTGGAATTGAATGTGGAGAAGTAGGACCAAAGATGATTCCTCTGTGCTTAAAAAGCTCTGATTCTTCTTTAGGAAGGAGGACATTCAGATCGGGAGGGGAATCAAAGATTATCGTGCCATCATCACAAAGTCTCCAATATTCTATACGAGGCTTGCTGTCATGAGGAGGATCTTGATATCCTAACCTTGTTGTGTTTTCATCTTTCAGATTTTGTTCTAAGAGTTGATGAATGTCATGTTCAATTGTTATGTCACATCCTTGTTTTCTCAAGATGGTAAAACCTTTTCCATAAGTTTCATCAAGGTTGATTGGAGCACTAGTGACTTTGTTATCACAAAATGGTTGAGGGGTTGCTTTTTTAGAAGAACTAGGTTCACCTAATGGAGGGAACTTAGGTCCATCATTTCAAGATGTAAGTAACCAAACATATCAGGAGGTGATATGTAGGAAGATTTTGTTGTTTCATGGATGGGTAAAAGGATGCATTGACTTCAAGGTTGTCAAGGCATTCGTTTAAGAACTTATTCATGTTTTCATCATCATCTGCAATGATGTCAACATCATGAGGAGGGCATTCATGAGGAGTTGAAGGAGCATGAAGAAGCTCAATGTCATTAGGATCAGTTCCAAAGGCACAGTTTGACATGTCAACTAAAGATTTTAATGACATCCAAAACTTATTAAAACACATAGCCATGATACAAATGTATGAAAGAAAACTAAATGCACGAAATGGAATAAAATAGAAAATCTAGAAATAGTAACAGAGATCCAACAACAGAAATGCAGAAAATGCTCAGAAAATGACATAAATTACTGTGTAGAATGTGCAAGATGACTAAGTCACCCAGTGTGGCGAATTAGTCCCAGTAGTGATTTTTTTGAGATTTTTCAGAATTTTTAAATGGAATTTTATGTTTTTAAAGTTTTCAGAGGCAGAGAAAGTGTGAAAATGTAGAATTTGGGAATTTTTAATGAAATGTAATGCAAAAATGTAAGCTATATGAGCTTTTCACTAATGCAATTTTTAAAACCCTAGGATGCAAATGAAACAATGCAAAACTGAATGCAATGATGATGCAAGTTATTCCTAGGATGTGAATGCACTTAAAATCAGAAGTAAAATGTTCTAAAGTTGGGTTCACCAAAATGTGGACACCGATTTTGGTATCCAAGGTTCTCTTACACTTCTAGGGTTTTTCACCTAAAAGGAGAGAGATGGACCAAAATGTGTAATGTCCCCACTCAAAACTATGCAAATGTGGATGAAATATGTCTAAATGAAATTATCTAAATGTAATAATTTAATAAAAGATATGAATTATTAATGAAAAACCTAAGAAATGCAAATTGTTTGAAAACATAGTGATGTATGCAAAAATGACCTAAGAATGCAAACAAACAATAATAGAAATGAAGGAGATTGGAGAGATGCACCTGAAAACTAAGTGTGATGTAAAGAGGCTATGGAATCCTGCAAAATTTGTTGTTGAAGCCAATGGGACACTTATGCCAAGCTAGGTGACTTAGTCCTGTTTCAGGGAGATTCTACCGGAATAGGTTTCTGCCAAATGGGTATCCAGAAATGCAGAAATCACTTTTTTAGGCTTGGTAGTGGGACTAATTCACCACAGATGGTGACATAGTCCACCTGGGAATCTCAAGAAATTTGGGGTAGGAATCTATAGCTTTCGGTCTGCACTTCTCTTCTTGACATGTGTCTGGTTTAGATTCTATAGAAATTAGGCTGAAAGAGGTCTCCAAGCTTCAATTAGGGCTTTGTTGAGTTAAATAACTTTGATGGATTGCTGGCCACTTTTTAACACCTTTCTCTTTGCCAAATCTGCATACAAGACCTACAAAACACACATGCAAAGAGGGGGAAAAGGGTTAAGGGCTAGAGAATAAGGATTTTCCTTGGTAAACCCCCAATTTGGTAATCAAACCCTTGAAAATGAAATGAAGTAAAGAGAGAATGATTAATAACAACATGCAATGCTACAACTCACCAAATCCTTGATGTAGAAATCTGAAGATATGCAAGTAGATGCTCCAATGGATGCTTGATTATTCCTTGAATGCATGAGAATTATGAATGATTGTATGCTAATGTATGGATGAATACATTAGACTAATTAGGGGGTATTAGAAGATGTAAAATGAAGGGGAAACCCTTTATTTATACTTGATTTTACAATATTTCTTGAAAATAACACATCATAGGCCGACCTTAAGGTTAAGAGAATAAAATCCCACTAGAAAATTAAAATAATTTTGATTTTTGTGCCCAATGGGACTAAGTTGTCCCAAGTGGCGACTTGGTCCCACCAGGGAAATTTTATTGGGTGTCGAGAATTAAAGTGTATTTAATGATTTTTAATGGGATTATTTTAAAAAATACACTTAAATAGGGTTGAAAAGTGCATTAAGGGGTCATTTAAACATAAGAAAGGGTCAAATTATTGATGAAAAGCCTAGAAAAGTGTGAGAGTTTGTTACAACACTTTGAAATAAGACTTGGCAAGTGACAAAAAGAGGTTATTTAGGTGAATTATAATGAAAGGGTCCTAGAAAAGTGTGAAATTGGGTTACAACATTTCACAACACTTTTACAATACATCATAGAATTATTAATGATTCACAAGGGTCCAAGACCTAATGTGAATGTGTTGACCACATTACAACATTAAATCTATGAAAAATCAAGCCAAAGTCCATAAGAAAGACTCAACTAAGCATAAAAATGTCCAACTATACATTTGGCAACACACAATGAAATATTATGATTACAAAATGATAATTTTAATGGTTATCTTAAGGTAGACAAAATAAATTGTGCAAGTGAAAAATAAGACCCTTAGATTATTATGAACAAATAACATTTTCATTTACATCATTTTCAAGCAACAGTTTTCTAGATTTTTCCAACTATACAAAAGAAAATCAAATTTTTATTGATCTCAAAGATCTAAAGGTTTAAAAATATGATATTTTTAGATCTATTCTTGGGTGTATCCTACAAACTTCATCATAGAAGGATGGGTCATCACCTCATTTAGACCTGGATGTGGAACTACCTTTACTGCTTCCACATAATCCAAAATAGGCCTAACAACTGCTGGAAGAAATAACCTTGTAAACATGCAAAGGGAAAAGCTAAATCAGTAGTAATTTACTAGTTTTCATTCAACTTCTTTATAATCATTTTAAGTACTTGATTCTATTGTACTTTAAAGATTTATAATATGAAGTTTATCTATTCAAATAGCTTAAATAATTTTAAGTTATAAAACTAATAAATAGGCTTTAGCAATTAAAAAAAAATCCACTTCTAAAATTTTAAATATCTTTAATATATCTATTTACCATTGTTAGAGAGTTGCAAAGTGTGAATTGTCCTTTGTCCTATAGGGTTGAGAAAGGAGGAACGCTGTCAAACACTGATTGAATCATAACAAACAATCCAAAAACAATGAAAGTTACTATCAAATGGTGACAAAGATCTATCCTCTAAGTCATTTGCACATGGTGACTGAGAACATAGTGAGTAAGAAGTAAAAGAGCACTAGATCATAGCACTACAAAATGCTCATGAGTTATGCAATGAACTTCACTATTCTTTTGATCACAAAGGAGATCGAGATAATAACCAACATACTAATGTGCACAAATAATGTTCATGGAGTGCAAACTTCCTTACAAAAAAATTACCACAATAGAGTTTGAGGTGAATTGCACCTACTATTTTAGGCTTATATGGATATGTTCTAACATGTAGTTAATTGTTGTAGCATAATGGATAGACTAAATAGTTGTTCATATACCATTGTTTCAAATTCTAAATTGCTATACCTTATTGTAGGAGAAAATCACAGGGGGATTCTATACATAAGACACCATTGTTTCAAATTCAAAATTGTTGGCTCTTTCACAATTGATTGCTTCATTTATTTGATCTAAGACAACCTACTGTATAGAAGATGCTCTCAAAATCACAGTAAAATCCTTTATTCTGGGATTGTTGTTCAAAATATTTCCCATCATAACAATGAATAAAAACATCAGTCATTAGCCTAAACTTTGCAAGAGTTTCATCAAATTCTACTTTTCCACTCTCTTTTTCATTTCTAAATTTTATTCCCAATTTCATCCATGAAGAACTTCCTCAACCTGTAGATCCTTTTGTTAGCCATAACTTTACCAGGTGTTGAGGATAGCTTTGATTTTTTACCTAGGAAACAATTGACAAAATTTGGCCTTACCAGATTTAAGGTCGAATTTTGTCAATTGTTGCTTGGGTAAAAAATCGAAGCTATCCTCAACACCTGGTAAAGTTATGGCTAACAGAAGGATCTACAGGCTAAGGAAGTTCTACATGGATGAAATTGGGAATAAAATTCAGAATGGAAAAGAAAGTGGAAAAGTAGAATTTGATGAAAGTTGCTTGGGTAAAAACTCGAAGCTATCATCAACACCTGGTAAAGTTATGGCTAACAGAAGGATCTACATGCTGAGGAAGTTCTTCATGGATGAAATTGGGAATAAAATTCATAATGGAAAAGAGAGTGGAAAAGTAAAATTTGATGAAACTCTTTCAAAGTTCAGGTTAATGACTGATGCTTTTGTTCATTGTTATGATGGGAAAGATTCTGAACAATTATCTCGAAATAAAGGATTTTACTATGATTTTGAGAGCATCTTCTATACAATAGACTGTCTTAGATCAAATAAATGAACCAAACAATTGTGAAAGAGCCAAAATTTTTGAATTTGAAACAATGGTGTCTTATGTATAGACTCCCCCTATGATTTGCTCCTAGAATAATGTATAGCAATTTAGAATTTGAAACTATGGTATATGAACTATTTATCCTATCTGTTATGCTACAATAATTAATTATAGGCTAGAACATATCCATATCAACATAAAATACTAAGTACAATTCACCTCAAACTCTGTTGTACCTGAGTATGACAGTACTTGAGTTTTTGGTGTTTCTAGATGAAACCTATAGCGAAAAAGTGTATTCTCCATCTGAAGGAACCATCTTCAGAGCTCTTCCCTAAATGAGGGTTGAAAACATTAGAAGAAAAGCAATGCCATAATTATAAAGTAACAATTTGTATCAAGCCAAATGTTAGAAATTATAATTAAAAAGACAAATCCTTACAATTGGACCAAGCAGATTTATGATTTTATCTTTAGAATGTAGGAACTTTCTCTGTTGGAGCTTCACAACCTCAAATTGGATCGATAAAATTTATGATTTTATCTTTAAAATGTAGGAACTTCCTCTGTCAAAGCTTCACTACCTCAAATTGGATCTGAAATTTTTCCAACAGATTTATGATTTTATCTTTAGAATGTAAAAACTTTCTCTATCGGATATTAAAGATCTCAGGTTGGATGTCCAATTGGACAAGCAGATTTATGATTTTATCTTTAGAATAAAGTAACTTCCTCTGTCGGATATTTAGAAATTCCTACAATTAGGTTCTTCTTCCTACCAAAAACACTCAGAAATGTTTCACACCAGCTCAAGGTACTCTCCAGCCTGGTTATGACACCAATAGCAATCCAATTTTTCCTGAACCGTCCATACCCAAAATATGCATCACAATCTATTCTTCATGCACATAAAAATTCCACATATTAACCCCTTCTAAATAAAACTCAAGTTGACTCAAGTTTAATAGGTTACGATGTAATGATAGCATGATCCAAGATTGATTACCTCTTGCTGCAATAAAGAGCCTATAACTCTGGTTGATATGCAGATTGGTTGTGTTATATCAATTATGTAGTGCATTCAAGAACAACCCATGTTTAATGGGCTATTCTAGAGAGTGATCAATATTTTCTAAACCTTATGAATGTTACTTAAAAGTGTACAACTTAAACTACAAACTAAGTTTGTTACATACTTGAATGCAATCTTGGTTTACCACAAACTATAATAATGTGATATGCGAATAACCATTGTGGAAAGTATTAAAGCAAGACCCATACTATATAGGATACATTTCCTTGATTAGGTTTACATACCTTAATGAACAAACACAAGCTTCTCACACACTCTAGGATGTAATCCAAGATCATACCACAACCCTATCAAGACAACTAATTTTTTGACCCAAGATTTAAGGTTTTCTTTTAATACCAACAGAAACATTGCTAAGAGCATGACTAGGGTACAAACCCTAGGCCTCCATAGAAACATAAACAATAACTAGAAAATTAGTGAGGTTGCAATACCAAAAAGATTGAGACATTGTAGCCAATAACAAAATCTTGCAATCTAAAGATTGTATCCAATAACAAGCACACTATGTAGCTCAGTGACATTTGTAAATGCAATCTATGGTAAGAAGAATGATAGTCACTTGAGGTGTGACATTCAAAAATAGGATGAGCAGTGACAAGATAATAAAGCTCAAACCTTGCATAGTAAAGTGGAGATTTTAACAGTGAGTTTCCTTACCCCCTTGTTGGCCTTAAGGGTTTTTCAAATGCTTTTGGTAGTGTTAGACAAGGAAAATGGAATCAAGGAATGACTGTCCAAATGAAGTAATAGTGGTAATAAGAGGTTCAATGTTTCTTCTTACCTATTGTATAATGGAGGTAGTGGATTGCATGTTTGAGCAGTGTTTTGAGACTCATCAAAGATGGGAGAATAGTTAATAATACCTTGTGGACTATGAAGTAGTTACAATAAGGTTGAAGGATCTTAAGACTCATAATACAATGAAACAATAAGTCCCATGTAATAAGTAAGTAGGAAGTCTATAGGGCATAGTTTGATTTTATAGAAGGATGCTCATGAAAGGAATCTTCAAGTGACAGTGAGTGAGCTATTTGAGATTGCAGCTACGGGTGCAATATCCAGTCTTAAAGGCAGATAGCAAAGCAATAAATGTGCAAGAAAATAAAATCGTACACAACAAAGAATTCACAATGTTATCTTGCAAAATTCCTTGAGTTTGAAGACAAAAATCTTATTGTATCTTAATGAAAGTAGTGACCTTAATGGTCAATCACTTGCAACCATGATTTTAAAGCATGCTATTGTGCTTATGGAGGTGGCATTTTAAGTAAGGCAATGAGTGGTAGTTTGGAACAATGGAAAGTATGAAGGACTTGCTTTATATACATACTATGCAGTCTAGCTTAAGACAGTGTTCTTAGAAGAGATTGAATGTGGATTATGGAACTCAAGGGTTATCATGATAAAGATTAAAGCAAAGACTGAGATCTATTTAAAAGCCACTGTCATGAAGATATTAAAGATGTCACATGCAAAACCCTAGAAACTGGAGTAATGAATACAGTGCCAAAGAGGATAGTGTGCTTGGGAAAATTTAGGAGATCTCCACATTATTTAATTGCAGGAAAATAGATCATTTTTTTTTTTAATTAAAAGAAATCATTCTAAACCATATATAGGATACATTGATACTTCAAAATCATCTAATTTATTTTTTTAATTAAAAGAAATAATTCTATATTAAACCTTATATAGGATACATTGATACTTCAAAGGCATCTGAAGGAATTTGAGATTATGCAAATATATGTCAACTAAATACTTGGATTACAAACAGTACACGAACAGTGTAACCCTTGTTGAACAAAGTAGGAGTGTGATAAGTAGCAATGAATCCTATGCCTCTTGTCACACACATCTCCTTACCATTATCTATCATTCTATCTGAAACACTTCTCCATTTTGGCAAGCTATGCCTAAAAAATAAGGTTTTGATGAAGATTTTAAAGGATGTTTATTAAAATGAAAACTCCATTATGGTGGGCTACACCTAAAAATAAGATTTTGACTAAAGTTTTAGATTATGTTTATTAAAGTTTTAGAGTAATTAGGAGGGCTATATTGCTGATTCCTTAAATGATTTATTCATTGTGACTAAACAAATGACTAACTATTTAGTCATTTTTATGTGTGACTAAATAATTTCTAGTCAACGACCAACTTAGTCATTTATTTACTCATTTATAGCTGAGTTGAAAAAAATGAGTAGAATTTAGTCATATTTAGTTGTTGTGACTAAAATTTTTAGTCACCTGATCATTTATTTGCCAAATTCTACTAGTGTTTTGACATCAAGATCAAGCATTTCCAAAGGATTGATGACAGTTGCCTATAGAGGATCGTGATGGATTCTACATTTTGGGAGATGCACAAGACATTCAACCATGCCTAGTGACTTGTTTCCTAAGTGATTCAATCTTCTATTTTCATTTTACTTTTAGACTAAGGAAGGTATAATTATATTTATGACTTATTAAAGTGATTTGAGATCTCCTAAAGTAGGTCTTCATCATTGTACATGTTCATTTAGGGATCCTATTCTAACACACTTTAGTGGGGTTTCTTTCCATTATTAGTCTTAATATTAGACACACTTAAGGTTAGGATTGAACACACATTTCATGTTTCAAATTTATGTTCTTCATCAAGGTTGAAATAATGAAAATAGGGGAGATTTGGTTTCTATTTCACACACTTGTTTCACTCAAGGAAACCCTAGAGATCTCAATTTGAATGTAGAAAGGGGGAAGAGATATTGTAATAGGGTTGTCTAAGGGTATGATTAGAGACTAAAAGGGGGGTTCACCACCAAGATAGGGCTTGGAAAGACAAGTAATATGCAATACCTAATTATGAACCTTAATGATATGCAAGAATTGAATAAAAGGCATAGAAATGAATATTAATTAGAATAGAAAACTAATAAATCAAAATGGTGCACCTGGGAATCTCAATATGCTCAGAACATCTCTAAAATTTTGAAAATGAAAACTTTAGGGCACATTAGGACTCATACGCCAAGCTGGGTGATTTAGTCCCAGATTAGGGTTTCTGAACTAGAATAGGAATTTGGCAATGTAGACTCAAAATCTTTAGAAATCTAGAAATTTTCCTATGGTGGGACTCATACACCACTACTGACATATCAGTCTTGTTCTTCTTTTTTAGAAAGTCAAAGTCGAGATTTTCTCTCCAATCTCTGCTCTTCCTTCCCAAGCTGATTTTCAGATTTGAACCTGTAAAAAGACATGCAAAACATAATATAGTGTTGATTTGCTTATAGGGGGTTTGCCTCATGTTGAACATCTAGAATACTGAGATGGGGGGTGAATCGGTATTCTATAAAACCATTCACATAAAATCCATCTAATCAAATCAACAAAAGAAAACATGGAATCAATACTATGCATCAACGCACATGAACACCAGTATTTTTATGTGGAAAACCCAAAATGGGAAAAACCACGGTGAGGATTAGCTCATAATATAATATATCTAGATATATAATATTGCAAGGGCTCACTACCAAGACTCACTGTCCTTGAAAGGCCCACATCCTGAAGTGGATACAAAATATCTAGCTCACAACCAAGATACAAAATGATGTGGCTCACTTCCAAAAGCATGAACTGATCAAAATGCACCCTCCTTGTGTTGGGGTTTAATTCTAGTGAAGCACAATGCATAGAAAACACACCTATCTGTATATCTATACAATTTTGCACATATCCATTCTCATCTCTATCTTCATGTATCTTTCACACACTCTTCTTCTCTGCCTCGCTACACTCTTTTTCTAAAATGTCTTACATATATATATATCCATGTTTACTAATTAGGTTAGTCTAATCAACTCCATCAGCATTGTCCTCAAAACATATTCATCTTCACACATAAGTAGTCAACATGGACCTAAGATAGATCCCATTATCATTCACACATATACAAACTTCTCAATATTAATACATAATTAGGTCAGCTAGAGTTAGACCACAAACTCCAAATATACATGAAATCCATCAAAACGTGTAACACAAAATTTGTTAGCATATTGAATTCTTCCTTAGATTAAATCAAGCTACTTATCTTCAACACTGCATGATAAGATAATCAAATATGAGAAAATGCAGAATCTCCCACATCAATGTACTGTATGAAAAATCACTATAGGTTACATAATAGAATACTATCATTCATATCTTCCAAATTAAAATGCATCTTGTAGTCTCAAACTTGTGTACAAAGTCTTGTAATGATTTATTTTTCTAAGATAGAATCAGGACCAAAAAGTGATGTATAGAGCCAGTGTATAAGTATGACACTATTTCCAAAAAAAATGGTAACTATACCTTTCGAACCATACAATCTAATCAGTTGAAACCATGTTAGTGGATACAACTAATATCAAGATGAAACATATTATCATCTTCTAATCATATCTTACACAAAGGGATAATTTGTATCAAAATACTGGATCAATAGACTTTCATTATCGGAGCAGCTAAAAACTGATAAACATCAAAATTCCATTGAAACAATTATCCAAATTCCATTTGTTGACATCAATGACAATCTCTCAATTTTCAACACCTTGGTTAAACCAATAGTTTAGTAATTAAACCTTGATAGAAATAATGGATCTTGATTGTAAATGTGAATATAAACCCTAACATTAAGTGTCTCTAAGATTAGGAAATCTAAAATGCAATGTAACCCTATTCTAATGTGCTAGAATGAGATGTATGAATAAAACACATGAAGATGAATTACTCACTTAGGGAGATCTTTAATCATCCTAATAATCCATAATAATGCATGTACCTTCCTTAAGCTAAAATTAGAGTGATAATGGAGGATGGAATTACTTAGGAAACAAGTCATTGGGCTTGGCTTGATGGCTAGTTGCATCTCCCCAACCTAGAATCCATCATGATTCACCATAGGCAACCATAATCAATACTTGACAATGCTAGATCTTGAATGAAAGTGAGCTTAAGGACCTGTAAAAACACTATAATGTTGCTCCAAGACTTCAAATTTTCTTGCTACTTTCTTTCAAATGCTCTTGTGAAAGAATACTTGAATGCGTGTGAATGCTTAGATCTTGAATTGCCTTCTCTAGATTGAAAATAATTACTTAGAAGCTTGTTTATATAGGAAATACACCTAATTTACCATTATTTAGATCTCAAAAGCTGACATCAACCAAAATTTTGAATTAAAAAACTTGAATTTCCCACTCAAACCCTAAAAAGGGGCCACATGGGACTCATATGCCACTTATGGCATATGGGTCCCACCTAGGGGGACTCATACACCCAAGGTGGCATATGAGTCCCACCCTAGTTTTTTGGGGTGGGACAATGATGGGTTGTTAGAAAACTTAATGCTTTTGTTGATTTTGTCAGGATTTTAGTTGAAATAAGCCTCAAGATCTGAAATAAAGGGTCTTAGGCGCCTATTAATGATAATTTAAGGGGTATTTAATGCAAGGGTACCAAAATAGGTCCAAATTAAGCAAGGGATTATACTATCTCCAAGAAGGAGTATAATTTCCATTTCCATATTATCCCCCACTTTAGCGCCCATATGACTCTATGTGCATATGCAAGCTAAAGGACTTTGAATAGTAAACTTCATTTCATAAAAGGATACTCATATGGATTCATTTGCGAGTATGGGAGAATGAAGCCCCCATTGTAGCTATTTGTAGAACCAAAATGTCAGGAACCACATCCTACAATACATATTCATTAGTTGTTCAAAAATCCTCTTTTCTAACTTCTTTACGAAATCAAATTTGAGGGTAGATGTATGCCCCTCCTTGATTCCACTTGCTTCATGGAGGTGGAATCAAGGTAGCAGTCTAACCGTATTGAATTAGGTAAGTCATTTCATAGGGTATTCCCAAGTACCATACCACATATTGATATGCATTTGATGAGAATGGGAGTGGAACCATGATTCCAACATAACAAACGACATCAAAAACAAAGTTCTCTAGCCCCCGGTATGTTAGTTTGAATAAAAAGAACTTTTAACCCTACTATGCAAAAGACCTAATTTAAACATATATAAGAGAAAAAGTGAAGTAATGTGTAATAATTTTTTCTTTTTACCTTCTTGTAGTTTGACTTTGTTGGAGAGTGAGTGAAGATGTTGATTCATCAAGAATACATGCCTCTGAGACTCGAGAGCTTGCAGGAGGAGATAGCTCAAGGCGAGCTGCAGCATTAGGTGAGTTGATCTTTCTCCCTTACCTTCATTTTTATGCATGTATTTTATGTTTTTACACATTTCTAGATAGATTTAGGACCCTAGAATAAAATTTCACAAAGCGTCCCTTTTTTTTTGCAAAGTGTCTCCTTTTTTTCGCAAAGTGTCCCCTTTTGTTGCAGAGTGTCCCACTTTTTCGCAAAGTGTCTCATTTCTTCACGAAGTGTCTCAAAAGGGAAATAAAGTGTCTAGGACCTTTAGAAAAGTATACTAAAACAAATTTAGTACACTTTTTGACTATTGATGTATAGATTTAAGATTTTAGAATGCTTATAGGATATATTTTTTCATTTTTGTTAGATTCCACCTCGGTCACGACAACGTCTCGATGGTAGATGAGTTGGTCGCATATGAGACCTAGTCTCGACAATATTAGAGGAAGACACAAATTTTACAAATCATAGGACTATACTAAGCATACCTCATGCCTCCCATGAGGTATCATGATGCCATGTTGATGGTGCTTGCAGAGAGATGGGATGTTGACATCTGTATGTTTCATCTTCCTATAGGTGAGATGATGATCACTCTAGAGGATGTACATCGCATTCTTTGAGTTCTAATTTGAGGTGAGAAAGTTCGTTTCGTAGGGGATTGGTCATTTTGTGAGATGAAATATAATATTCAGTTCTACCTTGGAGATTTGATTTAGGATGGGATTGTAGGGTCGTGCATTGAGTTATCATGGCTACTCTACTAGTGAGCATCACTTTTGGTACAGATCATGATTTTCACAGTGGCACTAGTACTCATCCTCGATGACTAGGGAGCACATATAGATAGAGGACTAGTCCACATGATATGATTGATGGTGCACCAGAGGATTGTATATGCCTGGGGCCGTAGCATCCTTGCACATTTGTATTATGATCTAGGGTGGTTTGCATACCACGAGGTCAATAGTATGATACATTGTATGCTACTATAAGTTTGGTGCCTGGAGCATATCACATGCACTAGGTCGACAGGGTTTCCATCTATATTAGCCCTAGGATATCCACACACATTTAGCTATCTACTAAGGTGGTTATGTCAGTATGGGGATTTATACTTTTGGAGGGTCAAATTTGACTGAATAGATCAAGAGGAGATCTTGTGGAGCCATAATAGTTGATACCACAATGGCCAAATGAGACTCAACGATTGAGGAGGATGTAGATGGATAGATTTATACTAGGCTGACATGATTATTTAGTAATACCATTCTACTATGATCATGTCATGTGGTAATTTGGTTAGATACAAGTACCACCAATACCATGCTCCTTTTATAGGCGATCAGTGTGGAGTGCCCGAAGGCCAGGAGATAAGGCGGTTGACAATGGATGATGTTAGATCCAGTGATTCAGAGGACACAAATCTTGTTATGCCCCTAGTCTCTGACACTAATGATGTCGGTGTGACTGATTCATATGAGGAGTGGTTGGTAGCATCACAACTAGCTCTTGTATTCTCAATGGATTAGCCTATAGGCTTTGCAGGACCACTTCCAGATCAGAGGGATCAGGAGGATGAGACAAGTGAGGATATAATACTTAGGGCATTAGATATATTTGTAGATGAGATAGACAAGGATTACGAAAAGGATGCAGACCCAACTATGAGGGAGAGGAGGGGGCCAAGGAGGAGGAGGAGGAGGAGCAGTTGATGAGTGAGGGAAGTGATATGGCAGATAAGGTCTAGTTTCTCATGAGTGGGGAGATCCAACTCCCACCTATGTTACCAGAGCATAGTCAGAAGTCCTAGTACACACCAAAACTTACTAGCATGGAGAGGCTAGCACATCCTCCATGACTTTTGCACAGGACTAGGTTGTCTTTACACAACCAACCAGAGATCTAGGTAATGACATTTTATTTATTGTTATTTTTATGCTTATTTTCATGGTTATGATTTTAATTTATGTATATATATACCATGATGCATACTGATTATATTTATGATTTATATCTTGCAGGGTTGTGAGAGATTTACATGATCTCTATCAATAGGTAGCTGCAGAGATAGTGCCTCTGTCAGTCTTCGATCAGGCTATTGCTACAGACTATGTGCCCCCACCCATCGTGGAGTGGGACCTAGAGATGTTCAAGCCTTATGTTAGACTGATAGCAGCATATGAGGGTGCTACTAGGAGTGACGATCAAGTTGAGGTTGCATATGAGGAGATTCAGTCATCTCGAGGTCCAACGAAGGTCGAGATACTTCATACGGAGGTAGCTAGGATATAGGAAGACAAAGACTACATAGAGTAAGAGTGCCTAGAGGCCATTGGATAGGAGACCGTGACTATTAGATGAGCACATGGTCTATAGTATACTTTGGATGCTCTTATTAGTTCACAATCATGATCGCATACCACCATCTCTCGACGGACTGCATCTAGATAGATGTGATCACCTAATCCCAAGGGATCTAGTAGCCACATGCCACCCTAGCATTGTATATTTGATGACATGTACTCAAAAATTGTATATATATATATATGATCATTTGATGTTTGATTATTTATGCTTATGTGTTTTAAGTTAAATGGCAATTTGGTTTATCAAATAATATTTGTAGAACTATTTAATAAATGTCTCCATGATTTAACATGTTTTATGTGATCTAATTAAAACTATTCTAGTTTCTTTTAGATACGACATTGTGATTGAGTATGTTATGCTATATTAAATGCACTTATGATCTAATTGTAGAAATTAAATGTATATACGGATCTAATCTAACACAACATACTGTATTATCTTGAATAGTATGAAACCTAAAGTAAACATCTAAAATAAATTTAAATAATTACTTTAGTATTCAAGACACAAAAAATAATTATTTGTCAAGAACGAAGCAATGTTAGAGAACATAGAATGCCATCTACCATCTCTAACACCACTGCTTTATCATTCACACTATTCAAGAAGATTAGAAATAGTACCATCACAAATGTGCAACTTTAATAGGTTCTTTAAGAGGTGTTCCATCCATTTTTGTTAACTTATATGCTCCATACCCATAACTCTCATTAATTAAATAAGTTCCTAGCCAATTAAGGCTGAACTTTCCTTTTTCAGTCAGGGCGGAATTAATGTTACATTGATTCTCAAATAACACCAAATCACCTTTATTAAATGTTTGAGGGATGAAATTATCATTGTAACTACATTTTTTTCTTCTATATTAAGCTTGAAGGTGCTCAAGATATTCGATGCGCTGTTTGTCAAGAATTTTAAGTTGATGTAATCATTGTTCCTTGTAAATATTACCATTAATAAGTCCCTGAAGAGTGACTCTTAATGTAGTAATCTCTAACTCCAAGGGCATCATTGCCTCAATTCCATAGAAAAGGTTATAAGGGGTAGTCCCAGTAGATAATCTAACATTTGTATGATAGGCGCATAACACATATGTTAGCTATGTGTGTCAATCCTTATTATGTTTGCTTATTGTTTTCTTTAAGATTTCTTCAAGGGTTTTATTAGTTGATTTGGCTTGACCATTAGATTATAGATAGTAGGGTGTTGAAAAATGATGTTGGATGTTAAATGTCTCTAAGAGCTTCTTTACGTCATTATTCTTAAATGGTGTCCCATTGTATGAAACTACCATGGAAGGAAGTTTGAATTGAGCAATAATGCGTTCCAATATGAAACGACATATTACATCGATAGTTGTTGAATGAAGAGGAATAGCTTCTACCCACTTTTTGAAATAGTATGCAATAGTGATTATGAATGTATGTCCAGCGGAGGAAGGTGGTGAGATTTTTTTGATAAGATCCAAACCCCGTACTAAAAAGGGCCAAATAGGACCTTGAGAATGAATTTCAAAGGAAGAAGCATGAATCAAATTGTTATGTTCTTGACATTTGTGACATTTTTAAATGTATGCAAAGAAATCTTGTTCCATATGTCTCCAATAGTATCCTATGTGGATTAGTTTTTGAACTAATGATCTTCCTCCAAATTGACCCCCACAAGCAGCTGCATGAGCTTGTTCAAGTTCTATGGGGATTTTAGATTGTTTAAGACATCTACGTAAGAGACCATCAAAGGATCTTTGATACAACACATAAAAAAAAATTATATATTTATATGCAAGCTTCTGAAGGCAGGCATGAGTGTTCTTAGTTGTCAACTTAGGAAAGGTACCATATTTTAAATAATTAAATATCAATACATAGCATTCACCAGAGCTTTCCATGGTGGTTGATAATACTTCTTCCATTTTATCTTCTATTGATGGTTTCATAACTGTATGCACAATAAATGTGAAATATTTTGAAGGGTCTTAGGTGATATACGAGAAGCCGCACTCACCATTGCATCCACGTGTCAATTACCTCTTTGTGGGATGTTTTCAATGGTGTATGAATCAAACTTTTCCAACAAAGTCATTGTGAGGTCCTTTTATTTTGATAATTTGTCATGTTTCACTTGATATGTGTCATTTATTTTTTTAATGACTAGTTATGAATCACCGAATATCTTGATGTCCCAGGCTCCCATAATTAAAGTAGCACATAGTCTAGCAAGTAATGCTTGATACTCTACAGTGTTGTTTTTGCATGGGAAGTTTAAGCGATAAGACAAGGGAATAGGCTCTCCCATGAGCGAGGTTATAATAACCCCCACGTCGAAGCTAGTTCTACACTTAGATCTGTTGAAATATAATTCCAATTTATTAGTTTCAATTCTCAACACATTATTGTTAGGGAATGAATCATTATCAAGTAACACTAAAGGACAAGTTGCATTAGCTAATTGGTCGATCAAGGCTTGTCCTTTAATTATTTTTTTTGAAACAAACTTAAGGTCAAACTTAGTTAACAACATAACCCACTTAGCTAAGCATCCTAATAAGTTTGTTTTAGTGAAAATATGTTTTAATGGATCAAATTTCATCATCACATGTATTTCAGCATGTAATAGGTAATTTCTCAATTTACTAGTAGTGAATACTAGAGCCAAACATTGTTTCTCTATTGCTATGTATCATTTTTCATAATCAAAGTTCATCTAATGTAATAAACAAGATGTTCTTTACCATTTTCATCTTGTTGAGCCAACAATATTGCGAGAGCATGGGCTGATGCTGCAATGTAAAGGATGAATGGTTTGTTTTGCATAGCAGGTTGTAAAATAGGTGGAGTAGCAAGATAATATTTCAAACTCTCAAAAGCCTATTTACAGTCCCTATTCTAATTAAATTGCACATCTTTCTTAAGTATATGTGTAAATGGTAATGTTTGATCTACTAGGGATGCTACAAAATGACAAATAGCCTGAATTCTTCCTTGTAAAGTATGAAATTGAGAAATGTTTCAAGGGGGTGGCATGTTAACTATAGGATCAATTTTCTTCGTGTCCACCTCAATCCCTCTATGAGATATGATAAATCCTAAAAAAATTTCCTTGTCTACACCAAAGACACACTTTTTCAAATTTAATCTCATGTAATATTTTTTCATGAAATATCAATTTCATAACTTGTTGATATGTTGCACCTACATTATTTAATCCAAATGGAATCATTACACAAAAAAGAATTTCCTTAAACTAATGTAAATACTATTTTCTATTGATCTTGAGGGTTGACAAAGATTTGATTATATCTAGAGAATCCATCCATGAATGACAACAAAGCATGTCCCGCAGTCGATTCCACTATCATGTCAATATTAGGAAGGGGAAAATCATCTTTTAAAGATGATTTATTCAAATCACGAAAGTCTATACACATCCTAATACAATTGTCAGGTTTTGTGACTGCAACAATGTTTGAGATCCAAGGAAAATAATCTATAGGTCGTATGAAACTAGCTTCGAGGATTTTTTTAATCTCACCCTTAACTAGTAAGGCTATCTTAGGATTCATCTTTTGTATCTTTTTTCTAACCAGTTTAGAATTTTCAAAAAGGACTATGTTGTGTGTCACTATCTTAGAATCGATTCCTAGCATATTTGAATAATTCCAAGCAAAGAGTTCAGGAAATTCATGAAGCAAAGTTGCATGGTTTTCTTGTTCATCTTCATCAAGGAACTTTCCTATCTTTATTACTTTCTCTTTGTTGTTAATTTCCATTGGTATTTCAATTGTATCTCCTAAAGGAAGTGCATTTTATTTTGGAAATTCAGGGTTGTATTCTTCATTGTTCTTGTCAATCTCATTACTTTCCTTTTCTTTGTCTTTTGGCTTGGCACTAATCATAGCACATGTAACCTGATTCCTATTAGGAGTAGATGGTTTTTCATAAACTCCTATCATTTATTTCAAGGCTTCATCATCTTAAAAGTATTCCCATGATGGTTTGCAAGTCACATCAAGCAATTTAGGATGCTTCAGAGTGAGGGTTGTTTTAGGATTACATGTGATGGAATTAATTTTCAATGAGGGTCTTTTGTTTGCTTGTGTTATCTTAGAAGGAAAATATCCCAAACCACTATTTGTTTTTTATGTGTTAGGATCTACATGAACATGGATTCCTTGTTCTTGTTGGAAATCAAGATTGCACCCTTATCCAAGTCAAACTTTCCTATCCTATTGCAACATGGAAACATTCTCAGATTTGTGGGTAAATTTGTAGGTGAGAATGAATCTCCAGAGTGGGCTAGTTCCCCTAGTAAAACACCTCATCTACTAGACCTTTAGGGAAAAGGGGTAGAAGGAAAAACTAAAAAACAAAGATCCTAAACTAAGGTGATTCACCAACAATAAGAAGATTCTAAAAATTATCCCACTCACAACAATATCTCTAAAACTCTGATCTTCACAATCCCACCCTAAACATATAATCCAAAAGTGATTTGCATAGAGGTTAATTAAGTATAACACATAATGCAACCTGAATCACATGAAAGCCCTGCAAACAAAACTAAAATGACAAGACATAAGGAGGATTCTACATTCAAATTAAGCTAACATCAGATTGGGACTGTAAATTTGAAACAAGTAGGTGAGAAAAGAAAACTTGATTTATTGAACTGAAGGAGTTACAATTTTCAGAATCTGAGTACAAGACCTACAAAACTCTCTAAGTGATTAGGAGAGCAAGAGACTAACCATCTAAACTTCTAAAAAATTGGAATTTTTTCTAACTTATAGCCTCCAAGTGTCATGATAGTGAAAATAGCAAAAAATTAGCTTCACTACATCAGTGAATAGAAACTTTTCCCCATTTTCAAGCTCAGGAAAAAAGCTTGAAAAATGGTGTCATGAACTACTGCAAACAACACCAAAGATATAGAAACTTTCCACCTCCAAAGGGTCCATCCAAAAATTCCACAAAATTAGGTGCAAACAGCTAGAAACTGAAAATGGAAACTTCAGTTTGCCTCCTTTTCTCCAAATTTGCCCAAGTGCAACTCAAATCAAAATAGAAACTTTCAATGAGGATTCAAGTACTACTTTTAAATAATGATTAATTAAGAAATTCTTAAGAATATTGCTTAATTAATGTCTTACAATTTGCAAATTCAAAATAAAAATCCCTATTACATTCACTTCGATGCCATCTTGACTTCAACTACTCTGATATTTTTGCAATTTGAGTACAAAATTTTGATTTTTTCCAATTTGAGTGAAATTTTATATTTTGCAAAAAATAAAAATATTATACAAAGACTTCTACACATTTGAATTTTTCTATAAAAAATCATAAAAAACCTAGGCACTCATCAAATATGTTTGTCAAAGCTTCAAGGGAGACTCTAAAATGTTCAAGACTTAGGCAAAATTCTAAAACCCTAAGGTCATTTTCTTAATTTTAAAATAATGCATTAAATATTTCTCAAGGATTTAAGGGGAATCACCTAAAATGGTCAAGGCATATGAGATTTTCTATAAAAATCAAAGGAAAAAGAACAATTACTAGGCTTGACCTAGGCATATCCATTCACAAAGCAAGGCATATAATTTAAGGCATTTTATTTTTTAAAGAAATCTGATAAAAGTCACATTCGACTTAGGGAATGGGGTAAAACCCTAGCATCAAAACCAAAACGAAGCCCTGAATTTTCTCATCATTTTGTTTGTCCAGCTTTGGAGAAGAGGGCTCTGCACTTGGCTGCCATGTAAGTTAGGGTTTTGAGGCCAGAACTCCACCATTCGAGCTACTTTCTTTGTCATTATTTTTGAATCTTCTTCTATATTCAATGGTAAGAATTTTTCTGGCATTTTGATGTCTTTTTTACTCCATTTGAAAGATAAATTGGGCTTATAGGCTGCAACCATGACTAGTTTTTTGATGCATTTAATATGTTTTGTGTTTTTGTTGCTTCAATTTTTTCTTGGCCGCCATAAGAGGGTTTTGTTTGAGCTTTTTGAGAAGGATTGGCCATGGGTTTGGACTAGTTTTCTTCACTCCCAACCATGGTAAGCTCCATTTCTTTTCCAACTTGTGCATTTCCTTTTCTAAAAGGCTCGATTTGAGCTCATTTCACATAAACAAGTGAAGAATGAATGATTTCTTTCTGAGTTTGACCATTGTATGGTCGTGGCCTCACCATATGTGTTCTTTATTTCTGCAAAAATAAACTCTTTTCTAGGCTCGACCCATGATGCAAAAGTGATTTCAATGTTAAACGAAAGGATTCCTTGTATTCTTGCTTACCATTCCTTGGGTTTAGAAAACCAATCATGGCCATGACCATTAGCTTCAATAACTTCATTTTATGAGAGCTCCAATGCTGGCTCGAGCTCGAACCCCTGTTATTTCTTTGGAATTTGCAAATTAAATACAAAACCCAAAGTGGGTATTCTTGTTTTTGAAGGAAAACTCCTTCTCAAGCCATGACCATGAGAGTTCAACTAGGTTTATTTGGCATTCATGTATGAGCTCGAACTACCATTATCTCTACATTTTGAAATCTCACAACATAAACCCATTTGGGTTTCCTCTTAAAAGTTGAAACTGGGTACCATGCATTTGTCTCCACTTTGAAACCATAGCTTGTTTGACATTGGCTCACTGTTTTTGAAAAGCAATGATGATTTCATTCTTTTTCAAGTGCAGACTACTATAGCTTCACTGAATTGTAGGCTCTCAAAATGTAAGCTCTATTTTACTTAGAAATTGTTCCTAGTGGAACAAGCTATTTTCTTTGCACTGTTGCTTGAAAGACATGTTCTAATGGAATTTGTAATCTTTTCTTTTCATTGCATATACTATTAGAAATCACTTGCTTTCTATTTTTTCTTGAAGTGCATAAACACAATGAAGCTCAACTTTATTTCATAATTTTTAGTTTCTTATCTACAAACATACTTTCTCTTACCCTCCATGTAATTTTTCATTCATTGTTTAGCATGATTTGCAATGACATTTGCACACATTTGGTTAATGAAACATACAGAAAAGCTCTATTTACTCACAAATGCACTGCATATGAATGCCTATATTTCATTTACTTACTTTACAAAGTTGCATTCAGCCATCATGGTATCTTTTCTGCAAGACACTTGTTTTCCATTATCACCCATTCTATGCACTTGAGTGTTTCAAAATATGTACTTCAAATTTCCTAGTTTTATGTGGCAATTCAATGGGATGGTATTTATACCTATAGCATTCATAATACTGAAACAAGCCTTGCAATGTTGTTTCAAGTTACATTTGCAGTCACTTAGTGTATTGTACTTTCAGTTGACAATGCTTCTTTCTCTTTTACTTACTTTGGCTTTCATACTCCATTTGCAACCACTTGTAATTCTTGTTTCTTGGTGGGGAGAGGCTTTCTTCTGTACTCTTCATGCATTTTTATTTCTCTTAGGCAGCAAATGTTGATATGAAACTTGATCTATGCATAGAAGATTTTGAAATACAAACACCTAATGATGGTGTTCTAAAACTTCTCTATTTTCTTCAGTGGCCACTGTTGTGTGGAATTATGTACGCTTGTTCATTATCACATTTCATGATGATGCGCTCCTTATGATGTTCTACTTGAGCAATTGATCATTTACGATCTTTAATTCATTGCATTTTTAGACTTGATTGTCCTAAATGGTCAATTGCTTGAGTTCTTATGACACTTGTGATGTACTCCTTTAGATGCATATCTCTTTTGAGAAATTTTTAATTGTTTCCTTTCTCCACCCCTCTCTTGAATGTTAAGGGGTAGCATGCTGAGCTCAACCAATGTGGGAGCCCATTTTACACCACATGCTATAAATATTCAAAACAGATCAGCAACATGGCTTTTCCTATACCTACACAAGAAACAAATAGTGTTAGATTAAAAATAATAAATTCAAAGTTTCTTATGATATTTCCTCCTTGGTATAATTTTACACACTTCTTGTATTTTCTCAATTGATTCAATGCACCATAAGCAATGTTGTACATTATTGTTGATAGATCATGTACGAGGATTTGTAACTCGATCTCTAACAAACATTACAATCACTTGTAGTTTCACTTGGAGAATGGGAGAAAAGGGGGATGCACAACAATGAAGGCAACTCAAAGACACATTCAGGAAATGATGGCTATGTTCCCTCTTATGTGCTCTTTTCCTTTTTTATCTTCAGTAGGCATAGTGTACTCCTTATGATTCATTATTTCAGTTATTCCCACGGCTTGTGTGGGACACTTGATTCTCCTTTTCATCACAATGAATACAAAACAACATTTTGTGCAATTCTTGTTCAATTTTGTACTTCTCTTTTGAAAAAATGTATGAAACATTGTGTAATGAATAATTGAATATAGAATGAAGCATTTTCTTTTACATTTGGTGCAATATTTAATGCTACAAATGATGAATGGGAAACTGAAACACATTGCACTTCAACAACTCAAAACTCAAATATATGCAATGGTTAAAGCTACTGGAGAAATAAACTAAAACTCTTCACCTTGAAATGAACCTGAATTAACCAGCTCTGTCAATTTGAGCTTGTTGTGAAAAATTGATAACAGTTCTTTCTTTCAACATCCTTTTCCACTATAGCCAAGTTGTTTCATAAGGTCATAACCTCTTCCATAAAGTCTTCATTTATTTTAGGTTTGGTGGTTGTTGATAATCTATCTCATTGAAGTTTGTTGTATAGCTTGTGTCTTCTTCAAGGGTAGATGAGGTAGATGCTTATGATTTTTCTTCTGAGTTATGCATTGACATCACCATTAGTTGTTGTTTTTCATCTTCTTTTATTGTGATTATGTATTCTCCCATAAACAAAGGTGTGAACTCTAAGCAACCCCAATCATCTCCCAATAACTTTGACACCATTTCCATCTCTTACTCTTCTTCTTTCATAGGTTCTATGTTCGATGTTGGAATCAATGTGTTTAGAGGACTTGTTCCTTTTTCAACTTGTAAGCAACATTTAGGCTCAAGGTCTATTTCAATTTGGTATACCTTATTGTTATAGACATACTTCATTATATGATGAAGAGTTGAAGGCACCACATGCATCTCATGAATCCAAGGTTTCCCTAAAAGAAGATTGTATGAAAGATTATTAGGCATGACATGAATAGGATTTTGCAAGGTAGCTTTTCCAACTATAATAGGAAAAGTAATCACACCAAGTGGTTTCTTTCCTACATTTTCAAATCCTTGAATTGATAAGGAGTTAGGTTGAATTCTTGATGTGTCCATGCCAAGTCTCTCCAAAAGGGTCACACTACACACATTAAGGGCGGAGCCATTGTCAACAAGGGTTCTTTTCATTCCTAACCTATTATAGATAGATATTATCATGAAGGAAACATTTTTGTTTCTCATTTCCAAAGGAGGTATCTCATTTTGATGAAATGTAATGTCTATATTAACCGCATTCATTCCTTGTATTAAAGTTGCCACATCATTTGCATTTGTAACAAAGGGAACCACGACTTATTGCAAGGTGGTTTGAAGCATAGTGTGATAATTAGGTGAATTTTGAATTAGGTCCCATAGGGATATCTTTGCAAGAGTATTCTTAAGTTGTTAAAAAATACCATACTCCTTTCCACTATTCAAAGGAAAATGAGGAGTGTAAGGAAATATGGTGTTAGGAAAAGGTAAAGATGTTGTAGTTGGTTGTTCTGGTTGTGGATTGTTTCTAGTGTTATATGTATGAGCAATGGTATTATAGCTCAATTTTTGTATAACATTGTTCTTAGGTGGTTCAAGGATTAAAACAGGCTTGTTTTGAGTTTGAGATTTGTGTGATGGTGGGTAAAGGATAAGTTGAGGTTGAATCATGTTACCTTATCTTAGTTTTTGTTTGTTGTAACAAGCCTTAGTGGATTAAACTTCTGAGATGAAATCCTCAAGGGATTCATCTAAAATTTAAAATTCAATCACTACTAAAAGGCTTGAGGGTTAGGTTAACTTGGAAAAAGAGATTTGACATACTCAAATAACTATGCTTTATCCAAGTGGTTCATTGGTTTTATAGATGTTTTTGGTTTTTTTTTCTAATGAATGCCAAATGTATTCTAATCTAGTTGAACTATGAACTAATTTGGAAAATTACAATAATATAATTCTATCCACAATTGCAATGAATGTAAACTAAGCTAGATCTAAACAAATGAATGTAACAGAAACTATGCAAACTGAAATACATACCTAACAACAACAAACAAAAACACATAAATGGAGAATTTAATATTGTAAAATGTAGTTTAAAATCTAAAATGGGACAAAATAACCCAAAGGGGAATATGAGTCCTAGTTAGGATTTTTCAGGGGTTTAAATGATGAAAAAAAATCACCATAGAATACCCAAAAATTAGGAAAAATCTCTTGTACTGGGACTAAATCGCCGAGAGGGGCGTATGAGTCCCAGTTTAGTATTTTTGAAAAGATTTTAGAAAATTCTAAGTGAAAGTTATGCTTTTTGGTTTGAATGATGTCTAAACTAAGTGAAAATATAGATTTTAGATGAAATTCAATGATGCAAGATGCAAAAATGCACCCTATATGCACTTTTACTAATGCAAGATTTAGAAACCCTAGAATATCAATTAACTAATGCAAACCCTAATGCAATGTTAATGCAAGATAGATCTAGGATGATGATGCACTCCAAATTATATTTAAGAAGTTCTAAATGTAGGTTCACCAAAATAAAACATCATAAATAGGATGAGATTGGTTTCCTATTTCACACACTTGTTTCACTCAAGGAAACCCTAGAGATCTTAGTCTGAATGTAGAAAGGGGGGAAAGAGGTCTTGTAATTTAGGGTTGTCTAAGGGTATGATTAGAGACTAAAAAGGGGGTTCACCACCAAGCTAGGGCTTGGAAAGACAAGTAATATGTAAGACCTAATTATGAACCTTAATGATATGCAAGACTTGAATAAAAGGCCTAGAAATGAATATAAATCATAATAGAGAACTAAGAAATCAAAATGGTGTGCCTGGGAATCTGAATATGCTCAGAACAAGATCTAAAATTCTAAAAACGTAGACTTTAGTGAACACTAGGACTCATATGCCAAGCTAGGCGATTCGGTCCCATATTAGGGTTTTTGGACTAGAACAAGAATCTAGCAGTGTGGACTTAGAATCTTTAGAAATCTAGAAATTTTCCTATGGTGGGACTCATATGCCACTTTTGGCATATCAGTCTCATTCTGCTTTTTTAGAAATTCAAAGTCTAGATCTACTCTCCAATCTCTTCTCTTCCTTCCTAATCTGATTTTTGGATTTGAACCTGTAAAAAGACTTGCAAAACATAATATAGTGTTGATTTGATTATGGGGGGTTTTCCTTGGTCAAACCCCTATTTCGATAATTAAACCTTGATAGAAACAATGCATCTTGATTGTAAATGTGAACATAAACCCTAGCCTTAAGTGTCTCTAAGATTAGGAAATATGAAATGCAATGCAACCCTATTCTAATGCGCTAGAATGAGATGCATGAATAAAACATGAAGATGAATGAATCACTTAGGGAGACCTCTAATCACCCTAATAAGCCATAATAACGTATGTACCTTCCTTAGGCTAAAAGTAGAGTGATAATGGAAGATGGAATCACTTAGGAAACAAGTCATTAGGCTTGGCTTGATGGCTAGTTGCATCTCCCCAACCTAGAATCTATCATGATTCACCATAGGAAACCATAATCAATCCTTGAAAATGCTAGATCTTGAATGAAAGTGAGATTGAAGACCTACAAAAACACTATAATGTTGCTCCAAGACTTCAACTTTGCTTGCTACTTACTTTTGAATGCTCTTGTGAAAGAATGCTTCAATGCTTGTGAATGCTTAGATCTTGAATTGCCTTCTCTAGATTGAAAATAATGACTTAGAAGCTTGTTTATATAGGAAATACACCTAATTTACCATTATTTAGATCTCAAAAGCTGACATCAACCAAAATTTTGAATTAAAAGCTTGAATTTATCACTAAAACCCTAAAAAGGGGCCATACGAGACTCATACAGTGTATGGGTCCCACATAGGGGGACTCATACACCCAAGGTGGCATATGAGTCCCACCCTAAATTTTTGGGGTGGACCAATGATGGGTTGTTAGAAAATTTAATGCTTTTGTTGATTTTATTGGGATTTTAGTTGAAATAAGCCTCGAGATCCGAAATCAATTTTTTTGATGCTTTAATCTTGGAACAAAGTGTGTGTGTATGGATCTTGAGCCAACAAGTTACATTTTTCTTATTACATCCAATTAGGTTGACCTAATTGATTTTTTAGGTGAAGCAAATATATATGAAGAATATTTTTTGATATTTTGATATAGGTGTGATGTGTATGTAAGTTGAATGATATGAAAAGATTTTTTAATGTAAATTGTGTGAATATAGTGTGAATGTAGAGCATAGTAGAGTGATATTTTGAATCAATATGAAGAATTTTGAGATTGTATTTTGAGCTTCATTGGAACTATATTTCATGCATGTGTTAGATGTAATTGTAACAGTTCAAATCTGGCTATGGGTCATAATCTCTTCTATCTATTTTACTTCTTAGTAGGAAATGAGTTCACTTGGAAAGTGAAGTCCATATGTAGTGGGAACTTCTAAACTATACTATAACTGATTATAATATAGTGTTAGCTAATCCTCATCGTGGTTTTCCCATTTTGGGTTTTCCATGTAAAAATATTCGTGTTCATGTGTTATGTGATATTTTTGGATTTTTTCATGATTTCCTTCATTACTACAATAGAATATGTTATGTGAATTGGATGTTTAAATTTTTAAAAGAATACAGATTCACTCCCCTTCTTAGTATTTCGGGTGTTCAACAATTGGTAACAGATTTTGGTTCCTTGGAAGGAGCTTAACCATTCTGGGAAAATCTTGGAGGTTGAACACATGGTTGTTACAAGATTACCTAATCCTCTAGAAGAGATTCCTAGTGTTGGTGTTGGACTCAACAAATACTGAGAGGGGGGGTGAATCAATGTTCAACGAGATTTAAATTACAATCCAGATCTTAAACCATTTACAACATTAAAAAAAATTAAAGATGCAAGCACATGAAGGAAACAATCAGAACATCATAACATCAAGATTTTTACATGGAAACCCTATTAGGGGAAAAACCACAGTGGAGGTTAATCCACAGTTTATACTCGGTTAAAAGTATGAAGAAAAAGGGGAATGCACATGCATTCAGGCACACTACTTAGAGCTCACTGCTCAAAATTAGGAAGGCTCACTTCCTTACAACATATTTGGATTACAACAAAGAGTTGAACTAAGAAAGTAACATCTACAAATGCCTAGTTTCAGTTCCAATGAGGCTCATAGATCAGATTCTAGACCTTTAGTCTGATTTTGCACTTTGCTCTGCTCTGCCTTAATTCACTTCACAAAACCTCTTTTTCTCAATTGGAAATCTTTCAACTGCTTTTTTGATATTTGTAGACACATATACACACTACCACCTTGCATCCATACATACAAAATGAATTGACCAATCTCATATTTATATCCGCTAGCAAGAATTCAATCGCTATATGTCGACTTCAATAGAATAGAAAATATTTTTCAAATGTCAGCTCAGATCATGAGTAATCTTTAATGTGCGTCCACATAAGTCGGCCAAACCATAGCTAGGACCCAAAAAAAATTTCCAACACAAGAATACCTTAATTAATTATACCTCAAATATTTGTGACATGCCATATTCATTAAGTCAGCCACCATGAGCTAATAAACAAAAAATCATCCTTCCAGACATCCTAACTTATACACCAATTAATGCAACATCACAAAACTTAACAACAAGATAAAATGGATACTTAACAACCTTCCCCAAGATCACAACTCAAAATGATAATCCGGTGAAGCATACAGATCGACATACTAACCAGATAACCTGTTCTTCATTCTCACTTCTGGTAATACTATGTTCTTTACTCTGCCTGCCGGTATGAACAAATCCTGATCTACAGACCAGAATAATGACTTAGGTTTCCATCAATGACAACAATAGAAGCCATATTCCAACAATCTCCCCCTTTTTCATTGATGGCAACACTTAGTGAAAAATGACTAAGTGTTAGAACCAATATGATTACGCTGCCAGAGTTCAAAATTTGAAAACACAACTCCCCTTAGAATGATAAGGCATTTTTCACTTCTCTCTCTCCCCCTTTGACATCAATGAAAAACATATTTTGGATCTCTGCCCTTGCTAATTCAAAAATTGTATCAAAATTGAAGAAATACAACTACTACTTGAGTCAGAAAATTATCTTGAACTTATCTTTCATTTCCGGAAGAAATTTCCTCCAAGCTTCTATTGAAATCCTAATGATTAAGATCCAGTTGTTTTCTTCAGATGTATGGTTGATAATCTGGATGAGAGACTCTAGAATTGTGATTGCCTCTTCTAATTTCTCTCCTTTCCTCAGAACCTCAATTAACTAATCCAGTGTACATTTGGTTAAATCCTTCACTTTCCAAAAGGCGTCCACAAGGTTGTTTTTGGTGAAATGAACTTTTGTATGCTTAGACTGCAACTCTTGAATCCTTTTCTTGACTACACCATCTTGATCATGAAACATGTTATAATCCTGACCAATCTTTTTCAACTTAGTTTCAATCTGCTCCAGGTTATCTTTGTATCTCCCAACTACATGAGGCCAATGAAGACAATAGTTGTAGATGTTATTTGTTGTATTTATGAATTTCCTCAACACATTCATTTTCCTTTTTAGTTTGGTAAGAGATAGCTTGAACTGCTCCTTTAGATGTAGAATTATTTCTCACTCTTTCCTATCCTGGGACTCAAGACCATGGCTTCCTTAATGCACTCAATCATCTCTTCAAGAAACACATTCTGCAAACTGTCCAATCCAATATTATTGTGCACAAAATAAGTACTTAGTGTCCTCTCGATCAGGTCTTGCTCATATGAGGGTCTATCAGACCATATGTCAGCAATTTTCTACATCCCATCTTTCTCCTGAACAAGTTGCAGTATATTTGTTTTGGATAAAACACCTTCTTCTTCACTTCCTCATGCCATTACTACATCTGGTTCAACTGATTTTGGTTCTTCCCTTGGAGTGTACTCATTAGATTCCTCATCTGGTATGTCCATAATCACTTGTTCTTTACCTTTTCCTTCAATTTTTTGAGTCTTTTGTGTCGAGGGAGTGTAATCAACATTCTCTTGTGCTCTTTTCTTCTTCCTCTCCATCTCACTGGAAGAGGACCCAACTTCAAGTGCTCTTACCATAATGGAAATGCTAATTGCATAAAACTTCCCTAGCAATACTTTAAAGAAATTTCCATACTCTTGCTTGCAATTTTCCAAAGTATTAGAATGTTCAAAAATCTATTTACAAACTAGATCAATCTCTTTCCATTTAACATTATTGATCTATGGCAAGAAATTCAGAAAATACATCACAAGAAATATGACCAAGGTACCAAACCTGAAGGGGTGATCTGCCTCCTATTAGTTGCACTTTTTCCATCAATTGATCTTTTAGCAATCCGCACAGATCAAAGTCTTGATCCTCCATTATCATTTTATGAGAGATTTAAACTACATCTACCAAAGTTGTGCCTCCCTTGTTTCTAAAAAAGATTTTGTATGATATTTCATGCACAATGTACCTTGTTATCGGATCTTTGATCGTCAAAATTATCAAAGCCCTTTGATCTCCAGTTACTCCGATTAGGGTTTTGACTTCCTTTTTCTAAATCAGCTTCTTTTTTGGTATATCCCCAACATTGCATAATCTAGTTAGATTCCTAATCACCTCCTGAAAAATGTGATAGGGTTTATTCAAAGTTATAATTTCATCGTTCAATCTATTCAAGATAAACCTAACGACTTCTGCATTATCAAAATAAGGAAATTCACTCCAAATGTCCAAACTTTTGTGTTTCACACCTTCAAGCCATTTCAATTCATCGACCGGCAACACATTTCTCGCATCCCTAATATTCTCACTGTTATATTCATCTAAATTCACCATTGCTTTGATTTCCTTCATTTTCCTTTTCGTACCGAACAAGTTTCTACCGAGCACCAAATTAAGTGAGAATTCTACAAGCAATTGAAATACCTAATGAATTTGTTTTCGAATTCACTTTACTCCTTCAAAATTCTACTGTAGAGGCTCTCCTTCTATTCTTCTTCAATGCAAGGTGACAAATGAGGGTTCCAAATACCCTTTTATAACTCGCACACCTAACCTTTTTACCACATTAAATGTTTTTCCCTAGGTGTTTTAGATACTCTATTTTTCTCATACAATAAAAGAAAGATTCATCTCTGGACCTTCTACTTCACAAATTTTTGCACAAGTGATCACTGATACATTTGTAAAATATTAGCACAACTACTGACAACTTCTTGCATTCCGGTGCTAGCTACCAATAGGGGGACAAAGGATTTTCTTGAAAAACTTCCCCTAGACCAATGGCCTATGATCAATTTCTGGAGGAATTACCAGAAGCAGATTCTGGTGTGGGCTTATTTCTGTCATCAGACTCACTCTTCCTTACTCATGTTTTCTTCATCTGATCTCTTATTTCTTCCACAATCACTTTTCCTTTTCCTTTATCATATTTTTGTGAAATTCTACCTTTGTATACTGGACCTCTTCTATCCATGTTTTTGTTCCTGCAGAATCTCACAATGTAACCAAATATGTTGCAATTTTAACAAATAGGATTTATTTTTCTAGACCATTCATTCTATTGATTTCCTCTTGATCTACATTGATTAGAAATATGCCCAAATCTTCCAAAGGTGTAGCATTTAACATTCCTTACACTAACATACATTATTCTGCATTCAATTGACTTATGACCAAACTTATTACAACTAAAACATTGACCGGGAAATGATGGACTACTTGAATTTATTTTACTTCTACAGTGAGAAGCCATATGACCAAATTTATTACAAGCATGGTAGTAACCATTAAAATTTTGAGCATTTGGTTGTCTTACCAGATACCTTCTACCTTTTTTCATCTGATTTCTTTGTTTGGAATCCTTATGTTTAGATCTGGAGCTTTCTCCCTTCTCATATCCAAGACCTCGCTTGTCATTTGCATCCTTTTGTCCTTTAGTTAGCTCATCAAGCTTAGTAGAATTGATCCTAAACTTCTCCTTGTATTCATTTGAAGTAGTGAGTTTTCCTTTGAGAATAACTATTTGTCTTTCAAGCTCTTGCTCATTATTTCTAGATTGTTGTAGTTCAATCTCTAGCTGAATGAATCTGCTATTAAATTTGTTGCATTCTTCAAATTTCTCTTTTAAGGACTAGGCCAGATTCTCCTCATTCTTCTTCCTTTCTTCAATCTCCTTAGATAGCTTCATCACCATAGTTTCCTTCTCAAGCTTTAGAGTAGCATTGTCTCTAGCAAGCTTTTCACATTCTTCAATTATTTATTTTAGGGTCTGATTCAAGTGAACATCTTCCAAGCATTTAATTTCTTTCTAATTCAGCTGATCACATAGTTCCTTCCTCTTTTCTCTTGACTCATTGAATTTTTCCTTCAATGATTGAATGAATTTTTCAGCATCCTCAAGATTTTCTTTTAATTCTATGAACTTTTTCTTTATACTGATCAAGATCATCAAGTGCCACCAAAATTTATTGTTGAAGACCACCAAAGTCTATTGCATTCCAAGATCCACCTCAAGTTGTTATTCTTCTGCAGAGGAACCTTGCTTTACTACCAATTATTGGACTCTTAAGGAACATTGAGAGGGGGGTGAATTAGTGTTCAACAAGATTTAAATTACAATCCATATCTTAAACCATTTACAAAATTAAACAAAAGTAAAGATACAATCACATGAAGGAAACAATCAGAACATCATAACACCAAGATTTTTATGTGGAAAGCCTGTTAGGGGAAAAACCATGGTGGAGGTTAATCCACAATTTATACTCTATTAAAAGTATGAAGAAAAAGGGGAATGCACATGCATTCAGACGCACTACCTAGATCTCACTACTCAAAATTAGGAAGGATCACTACCTTACAACATATTTGGATTACAACAAAGAGTTGAACTAGGAAAGTAGCATCTACAAATGCCTAGTTTTAGTTCCGGTGAGGCTCACAGATCATATTTTGGACCTTCAGTTTGATTATGCACTTCACTCTACTCTACCTTAATTCACTTCAAAAAATCCTCTTCTGCTCAATTGGAAATCTCTCAATAGCTTTTCTAATATTCGTAGACACATATACACACTACCATCTTGCATCCATATATACAAAATGAATTGGCCAATCTCATATTTATATATTCTAGCAAGAATTCAATCGCTATATGTCAACTTCAATAGAATAGAAAATATCTTTCAAATGTCAGCTTAGATCATGAGTAATATTTAATGCGCATCCACATAAGTTGGCCAAACCATAGCTAGGACCCAAAAAAAAAATTCTAACACAAGAATACTTTAATTAATTATACCTCAAAAATCCATGACATGCCATATTCACTAAGTCAACCACCATGAGCTAATAAACATAAAATCATCCTGCTAGATCTCGTAACTTATACATCAATTAATGCGACATCACAAAACTTAACAATAAGATAAAATAGATACTTAACAACCTTCCCCAAGATCCACAACTCAAAATGATAATCCGGTGAAGCATACAGATCAACATACTAACTAGATACCATGTTCATTCTCACTTCCGGTAATACTTTGTTCTTTAATTTTCCTAGTGGTATGAACAAATCTTGATCTACAGACCAGAATAATGACTTAGGTTGCCATGAATGACAACACTAGAAGCCATATTCCAATAGTTGGATCTATAGAAGAAGATTGCATATTTGGCATAAAAGGAGAACTCAATGTTTCTCTTGAAGATCTGGAAAGAATTGAAGTTGAAAACATAGATCTAAAAGAAAATGTCAAAGAAGTAGATGAATGCATTAGAAAATTGAGATCTACCAAATCAAGAAATTCATAGAAAGGCATAAGGAGGTTAGTGAGCAATTGAAACAAGAAAATGAAACAATTATCGGCTTGAAGGTACAAGTTAAAGAAAGAAAAAGAGTTGAAGAATGTTTGAATGCAATGGTGAAAAGCAAATAAAAGAATGCACAAAGCTTGAACAAGAATGTGTGAATATAAGATCAAATTTTGAAAACTAAAGGATTCATGAAGAAAAATTTAAGATGAGTTCTACAAAGCTTGATGAAATGATTGAAAATTAGAAAGGATCTAAAGACAAAGGTGGATTAGGGTTTGAGATAGGAGAAAGCTCAAAGACATATTAAACTACAAACCAGCTTGAAAAGAAGATTGAAGACAAATAGAACAATGGTAAGCAAATCCATAATCAAAGGAATTAAGCTAGAAGACCACTAGCCAGACAACCAAACGTAAAAAGGTACCAATATTTTAATGGTTTTTATTATTCTTGCAATAGATTTGGACATAAGGCTATGGAATGTAGATGTAGAATAAATCAGAATGTTCAATATTTTTTAGTCAGTGCTTTACATGCAAGAGATTTGGTCATAAAGCTAGTGAATGCAGAAGTCAGATGATGAATGGTTATAACAATGGTACAAGGGTTCAATAATTCAATGGTTATTGTTATACATGCAATAGATTTGGGCATAAGGATAATCAATGCAGATCTAGAATGAATGGAAGAAAGATTGTTCAAAAGAATGTCATATGCTATAATTACAGTAGGCCTAGACACATTTCTAAGTTTTACAAAATTAGAAATATGAAGAAGGATAATCCGGTAAAGAAGAATGATCCAATACAAAAGATTGATCTGGCAGACACAAAGAAGGAAATGAATAAGATTTGGAAAAAGAAGGATGATTCAAGGATAAAGATGAGTCTGTACGAGCATTTGATGTAGATGTTTCCTTAGGAAACTAAGTTGAGAGCTTTGTCTCAAGGGGAGATTTAATGGAAATCTTTCTTCCCCCACAAAGGAAATGGTGTTGATTCTTCAACATAAGGGTAAGTGGTGCAGGTTAAAACACTTGACCTATTGGTGAAAATTCCTATAGAAAATATCATCATGTGAAATTTTGTGGAGAATTTGAAGGTGACTATACATATAGTTAAGGGTTTGATATATTTATGATATGAAGCATTTATGATGAATTAGGTCACAGTGAAATATTTGTAAGTGATTACACTAAAAAAAAAATCATTTGAAATCAAGATTTCAAGGGAAGAAGAGTAGTGCAGTGTGATTCAAAGCGGTTGAGTTTGAGTGCAAGATAAACCCTACTTTGAAAGTGTTTGAAGGTATTATTGGTTTCTATTTACTATTTACCCTAATTTTATAAAGTGATTTTATTTTTTTGCGATGTATACACCACAAGTGGTAGAAGTTTTTGAGCATCCAAGACCTAAGTTTAAGAGCAATCCTAAAAAATCCTTCATGGATGATCTGGATGGTTCATTTTTGCACATCCCATATGGAGTTTTACACTTAAAGGATGTTAAGTCTTACAACTATTTCTATATGGAAGAGTATAACTGTAGACACGTAAAATGTACTAAGTGGCATTACACACTTGATCTCGATAAACTAACACCGTCTCACACTTAAATCATCCCTCGGTCTAACCATTTAATCGAATACCCTTATTGGATTAAATTCATCAATTTTACTCTCTTAATTAAATAAATCATTTATCTGATTAAGTCATTCTCTCTCGTTAATTAAATCAATCAATTTGATCTAATTAACCCTAGCTCTTTATTTAATTAAATAAATCAATTTTATTTAATTAATCTCTAAAGTCCATCTCATTAAATTAAATAAATTAAAATCTTGTTTTATTTAATATAACCAATCATCCCCTTTAGTTAAATAAAACAAAATATTTATTTAACTATCTCTAAGATCACATTCTTCTCATCTTTGATTTAAATCAACCTATAAATCTAAGTCAAATTTGTCACATCATCTAATCCCTCATTAAATTAATTAACCCTTTATTAATTTAATTCTAATCCATGTCCCATCCTCTAGCTTTTCCCACTTGCACATGAAAATACATTTAATTCATTTATTAAATCTCTATTTTCTCTCAACATGGCATAAAAGAGGAATATTCCTTCAAATTTGAAATCCCTCCAAGTGGACTTAGTCCTTCCAACAAGACATTTATTTCATCTTACAAGTTCTTTTCCATTGAGCCAAGTGGCCATTACTCCATTTGACTATTCATCCACCTTGTCATTTCACTAATTTCAAATTTCAAATAAAGACATTTATGGGCACATTCATCAAAATGTGCACATCCTTCATCCATCCATTTCTTGACAAGTGGCATCTTGCCATTGGTTGAAAGTTAGTCCCACATTGCTTCATTTTGGGCATTTCTCCATCTTGTCTTTCGATAAATAAGAGGTTTCTCTCCTCATTTGATCATCCACAATTTGAGTAAACTTATTATACTTAATTTCATCTTCAAGGCATTAGCATTTTCATTCATTTTATCAAAGTCTTAGCTAGGTTGTGCAGGTTTTTCATCATGAAGCACACATGAATCTTCAACAAAGTGGATCAATCTTCATTACTCATCAACATTGCATCATAGGAGTTGGGAAAGGGCCAATTTTCACATCAAATTGGCACCAATTCCCCCATGGGATCAAGAGTTTGCTTACTTAATTAGGACTTCATTGTTTTATCATTATGTTCTTCAAGTTTATTTCCTATTTTGAGTATTGCTAATGGATTTCATGGGGAATCTTAATTCTTACTTGCATTTGATCTAACTATGTGTTTGTTTATTGTGTTTGCAGGTATTAGGATTGGGGTTCTACATTTGGCGCTAGAAGGAGGGAAAATCTCATATTTAGATCATGTTTTATAAAAAATTATGTGTTTTTTTCTCTGTTTTCGTGTCTACAGGGAACTGCACTGCTAGTAGACTAGCATCGCAAAAAAGAACCACTAGAACACTAGCGTCGCCATATAGAACTGCTTCAAACTCCAAACAATGATGCTCTATCTTTCCCGACAAGATTCAAATTTCTTAACTGCACCATTGGTTCAAATTCTCGCACGCTGGAATTTTTAAATTCTAAACCGCACTATTGTGCAAAACAGCGACACAATCACACTCTGTCTTTGTTGTAGAATGGAGTTGACTGACAAGCGGCATCATATAGCACCACTAGGTCTTTCAAACTGCACCACCTATGCAGGTTCCACCGCTAGAGTAAAGGAAAAAGTGAAATCTCAGCTTTTATGACATGTTCCTTTTTAATTTTAATCATTTGGGTTATTTGTTGATTACCTGACCTGTGTTTTGCAATTTTAACTAGTTTCTTGGTAGGTTGGCTTATTAAAGGTGAAGAAAGGAAATATAGTGGAGGTCTCATAATGACATCATTATCTCATGATACCAAGTATTTTTGAACACTTTAGTGTTTGTTTAACACTCTTAGAGAATTCACAATTTCTCTTAAAAATTTGTTATCTTTCATGTGCTTAGGACCTACTAAATTCCCTTTGGGCTCTAAAAATAACATTTCAATTTTTGCTACAAAGGGCTTAAAAAGAACTCTAGAAAAAACTCACTAGATTTGGTTTGAGGATTAACAATTGAACAAGGAAAATCTCCACATTTCCTTTTGTGCTTAAAAAGAAGTCATTATTGCTTTGTGAGTTTAAAATAAACAAGTGCTTTTTTTTGTAATTGCTTACTCAAAGTAATACCATCGGAAGGATGTATGCACTTCTCTCACACCTCACAACGATCTTGAGAATCAAAAGGCCTTTTGGTGATCTTAAGTTAGGTAAAGTAATTGTCTCCACATTTCGTTTTGGGATTAAAATTGAAAAAATCTTGCGAGTGTGAGTGGAGCGTATTGCGTAAATTCTCTCTCTTTGTGTTGCAACAAAGATTGATCAAGTTATGGATATTTCTTGCTCACTTTTGTTTATCTTAGAGGGCCTTCCTTGTGGGAAAAATTAATCACCCAAGGGAACGACCCAACCGATAACACGCTAAATCCAATTGTATTTCCAGGCGGTATATAAGTGTGGATACTGGAACAAAGACTAGTATCACATGGTTGGTTCTGATGAGAATGGAAACAATGGTCTCTTTCCACATGGATCAATCCATATGAATGGAAAGTCTGAATTAAAACCCTTGTTTAGAAAAGGCCAAAATCTGTGATCTATTTGTTGGTGCAAGAACGGTCGTTCTGAAGCCGCCCCACACTTTTATAGTTTTTAGTAGAAATGGAAAGTATGCCATGGGAGTTTCATGGGTGTTGATGCTTGGCTAGTCCATATAAGTGAGTGTCGTGGAGGGGAGCTAGTGGGGTCAAGCATCTAACCATTCACTAAAAATAAGCGTAGCTGGACTTGGCCAAGTGGGGATTCAACAAATACAGTCTTTCATATCCATAGGGTTATGCATGTTCTTGGAAACAAAACACTTTTCTTGGTCATAAACATTTGGAAACACGCATTCAACATTTTCATCAAAACTTCAAACCCTTTAGGAAGAAAATATCTTTGACAAGATTCATGTGTTATTGCTTTCCCTTGGGATTTTATCCTTAGAGGTTTCTAAACACTTGGATTTATATCTCAATTTTCTAACTAAAGTCAACAATTGGTAACTCTTGCCTTAATTTCATCAAAATTACACATGATATACTTTGTGGAATGAGATGAATTTAAGACATTGGACATCTAGTCTCAAAATTTAATCAAGAAATTGTTTGTGGTAAAAATAAGTCACTAAGAAAAGCTAAGAACAATTGAACCGCACACATGTGTCTCAAATGATTTCACGCAAGATCAAAATATGGAAACCAAAATGAAAAGCTCTTAGTCCAAAAGAGCATCGAAAGTGTCTCTCAATGCTCTATGAATTCAGACGAAGATTACTTTTCAACTTTTACAAAAGAGCTTCAAGAAGCAATCCCAATTTGTACTCGTTCTATTATTGTCAAAATCCAAATATTTTTTAGGAATTTGAACACCTTGTTTGGAGTAAAGTATGTTCTTCAAAACCAAGGTCTTGTAGACAAGAGTCTCTTTAGGTACACATAGGATCAAAATCAAAACTTTCATCCATCTTTCAAACATCAAACTAAAATCATCTTACCAAAAACTCTTGAAAATCTTGAAATCATCCTTCATGCTAGACTTTTTGGCAAATAAAAATCATCAAAAATCCTTGAAATACTTGAATAAAAAAAAAATCAAATCATCTTTGGCTAAGGTATATGCATATGTATCCTTCTTCATGTGCTTAGTCAAAAATATCAAATCATCTTGTTTAGATAGGTATATGGAGATGCATCCTTCTCCATATGCTTAGTTGAATTATCATCTTGTTTGGTTAGGTGTGGGTAGATGCATTCTTCTCCCTACACTTAGTGAAATTATCATTTTTATGAGCAAGTCTATCCCATAGATAACATCCAACATCTTGGGATCCATTTGTTCATCATCCAAAATCAAATCAAGGTCAATCCAAAAATCCAAGAATCCAAAATCAAAATCCAAACAAATTCAAAAATCCAAAAAAAGTCCCAAAAGTCTAGCATCCCCTCAAGATCCTCTAAGAGTTTCACCATCCATATCATTCATCTTTCACACATTTTCACCATCACACCTGTGATCCATAAATCATCCTAAATTTTCTCTTTTGTACCTAAAGTTAGATCAATCCAAAGAATTAGAGATTCATTTCCCACATTCTTGAAAATTGATCCCTATTTTATGGTGCAAACTAGATCTCAACACAAGAGGAAATGGAAGCCAACAAAGAAACATCCACTTCAAGTAACCTAAGCCAAAAAAATTCCGATATGAATCTCGTTGGATCAAGCAATCCTCTAACTAGCTTTCATCCATCATCACAAAATCCTCGAGAGGAAGGTCAAGTAGAGGATATCACCAATAATACCTTTAGAAGGACACGAGATGAGATCACCGAGATGGTCCAAAATCCCAAGAATTATAGAATCATTAACATCATTATGAGACTCAATCCCTCACTATACATGCTTGAATTAGCAAAGTAAGGGGCTAAAATCCCTTCCAATTTCGATGTGAGTACCATTGTGGAATCATCTTTTGGGGTCATACCTCCAATTTCAACCACACTCCCAATCTCATCCACACCTCCATTCCAAAGCATCACTCAACCCATCCACCAAATTACATCATCCATTGCTCCAAATCAACCCATTGTTAACAAAGGGAGCACATTTCTTAATGCATTACAAACACACCCCCTTGCGAATAATCAAGATTTGGATGCAAACACCATCTTGGGGAAATCCATCCCACAAAATCCATCACATCCATATGTCCCCCTTACCTTTCATGATCTTAATGACCAATCATCATTTCGCCCAACACCTCAAAATTCTCTCCCAATAGCCTTGCAAGGAGAAGGAGACTTATTTGGACCAGGGGGCATCTTTAACACTACATCCTCATCATTCCCCCAAGGGAGTATGCCACTCACTTTTCCACCACTCCCACCCTTGCCATCAATATCCACATCACTTATCAGTTTAGGGCTTCCCCCTCTTCCAAACATCAATCAACAAAATCAAATCAACCCACCGATCATCAATCAAAGCATCTTACCGAATCCTCCCATCTTTCCATTGACATCGCAACAACAGATGGAAACCATCTTGATAACGCAAACCATCACCACATCATCAACCATTCCTCAAAACATGGTCTCGCAAGGACCAAGCATATCAATCGTACCATCCACCACTCATATCCCAATCATCAATAAAATGGTGCCTCTCATCACCATAACAAACACCATTCCAAATCCACCACCACCACCACCACCAAACTCAAACACATCAAATCAATACAACATTGCACTACAATTTTCTCAACAAGTTGCCTATGAAAAGGAACTTCAAAAAATCCAAAACTAACAAGCTACACAACTAGCTGCTTAGCAAGAGAAAACATAATTAGCTACACAACAAGCACATCAAGTAGTGCAAGTCACTCAAGTAGCTCAAGCCACACAACAAGCACAACAAGCACAACAGGCTGCTCAAACCCAAGCATTATTACAACAACAACAACAAGCTACCCAAGTTGTATAGGCTACACGAGCTCAAGCTCAAGCTCAAGCCCAATACCAAGCCCAACAAGCACAAGCTCAAGCACAAGCACAAGCACAGGGACAAGCACAATATCTTGTACAACAACAAGCATCCCAATAGCAAGCATATCAGCAAGGGCTAAAACAATACCAAGAGAAACAAGAAGCAACCCAACTAGCAGCCTAGCAACAAGCATTGTTGGTGCAACAACAACAGCAAGCTCAACAATAGACACTATTAGTGCAACAACAATAGGACCAACAACAAGTACAAGCATACTTGGCACAAAAGAATGTGCAAACACCAACCAATCCACCCATCCCACCAATAATTTAACCACCAAAGAACACCTTCATTTTTACCCCTAATCCGCAAAACAATGTAGCAACATAGATCAAGTTACTCTCACAACAAGTACTTGATCTTCAATCAGGGAGAACCATAAAGATACCCAGCAACTTATGTCCCTATCCATTTGATAGGAGCCTTGTAATGAAAACATTCTCAAAGGGATTTGAGATCCCCAAATTTGATAAATACCATAGAATGGGAAACCCTGAAGATCACATTAGGGAATTCTAGGTTCATTGCATGGAAGTTGCATATGATGATACCTATCTGATGTGACTATTTCTTAGAATTTTGGTTGGCCACGCCATGGAATGGTTCTCTCGCCTTCCTCCTGGCATCAAGAAGTTACAAGAAATAGTAGACGCATTCATCAAAACTTACACATTCAATATCGGTATGGATGTTAGTCTACAGGAACTATTGGATTTGAAACAAGGTAAGAACGAATCATTTGCTTCTTTCCTACAACGATGGCAATCCAAGGTCAATCAAAGCAAATGGCTCATGCTAGAAGAACAACAAGTTTGTACCATCATATCCAATCTTGATGGAGCCTTGGAATTCCATCTTAAAGTGCAAGGTATCACCACATATGACCAGTTGATCTCCAAGGCCCTCAACATCGAATGAGCCCTTATCTCACAAGGAGGATCACCTGCATATCTTGAACAACAAAACAAATTGCCCATCCAACAACTATAATGAGAAACCTCGCACATGGGTAAGGAAAAGAAATGTCAAAAATGATGGTTTGGATGATGCTAAGGTCGTGATCAGTGCTCCAAGGAAAAATACCCAAACCTACCAACAACCACAAAACAATGATCAGAACAACACCCAAACCAATGCAGTATCACAAAACCAACCAACCAACAATCAAGTTAATAACCAAAATAATCAAGGGGGATGACCCTCACAAAAAAAAAATCCCCCAAGTGGAAGTACACTACCCTTGGAGAACCACTCAAGGTCATCATGAAGAAATTAATAAACAAAAACCTCATCAAGGCTCCCACCTATGAGAATTACCAAGAACCAGAAGTGAAACCACCCTGGTACAATGAAAACTAGCTTTGTGACTTTCAAACAATCAAATGGCACACCACTAATAGTTGCATGAGGTTAAAAAAACTAATCTAGGACCTCATTGATCAAAAAATCATAAATGTGGAGTAGCTAGCGGGAAATCAAAACTTCAAAATATACATGAATTTGATGCCTAATCATAATGACAAAGGGAACAATAATACGGATAAGGGAAAGGGAACCTTTAAGAGTTTGAATCATGTATATGACCATGTCATTGCATCCCTAGAGGAATATTGCACTACTATCACCATCAAAGGATCCCATGTTGATTGTAGAGTCACTACAAGAGGCGGGAAAATTACCATTGCAGGGTCATCTCAGCCAAACAGAGCACACAATCCCAACCCAAGATTCATTCCTAACGGTTATAATGTCCTTGACCAACTGAAAAAGAACCCCAGCGCAAATCTCCATCATGGAGTTGCTAAAAATTTCATCCGCCCACAAGAAAATCCTTAAGGAAGCATTGGCTTCATCCACTATCTCCACGAATCTTGATGCGAAACAATTCCAAGCTATTGTCAGAAATATCATTACCCCAAATCTTCTCACATTCTCCAATCAAGACTTTCTCACCCAGCCATCTCACAACCGTGCACTCCATTTGGAGGTCCTAGTGCATAAAAACATAGTCAAGAGAGTCTTGGTGGATGGAGGTGTCGGTTTAAACATTTTCTCCCTCAAGCTCATAAAGAATATGAAAATCTCTGAGCATTCGATTGAAAAAGGAAAAGGAATCACAATTAGGGTGTATGATGATCAAGAAAGAGTATCCCAAGGCACAATCCATATCCCTATTGAAGTAGGACCAAAAATTATGGAAACCACCTGTCAGGTCCTTGACCTTGATCTACCTTATAACATTCTCCTGGGACATCCATGGATCCATGCAATGCAAGTAGTAGCATCAACCTTCCATCAATGTGTCAAGTTCACATATGAAGGCCAAGAGGTCACCATCCATGGGGATCTCGAACCATTCTCTTACTACAAGAACCTAGAGGAAAAATATTATAAAATCCCTCAAGTGCCTAAAAATGATGAAGGTCCATCAACTCCATACATCGATCTAGCCACTCTTGCTTCCACTTCTGCGATAGAGACACCCACCACTCCCCCCATCCCCACCATCTCTAATATCAAAGTCATCATCGAGGACAATGGTTGCGGAAACTATACAATTCCCAAAAATGATTTTGTGGTAGGAGAGTTACCATAATCTCCTAGATCACGAGGACAACCACAATCAAATGAAGCCTCCACATCCCAAACATCCACTGAAGGATATTCCAACTTCAGAAGTTCGAGAGATCTCAACCGAGAAGTAATAGAGGAGAACCTATCCCATCTCCTATATCAAGACAATAGACCAGAAGCTAATTTACCTATGGACGACAGCGGCAAAGACTTGCAAATGATGCTCACAATGGGCTATGATAGAAACCAAAAGCTTGGAAAAAATGACAATAGGCTTCTAATACCCATCATTTTGGAGACGTGAATGAGAAATATTAGCCTCAGATGTACCCCTCTGAGTATAACCGTATGTGGCCAAAATCCCCCAGTTAAGAAAGTTAAAACTCCTCAGCAAATGATAGTTTCCCTGCAATTGCCAGTATCCACAGGTCTGCCTTTAGAAAATTTCACCTTCAACATCACTGAGGTATGTAGTAGTGAGGATGATGAACCCGAGAGAGGTATACCCACACTATTCAAAGACTCTAACCTCTTTATGATCAGCACCCTATCCTATGAGTCTAAAAACCAATCACATGAGATAAAGCTAGTCTACCCCCAACTCATTGACTATGACCAGTGAGGACCGCCAATTCTTGACACATTTGAAAATGATGAGGCACTCTCACAATTCATGGGACTACGGGATAATATTCCATGTGGGGATCATAAAGTAGGATTCATCGAGCTGGACACACATGCATACTATGGGGAAATGATTGAATCCCTCAGTCACAAAAATGAAAAACTGAGAATAATCTCTAGGTCCTTGAGTGAAAACCACACTATGGCACTCTCCAACCCAAAAATAGTAAAAAGAAAGGATTCATCCAATGGTGAAAACCTCTCTGAGGCGCCTGGGGATGGGGGATTCAATCTTCCTCTCAGAACTGTACATTAGGAAAAATCAGCGGTTCTAGCTGAAAAGTGCAACCTAGTCAACTTGGGAACAGAAGAAACCCTGCACATTACATTCTATGCTAAGTCATTACTATCAGAAGAAAAAGAGCTCCTAGCAGCCTTCTTAAGAGAGAGACAATTTAATTTTGCATGGAGCTATGTAGACATGCTCGGAATTGATCCAAAGATTGTGGTTCATCATCTAGCAGTCTACCCTAAAGCAAAGCCTGTTAGACAAAAATTGAGAAAAATGCATCCTCAAATCACCCTACTCGTCAAGATGGAATTGAAGAAGCTACTTGATGTAGAATCTATACAACCAATCGACTACCCAGAGTGGGTGTCAAATCTGGTACATGTTTCAAAACCCGATGGGGGCATTTAAATCTGTGTGGATTTCAGAGACCTAAACAAAGCATGTCTGAAAGATGATTTCCCATTGCCTAACATTGACATGATTATAGACATGACAGTGGGACATGAAATTCTCTCTCTGATGGACAGTTTCTCTGGGTACGACCAAATAATGATTGCCAAAGAAGACCAACACAAAACAACCTTCACTTGTCCATGGGGGACCTACTACTGGAACATGATGCCATTTGGCCTAAAGAATGATGGGGCAACCTACCAAAGAGCCATAACATTAATCTCTCATGACATGATCCACAAAACTATGAAATATTATGTTGATGACATACTAGCAAAATACAGAAAGAGGAGAGATCACATAGCAATGTTGAGTGCTATTTTCGACAGGCTGGAGGAATACAAGGTTCGTTTAAATCCAAGAAGTGTGTCTTCGGCGTATAGTAGAGAAAGCTATTGGGATACATAGTGTCAATGATGGGTATTGAAATAGATCTTGCAAAGGTAAAAGCAATCCTTGAGATGGAAGCACCCAAAACATTGAAATAGTTGAGAGGTCTTCAAGGCAGGCTTCAGTCCATCTGCAAATTCATAGCACAACTAGCAGATAAAAAAAAACCATATTCTCATCTACTTCACAAGGGAGTAGCATAAAAATGGGATGACAAGTGTGAGGAATCCTTCAACAAAATCAAAGAATATCTGTTCACACCTCTGGTCCTCATGCCACTAATCCCAAGAAAGCCACTAATCCTCTATGTATTAGCAACAATAGTAGCCCTCGGTGCTCTCCTAGCTCAGTACAATGAAAATGAGACAAAAAGGGCCATCTATTACATCATCTACACAATGGTTAGGCATGATTTAAACTCTTCATTCATCAAAAAATATTGTCTAGTAGTAGTATTTGCTTCACAAAAGTTCAGACACTACATGTTGGCACACAAAATCAAACTCGTCGCTAAAATTGACCCCCTCAAATACCTACTATCAAAGGCAATACTCACAAGAAGGATGGCCAAGTGGGTCATGATTCTATCTGAATACGACATCGAGTACATGGAACGGAAGGAAATCAAAGGCCAAGTGATCGCAGATCAGCTTGCACAAGCACCCATGTATTTAGAGAATCCACTCATATCAAAGTTTTTGGATGAATCCATCTTCTATCTCAGCATATCCAACCACTGGAAACTCTACTTTGATGGTTCCTACACACAACATGGATTAGGAGCTAGTGTCTTCTTCATCATCCCATAGGGGGACTATATACCAAGATCATACAAGTTGGAATTCCCCTACACTAATAAAATTGTAGAATACGAGGCGTTAACCATAGGTCTTAGAATAGTAGTGTAGTGGCACATCATGACCCTCAAAGTATATGGAGACTCCCAGCTAATAATAAATCAAGTGAATGATGAGTACCAAACAAAGGATGATAAGTTGACTCCATACAAAAAGTTGGTAGAGATCCTCAAAGAATCATTCATTGATATCACATTTGAGCAAATTCTCAAAGAAAACAACAGAGTATCAGATGACATGGCAATGATTGGATCCCTATTGGACATCCCTCGCAACATCCTGAGACATGAATTCTTGGTAGAGCAGCTTCTTATACCCGCATTCAAGGTATCAGAGTCAGAATTTTTATGCAAAATCATTGGTCTCGATGATCCATGGTACCATGACATTTATACCTACTTGTGAATAGGGGTCCTACCTTCTAACTTACCCTCAAGCCTAAAAGGAACTTTTGTCAAGAAAGCATCCCAGTTCGTCATCTTAGGAAATACCCTTTATCGTAGGAGCATATAAGGAACCTTATGATACTGCCTAAATGCTGAGGAGGCATTGACCACCTTAACTAAGGTACATAACAACATTCGTGGTTCACACTCGAGCGGAATGACCTTGGCCAAGAAATTTCTAAGGATGGGGTATTATTGGCCTACTATGGAAAGAGAAGCACATGACTACATCGAAAGGTGTCTACAATGCCAGCAACATGGGGACCTCATCCATGCTCAAGCTCAAGAGCTCCATCCAATTGTTACACCATGGCCCTTTTCATAGTGGGAGCTTGATCTCATTGAGAAAATCACTCCCACCTCATCCAATGGCCACAAGTTTATCATTACCACCAATGAGTACTTTACAAAGTGGGTTGAAGCCATCCCCATGACATACATCACTGGAAAGTAGATATCAAAGTTCATCTTGAACTACTTAATATGCCAATACGGTGTTCCCCAAGCTATTATCTCAGATAATGGGACACCTTTCAAAAATCAGGATGTTCGTGACCTATGTGAAAAATTCAAAATCCAACATTGCTTTTCCACTCTGTATTATCCCCAAGGCAATGGCCAAGCAGAAGCCACCAATAAAACCATTTTGAAAATCCTCAAAAAGACAGTCAATGATGCAAGTCATGACTAGCATTTGCAACTAAATCCTGCCCTTTGGGCCTATCGAACCAACATCCGTACACCCACTGGCACCACCCCATTTTCCTTGGTCTATGGATCAGAAGTCATATTTCCCATCGAGATCAAGCCCCCATCACTGAGAATATCATTTCAAAACCTCATCATGGATGAAGAATACCGAGTATCAAGACTGAATGAGCTAGAGTTGCTAGATGAGAGATGTATGGAAGCATTAAATCATTTGCAAGTCTATCATAACCGACTCAAGAGGAGCTATAAAAAAGAGATCAGGAGTTGGACATTCTAAGTTGGAGAATTAGTACTAAAGGAGAATTAGAAGAATGTCCCAAATCCAAACAACAAAGGAAAATTTGAACACAACTAGTTGGGCCCATTCGTCATCATAGCAAGCTACAAGTTAGGGGCATATCAGTTATCAACACCCGAAGGTGAGCCTTTATAGGAGCCCATGAATAGCTCCCATCTTAAAAAGTTTTATGCCTAAATATTTCAAGGTATAAAACCAAAAAATTAGAAAATCAGAAAATGTCCTGAAAAAATGGTCACCCTGATGAAAACTTGGCAAACAGGGGTCTTGGTGAAAACAAAAGAAAAAAAATGATCAAAAACAGTAAGGAAAAAAATTGTCCTCTAGTGAAAACCACTTCGGTGGTGCTTTGGGCAAGTACCTTGATGAAAACCTGGAAAATAGGTGCCTTGTGTAAATAAGCACTTTCCATCCACCAGGATCTTCATGACTCATTCTACATCATCCATCCATTACACTTCCATCATTCATCCATCGCATTCCATATCACCATCCATCACCTGTCCGCATCTACATCATAACTTGGTCATGTGTTCGTGTCATGATCCCTCCTCGTACTACTCAACCCATTCTTAAGGTTAGTTTGTCCTACCTCTATTGGAGTATTCTATTGCATCATGCTAGGGGCATGTTCTCATCGGATCAGATTCATGTACATTCTTGAGGTCCCTAAATCAAAAAATCCAAAACATCAAAAAATAAAAAAAATCCAAAACATCAAAAAATCAAAAAACATCCAAAAACATCAGAAAATCAAAAAATCCAAAAACATCAAAAAATCAAAAAATCCAAAACATCATAAAATCAAAATCCCAAAACATTCAAAACATTCAAAATCCAAAAACAGGTCAAAAATTTAGTCAAAAAGTCAAAAACAGAGTCGTCTTGTCGAACTATGGGTCTCTGAGCCTTGAACGTAGGAAAGGTTGATCTTTGATCATCCCCCGAGACAGTTAGGTCAGTCCTTTAGGAGTCTGTCATAATAAACTAACAATCCATTTGTTTATATCTCATCAATAATTGAGTTTGTGTCAGTCAAACTACGTGGTCTTTGCATGTATAACGTAGGCAAGGCTAATCTATTGATCAGCCCCCGAGGCCCCTAGGATAGGTCTTTAGGTTAGTCTCTTGTTCAAAATCTCATAAAACCCTAAAACATTTGAAAATTGAAAAACCCAAAACATTTGTAAAATATTGAAAATACCAAAAACAACCTCAAAACATTTCAGAAAACATCAAAAACATCCAAATATTTGAAAAAAAATCCATCTGTCTCATCTCGCTTTCACCCAAAATAAACATCACTCATAATAAATCAATCTTCATCCTTAACTTTTGGTAAAACAATCGAAAACAAGTCTACCAGATTAAAAGTGAAAACTCAATCATCAAAATCGCAAGTCTAGGTCAATAAGTAAACAAGTTGGTCAACTCTTTGTGTTAATAGCCTATCATCCAATCAGTCCCATATCAAATCATATGATATCGTCATGTCCTAGGATACATCATTCCTACAATGGACATCAACATCAGGAATCACCGTAGTTTAGTCTTGGCTAGCGGTATTGAAGAACATTTGCTTATTTGTTTACGGTATCTTTGTCTTTTGATTTATCTTATTGTGCTCATTCGAAGGACCTCTTGATGACATCCCAAACAAAAGGACTTAGAGAGATAGGAATGGGGCAATGATCATTATCTTTTATCTGCTATGCTTGTTAGATATTTTTGTAAAATAACCTTGGTCATGCATGATTTGTTTAGGTGTAGGGAGGATGTTTTAGGTATCGTGTTGACCACATAGGAAGGCTTGCCTTCCTATGTTTTGGTCTGAGATTTTTGGAATATCTTAACTGCATTTTTTAATAAGGTTTCGTATTCTAGGTGTGAACAAAGATACTCCTATCTGATTGTCGAGTCAAAGTCCATCACACTAGGTACAACGCTATCCTGGTTCTTTATACCTTGATGCATCGTACTTACGTGTGTAATCAAACATAAGGTAATTGTCCCTTTGAAAATCCCAACTCCTCGGCAAGTAATCATCATCATCATTATCATCTCATGTTTTGTTGGAATCTCTTGTTTCTTGTATCTCTTTCTTTTCACACTAACACAGTACCATGACAGTTCAAATCATCATCACCATTGCATTCACCCTGCATTCACAAACCATCAACACATTGCATATTGCATATTACATATCATATAGGAAACATTAAATCATGTCATAACATTGCATTTCCATCATTTCATAATATATATTGGTTATTATGAATCATTACATTGCATTCATTTCACATAAACACAAAAAAAAGAAGCAATCAGCCCATAGCATTATAAACATCTACATCACCACAACATCATTTGCATTCATTCTATCATAACATTGCATAATCATCCCATATCACATATAAGTATCCATTACACCATCACATATCAAAGTATCCATGTCATAAACATCATTTGCATCCATTATGTCATATCATGGATATCGTCATGTAACATTTATGAACATCATAACACATATCATCATCATATCACATCATCATAAGTGCATATCATACATAGAAAAAGTACATTGCATCATACCATCCATCATTGCATAATATAGATTTGATTATTCTAAGCATTTGCACATCATAACATTTTGCATACATCATGAAAAAGTGCATCAGAAAAAGCAATGAAGAGAGAAAAAAATTGCATTTGCATCATCACATAAAACATAATACGCATCGCATAATCATTGCATCACATCATAAAACATCATCATCATAACATCAAAAGATAGAAAATCATTGCATAGAATATAGAAATAAGAGTCATCCATAATGCATTAAAGTAAAGATAGGACATAGCTTATCACATCAGATCAAAATCATCATCTCATATATCATCATAATAATACATTGTCATGGTACAAAAAAATTGGATCAATGTACATGTGTATGTCAATAAGTACAATGGCCCATGGGGCTATCAAAAATGAGCCCATGGGGCGTAGAAAGAATCCTGTCTCGATAAAAATGCAGGCTAGCCTTGCTCGTTGCTGCCCTCACCACCTACTCTTTATCTGTGATCCTCTACAGGTTTGTACCCTATCCTCTGTGAGAAGTCTGGGAGTCAAGCTACTCACAGAATGGCCTGGTAATAATACAATCTGTAATAATCAGCCTCCTAGACAGCCTCCCTCTATGCTTGAAGTGATATTGTGCTATGGGAGGAGGATGCAACCATGCTCTCTAACTGCTACTATCATCCCATCTCAGTCATCGCTTGTAGCTCTGCAACCTGTCTCTGTTGGACTGCCTGGTCCCGGTCTAGCCATAGTTGATTCCTCTCAGTTGTCAGTGCCTATACTTGTGCTTGTAATTGCAAAATCTACCCATCTCTAGGATCTAGCTATGGGGGTGCCTACATGAGAGGTTGATCCTGATCTCTATCTCTGGGTGGTGTCAGGATCCTATCTTGATGTCCCGAATCCTAGTCCTGCTAGGGGGCATCCTATCTCCGCTCTCCCTCCTATAGATCTCAGTGTGGTTGATCTTGGGGTCCATGATCCTGAACCTGATGAACTGGTGGTGGCCCACCACCTCCCTAATCCTAATTCGTGTCCCCCCGACCTTGTCCTGCTCCCCTTCCTGTGGCTCTCCGTCGAGTAGATGGTGTCCCCAGAACTGTAAGTCTTAGCGGTGGCAAAAACCAATCTTTGTAGGCCTACGCAGTCCATGGATCTTCCTGTCCCTGGTCATATGGCCATGGCCTAGCCACTAGCTACCTGAAAGAATCATTTGCCCCCTGGGCTAGTATGTACCGGCCCTAGGAACTCTGGCTTGTGGTTCTCACAAAAATAGCCACATACTAATCGTCAGGCCGATCCTGTGCCTCTCGAAACTGCTTTTGTACCCTACTTGGCAAGTATCTCTCAATCATCGTATGCTCTCACCCCCTACATCAATCAGTCCTAGCAAGCAAAGAAAAACTATTGCACATCATCAAACCAAGCGGGTTGTCTGAGGTATGGCCACCAGGTGAACACTCCCATATCATCGAGGACCCTCCTCCAATGAGGAATCATGTGTTCTCCTATATGCATAAAAGAGAGATCTCCTCTATACCACCAGACAACTGGATCATCTGGCTCCATGGGAACCTAAAAAACTTGAGGATGAAGCACAAAGATGTGCTCCCACGCCCATACATGCACACCCCAAGTGCTTTGTTGTCCAAATAAGCAAACTCATGCAAATCTCTATAAAGTGAGGCTAGCAGAACTGGCCCCCACGCAAACAGTGTCCATCACTGAACCATCTGCTCCCAAGCGAGCCCCCATCTAGGACTAAAGTATTGGCCCTGCTGATCTAGTGTGACAAGACCTAAAATAATAGCTGCAATGACCAAGCGGTATGGTGATACGGTAGGCCTATGGCACTCCAGCTTGATCTGGGCCTTGCAGATTACAATCTGATCGGTGCCCATAATGTCAAAGCAGGCCTCCCTATTGGCATTTTTATCGTATATCACCCACTCACCATGAATGGGAAATCTTAGAATCTACCACATGTCCTCCAGTCTGAATGTGGCCTCACCCGTCGGAAGGTGGAATGAGGATGTCTCACTGTGCCATCTCTTAGCAAGTTTCATCATTGTGCCCAAGTGTGTCCACACGAGTGATGCATAAGTGATGTACCAAAGTCCCATCTCTCCTAGGTACTCCTGTTGTCACTCGGTCAGATCATTCAAAAGGCCAAAAATCTCTTGGGACCTGTGCTCACATGAGTAGATCTCTCTCACCTCCTCCTACATCAGGAAATTCACCATGTGAAAATCCATCGAAAAAAATCTTGATCTTGGCTTGTCTTAGCATCCCAAAAGCAACCTCAACGTCGCTACCAGTGAAGGTGGTGCAGTTTTCAAACTCCAAACTATGCTGCTAGGAGCTTCAAACTCCCAAACTGCACTGCGGCATTGCAGTTTGCAAAGGCGTTTGAGTTTAAGCAAAAACCCTAATTCTAAAGAGCACCGCAACGGTGCACCTTGCAAACATGGTTGAGTTTGGAATTTAACCCTAAACTCCACACTGCGTCATGGCATCACTCCTCATGACAATGACATAGTTTGATGTCGAGCGGCATTGTTTGAAATTTCTAGCGGCGCAGTATAGCACCGCTCCTAGAGCCTAGATTCCTAATGCATTAAATGAGCACGAAAAATAAAAAACCAAGCTTGGGTCAAGTCGACTCACTAGTGGTCCAGTGTCGGGAAGCCTTTGGTGTATCTGTACTCTATCAAAAATGTGCATCGGAAGCTGTTGTTGCACCATCTCGTGAAGGTTTCAGAGCTCAAAATTACAAAATCTCTCAAGGCTGAATGTGAAAATGTATTGGAAGTAGTCCCTCGAGGCCTATTTAAACCTAAAAATTAGGGTTTTTTGACCACGTTTAGCCGTCTTTTTTTACGGTTTTGGACCCCAATCCTGTTTTTGTCTAACCCAAGGCCATTTTGCACCATTTTTTGCATTTTATCACATTTTTTGGCTTTCTGGAGCGTTTTTGGACCTGTTGGGCACCTTTTCCTCTTTTTTCGTGAGATCACCCAAAAAAATCAAAATTTTCATCCGATCTCTTGAGGGGGCAATATATTGGCATGTTTTCTCTCACCAGGGCAACAGTAGGGCAAATTGTGAAATCAATTTTTTTTAAATTTTGATCAAGGCAGTTTATTCTTTGAACCAATGTAATGAGTGCATCGCTTCAAAGAGGGGAAAAATGTAGACACATAAAATGTATTGAGTGGCATTACACACTTGATCCCAATTAACTAACATTGTCCCACACTTAAATCATCCCTGGATCTAACCATTTAATTGAATACCGTTATTGGATTAAATTCATCAATTTTCCTCTCTTAATTAAATAAATCATTTATCTGATTAAGTCATTCTCTCTCGTTAATTAAATCAATCAATCTGATCTAATTAACCCTAACTCTTTATTTAATTAAATAAATCAATTTTATTTAATTAATCTCTAAAGTCCATCTCATTAAATTAAATAAATTAAAACCTTGTTTGATTTAATCTAACCAATAATCCCCTTTAGTTAAATAAAAATATATATGTATTTAACTATCTCTAAGATCACATTCTTCTCATCTTGGATTAAAATCAACCCATAAATCTAAGTCAAAATTTTCACATCATCTAATCCCTCATTAAATTAATTAACCCTTGATTAATTTAATTCTAATCCATGTCCCATCCTCTATCTTTTGCCACTTGCACATGAAAATACATTTAATTCATTTATTAAATCTTTGTTTTCTCTCAACATGGCATAAAAGAGGAATATTCCTTCAAATTTGAAATCCATCCAAGTGGACTTAGTCCTTCCAAAAAGACATTTATTTCATCTTACAAGTCCTTTTTCATTGAGCCAAGTGGCCATTACTCCATTTGACTCTTCATCCACCTTGTCATTTCACTAATTTCAAATTTCAAATAAATAAAGGCATTTATGGGCACATTCATCAAAATGTGCACATCCTTCATCCATCCATCTCTTGACAAGTGGCATCTTGCCATTGTTTGAAAGTTAGTACCACATTGCTTCATTTTGGGAATTTATCCATCCTGTCTTTCTATAAATAAGAGGTTTCTCTCCTCATTTGATCATCCACAATTTGAGTAAACTTATTATACTCAATTTCATCTTCAAGGCATTAGCATTTTCATTCATTTTATCAAAGTCTTAGCTAGGTTATGCAATTTTTTCATCATGAAGCACACTTGAATCCTCAACAAAGTGGATCACTCCTCATCACTCATCAACATTGCATCATAGGAGTTGGGAAAGGGCCAATTTTTACATCAAATTGGCACCAATTCCCCCATGGGATCAATATTTTTCTTACTTAATTAGGACTTCATTATTTTATCATTGTGTTCTTCAAATTTATTTCCTTATTGAGTATTGATAATGGATTTCATGGGGAATCTTAATTCGTACTTGCATTTGATCTAACTATGTGTTTGTTTATTGTGTTTTGTAGGAATTAGGATTGGGGTTCTACAATAACCACATGGAGTTGAATGAAGTCTAGTCCAATGAACTCACTAGAGAGGATTTTAAGTTAAAACCAGAATATGGGGTTTTGGTAGAGAAGAATCTCGATGTTTGGAGCAATTTTCCTATCTTTTGTTATATGGATGAGTGGGTGAGGTACACCCTGAGTATAATACACAAGTTCCTTTGGTTGGATATTCCACATTTGATCAACAAAGAGGAAATTATGGTTTTGACTAACTAGCTTATGCTCAATCGGACCAGTATTGGTACTTAAATATATTAAAAATCAAATAGGAGTGAAGTATGATAGGAGGGATTTGACCATTAATGACATAAGGAATCCTACAGTCAAGTTCATTTCTATGATTATAGGCTAAAAATTATATTTCACCAACAAGGAGAATTCTATATCTACAACCATCATCAACATAGCTTATGAGATGATTAAGAAGGGTGAAAACTATGATCTATGTGAATTTCTAAGACTGCAATTGTTGAAAACCCGCAGAAAACTAAGGAGTCCAAATATTCTTTTAAGTTTAGAAATCTAATCATTTTTCTATTGGTTTACTTTTTGAATGAAGTTCCTAGAATAAAGAATGATGTGTGGCTATGAGACAAACCTATATCCCACCAAATCAAGGATTATTTGTTTGGATTGGGAGATGCAGATACTAAAAAGAATTCCCTCTTGGGGTTCTTCAAAATATTTCAAGAGAAGATGCAAGCTAGGAAAAGGATATCAAAGCAATTGGTGGAAAGGTATCAAAAGGACATTATTTTTTTGGTCACAAAAGATAAGTGTATAATGGAGGTCATTGAGCCCAGAAAAGTGTGGATTCCAACACTGGGATATGAGGTCACTTTGGATGAAATTATTGGTTTATTAGATATCTTGTTGAAGATTCCCAAGGACACCATTGAGGACAGATTCATAACTTATGAGGAAAAATCAATGAAGGTCCACACATGTAGCAAAGGTAGCCATAAATAAAGAAGAATGTGGAGAAAATTACCACATAGTTTGTGGAGGCTATGGGCCTCTCTAAAGAGTAAGTGGAACAATATAAGGCTATATTAGGTGCTCCAAGAGGATCAACAAGTGCAAGAAGATCTGTTAGAATATCTACCACTCCTCTAGTTTCTCAGAAGTCCTTCAGGACTATGCCTTCTTCCAAAGGGGAAAAGAGGAAGGAGACAAGCACACCTACAAAATAGACCAGTGCTCTATTAAAAGAGAAATTTTATTCGATAAAGTAGAAAATGAGGCTTGAGAAGGAAAAGGTTGTTCTAGAAACACACCCAACTGGCTCAATGAAAATAAGAGTTAATATAAAAGCTACCAGAGAGCAATATGTTGGAGTTAATGTTGGGAATGATAAAAAAAGAATCATAGACAATAATACTCATGATAATGAGGAGAGGGAGTTGGAAGAGAAGAATGTAGAGGAAGATGTTAAGGCAACTGGTGAATCCTCTGGCTCCTCTGGAGATTCTCTAAAGAATCTATTGAACATGCAATTGCAGTTCCAACCTGTTGTGTCTGTGCAATTGATACAACTACCCATGCAATAAGGGAACGTGGACTAGAGCAATATTTCACCACTCCACAAGCTACAACTAGGAGATATCTTCCATACATCTTCTTGAAAGGAAATCATTGAAACACATCAGAAGAGTGGAGAATTGATTGAAGAAGTAGTGAAAACATTATAGAAGGCCATACTTGGAACAACCATTGATAGCTCATTATCTGATATGGAAAATATGAAATTTTCAATTGATTTTCTTAAGGAATATGCCTCCAGATTGAAGGAAATTTTGGAAAAATAAATAGATAAAAAGATGGATGAGAAGAGGCTAATGGAAATCATGGAGAAGTGTGCATAAGCACACAAAAAATTTCACGAAATTCTGAAGGGTGCACAGGCTTGTGTGGTTGAGGCCAAAGCCTTATTCCAATTTTGGATGAACTGGCCTAGAGACACAAAGAGCATTAAAGATGAAATAGACTCAATTGAGTGACAAATAAAAAAAAAATCAGTGAATATGATCTAGCACAAGAACTAGATGGAAGTGCAAGGTTAGTGATAGAAGACTTAAATGAGAAATACTTTGGATTTCAAGCATAAAAAGAAAAGATCATTATGCATTTCAGGAACCTCAGGGACATGGTGAACTCAAAATTTAAATTTGTTTCTAGTGCTCTAGTAAGTGTTGATAAAGCTACAAATATCAATTCGATACCCAGAGCTCAAAAAGAAGGGGAAGAAATCCTAATGTAATTAGAGACATAGTGAAAAATGATTGGAATAGCTAAGAAGATCTAGGAGGATGGAAAACATGAATGACAAGTTCATCTTGCAAAGCTCCAAGAGTCAACTTCCTACAATTGATAGTAATTCTTTATATGCATTTTTTAGTTTATTGTTTCAAACTCCAACGTATATATGTGGATTGTTTAAAGCTTTTTTTGATGTAATTTTTTTAACTATTTATGGTGTATAGCTCTCTTAGGGGGAGTTAGTTTAGTTTTTTAGTGTGTACATATAGATATATTTGTCAAGGGGAGATCCGATATGAAAGAAGATTATTGTAGGCACCCTTTACCCTTGATGTCAAAGGGGGAGAATCATTTTGGATATTATTTTAGCATGTTTCCATCAATGAAAAATGGGGATATTTTTGGAAGAATAAGGAGATGTCATTGATGAACATATTGGCAACATGAGCATGTGGGATGAGCACAAAGTGAATCGTTATGCATTGCGATGTTGTCATTGATGTCAACATTGTGTTCTGGTATGAAGAATTCCATGCTAATCAGTTTGGGTATCTTTAGAATGATTGAGGATGATTATATATGATAATTTTTCAAGAAGTTTTGATCTAGTGAAGACAATAGTTGTGAAAATTGACTAAGTATCAATTCAAGTAATTTTGTGTATAGGAGATCTAGCATTCGGGTCTACATTGGTACACTAATGAATATTTTACTTCATGATTCTAACATAATTTTTTTAGTTGATAGAATATCCTAATTCCAAATTTTCATCTTGGTTTAGTTCCTAGTGTGAAAGTTATCAATAGCAGAATTTTGAACTAGTAGTTACAAGCATTTTTGGTGTAGGAGCACCCTCAGGACCTAATGCCTACAAAAGGAATTTTTTTATTTTTGTCCTTTTTTGTGTTGTTTCATGTTAATAAGGTCATATGAGACCATTTGGAGTCATTCTATATCACTTTAGATTTTTTTTGAGTCATAATGCAAAAGTTGTCAAAAATTGTCAAAATTGTAAAAGTTGCAAAGTTGTCAAAATGCAACAAATCTTGTAAAAGTGTCACTATTCTTAACAAAAAAATTTATGGTCGGTTGGGTAGTTAAAATTTGATTGTAATAGCATAAAATGGTGATGTAAACATGAATCCCAAGCCTAGAGAGTAGTTTGGCAGAATAAGACACCAATTAGAGACATTTTTATGCATTTTTCTATGTAATCTAACTGCAATATTGCTACTCCAGTGCATGGTACAAACTAGTATGGATTGGTACGGTCCTAAGATTGGTTTTTTTTTTATAGAGATATGAAATAAATTTCATTTGAATTTGCTTTGGTGCCTTTTCATTGAGTATTTTGAAACTTATTGCAATTTTACTAGAACTTGCCTGAATCTATACTGGGGTTATCTGTTTTGGGAAAAATGGCATAACTTTTGTTTCCACCATTAGATCTTTATAAAAATTGAGAAAAATTCTATAATTATGTTATATAAGATCTGATAGGAGTGATTGGCCTCATTTGTTGTTGTGTGAAATTCATGAATGACAGTTCATTGCATTTCACAATGAAAATTTTGTGTTTTACTACATTATGTAGATCTTTGTCACATCTGTATGGACTTAAAATGATTTGTATAGTATGAATGATGGATGCATGATGTGAAGGATTTTTCTAGCTTTTTTTTCTTCTATTTTGGTTAAATTTTATAAAGTATTGAAGGAGATATCGTTGATTTACTGAAACTCGGTCCAAACCCTACCTAGGGTTGAAATAAACCATGAAATTGCCATATCTAGAGTTTCCAACATGATCAACCCCTGAAACTTGTAAAAAAAAATTTCCTGATGTCTTTGATCTCCTTGCAAAGTCTGAGGCTTGGATCTACACATGTGGAGGAGTATTTAATGATAGTATGGGGAATTTGGCCTTGTTGACAGTCATAAAAGCCCTGGTGACTTGGGAAAATTTGTTGTGTGCTCTTGGAGAATAATCCTTGGGGTAGAAGTTGTTTTAGGCCTTCTGGGATATGTTGAAGGTGTTGGAATAGGTGTTGAGACATTTTGAAGCCCTGAACCTAGTTGTGTCATGCCTAGTGGCTTAATTAGGTCTAGTTAAGAAGTAGGAAAATAATTTTTTGAGGCATTCTGTACAAAGGAACCCTACCTAGATTTTGGATATGTTTGACAATGACCAAATGGGTATCTGAAACAGGTCTCAATTTTTGTAGATCAATTATGGTTTAAGAGATATGTCTAGAAATTCCTTTTTGAAAGGCTACAAGGAAGAATGGAGCATTGTGAAGGAAAGCCATTGATTGATGACTAAGGGCTTGAAATAGTGGTTGTTTGTGCATGTTAGGATATTGTACACCCCTGCTCTACATCAATTTTCTAAGCTAGTGCATATATTTTGGTGAATCCACACTTCTTTGCGGATTATATTTTGGCTTTACAATTCTATGGAGATGTTGGTAGGTGTCAATTGATTATGTATTCCAAATAGCATAGTGTTTGGAGGTCCACGTGTCTAGATATGGTTGTATGGTTGGAAATTTTTTTCATTGGGTCATTACCAGTGTGGACCTAATGAGTTGATTGTATTACAAAGGATGAACATGTGTTGATCCATTATGTGGGCATTATTTTAGGTTTTTTTCAACCTATTTCAATTTTTTTTTAGGTTTGGATCTTGGCACGAAGCGTGTGTGTATGACTCTAGAGCCGAAAAGTTACATTTTTCTTATTACATCTAATTAGGCTGATCTAATTTATTTTTTGGGTGAAACAGATATATATGAAGATCATTTTTGGAATTTTGATATAGGTGTGATTTGTATGTAAGGAGAATAATCTGACAAGAGTTTGTGAATGTAATTGTGTAAATATAGTGTGAATGAAGAGCAGAGAAGAGTGATATTTCAAATTAGTATGAAGAGTTTTGAGTTTGTATTCTAAGCTTCATTGGAATTTGAGAAGAATAAAATGGTGTGCTCTCTTTTGCTTCTAGGGTTTTGGACCTAAAAGGAGGGAGACCATTTCCAACCTTTCACTCAAGAACAAACCCTTGAGATTTCAATGCAAAGGAGATTGAAATTTTGCAAAAGGACTGTTCTAGGGATTGAATGATGTATAATGAGTGGTTCACCACCAATTGTAAACTTGGAAAAGACAATGAAATGCAAAACACAATGCGATATGTAAACAATGTTGAATGACCTAAAAATATGAACAAACTGTAATGAAAAGCTATGAAACTAAAAGTGTGCACCCGAAAAATTGAAGAAGGAAGAATGAAGGTTTGGATCACTAAAAAAATTTTGTGAAGTTGACTGGGACTCATATGCTAAGTTGGGTGAATCAGTCTAGTTTCTGGGAAAATGCACTGGAGCAGGTTTTAGCCAAAATGGTATCCAAATTTGTAAAAATCTTGATTAGGCATGTACAATGGGACTCATTCACCAATAGTGGTGAATCATTCCACTTCTACTTTTCTAGAAATTTTGAAGTGGATTTTGTGCCTCTTAGTCTACTCTACTCTTTTTGACTGGTTTCCAAATCCAAAACTCCAAAATGCCACCTGTAGGCCTTATTCAAGCTTCTCAAAGGCTTGATGACAAATTTTAGGGACTTGACAACTTTTCTCCAATTTTTCTTCTTGTAAAATTTGCAACCTAACTCTGCAAATCACACACAAGAAGAGGGGAAAATGTTCTAGGAGTTATTGAATAGGGGTTTTCCTTGGTCAAACCCCTTGTTGGTAATTAAACCTTGAAGTAGAATGAAATATGAAAAGAGAATGATGAATGAAAAAGTTGATGTTGCAACTCACCAAACCCTAACAATAAGGTGCTGCAAACATGTAATTAATGGATCCAATGGATGTAGACTTGGAATCTTGCTTGATATTGATAGATCTTGAATGAAGTACTTGCTTGAAAGACAAACCCTACATCGCAATTATTATCTCTAAAACAACATGATGCAAGCAATCTTTGAAATGATGATTGATGCTTGAAAGATGATTTTGAATGCTTGATAATTTACACTTGAAATGCCTTGAATGCTCTTGTGAATGTTCAGATGCTCTTGTGAACTATTGAATGCGTGTATAATTTGCTAGGTGTTGAATATGAGTGAAAGAACCTTGTATTTATACTTCATTATGCAAGAATTTCCAAAATTACAACACTACAAGCTGACATTCGATCTAGGAGAATAAAATTCCACTAGAAATTTGAATTAAATTTGAATTTTGGTCACATGGGACTCATTCACCCAAGGTGGTGAATGAGTCCCATTACACATAATGTATGGGACCAAAAATAAAAAGTGTTTAGAAATGTATGAAACCTACATTGAGTCCAAAAATACCTAGGTGGGACTCATTCACCCAAGGTGGCAAATGAGTCCCAAACACTAAATTTGGGCCACACAAGCCAAGAACACGTGAATTATGATTGTTTACTGATTGGTGTCAGGATTATCCTTGAAAAGATGCAATAAATGAGGCTTGTGGATGCAAAATAGGGCCAATTAAAGCATAAGAAAGCCCAATTATTAATGACAAGCCTAGAGGAATGTGAAAGAGTGTTACAAAACTTTACAACACTCCAAATAATTCAAGGTTAAGATTAATTATGATTAAAATTATTTTTATCATGCTTAGTTAATTGATAAAACCCTAGAAAAGTGTGAAAGTGTGTTACAACACTTCACAACACTTTTGCAAGGAACCATAAAATTTCATTAGTTCACAAGGACCCAAGTCCTAATGTGAATGTGTTATCCACATTACAACACTAAATCAAGGAAAAATTAAGCCAAAATCCACAAGGAGGACCCAAACAATTGCAAAAATTGTCAAAGGACCCTTTTTTCGACACTACATTTAGCCCCCACTTTAGTGAGAGAATGAACCTACTTCAAACTCACACTAAAGTAGAAAAACATGCACCAAGAGGGGTTCCAATGAACCAATACTCGCAAGATGGGATGGAAACAATCAAGAGGGGTGATCAAGATCCCATGGAAAACTAACATAAGCTTAAAGGAACACAGATGAAAATGATATAAAGAATAGTGACAAGGCCAATCATACACTACCAAAGATGAAAAAGAGAAAAGAAAAGAAATAAAAGAATCTGATCAAGCTTCGACCATTTTTCCATCCTGATGTGGATCAAATCTAGGTTGTTTTTCCATAAAACACATACTCACTCTAAGGCGACGGAACTCCTGGCTGTCAGTTGGGTGAGAAACATACACTCATGGCTGGTATGCACTTACACACACCCAAGTGGATATGGGGAAATTCATGCCTCTAATTGGGCTTCCCGCTCAACCATACCAAAGTTATACCTCTTGATAACTTTAATAAGGTGTCACACAAAAATGATTTTTTGACCTTCATGAGACAAGCAAAAATTTGCATGCTTGGAGCTCATGAACAAACAAGATGGCTCCACAAGCATGCAAGTTGTATTATGCATGGTGGCCATATAACAAAAAATACAAAATGCAACATGCAAATAATGTTCAAAGGAGTCTTGCATATTTCATGCAAGGTCTTTAACTTAGGGAACATTGTGCCTAATGTCTCCAAAAGAGGACCAATCAAAGAATAGAAAAATTGCAACTTAGGGGATGTAGTGTTTCACATCAAGCCACTAAGAGGAATTGTAATATGCTAAGAGAGATCATGCTCCTATACAACATTACACCCAATGTCATCCACAAAGTGACAAATGCATCGTATGAAGTAAGAAGGCTACACTAAGAACCAAGAAAAGGAAAAAAATGTAAAAGAATAATGCCAATGTATTCCCCCACTTTAAAGGAATTGTTAAACATCATACTGTGAGCAATTACTTTAAAGTAGCAAATGAAAAATTCCAACAAGAAAGAATACATGAGAGCCAACTTGGAAAGCCCTATGCCAATTCATATGTTTCCAAGTAAAGTTTCATCATGCAAGAGAAAAAGAGAGGGGTTTCCCCCAAAATGAAAAAACCAAACACATAAGGGATCTATGGATTTGGGGTTAGTGTGTTCTTTGCTGCAATGATTTTAGAGAGCTCAAAACTATCATCATCCCACAAATACACATAGAATTGGAAGAATGACATAAAGAGAGCGAAAAAAAAATAAAAACCTTTTGTTTCAACATGGAAGAGACATAGGGTGTCTCGACGCCTTGCGTCATCCCCAAAAGGAAAACACAAGACAAATGAAAAGAAAAGTCAGAAGAAAAAGGAAAATATTTTGGGTCAACATGAAGGAGATATGAATGTCTTGATGCCTTGCATCATCCCCAAAAGAAAAACACAAGAAAAGGATAAAGATTAAATGAAAAGGAAAAGGAAAGCCTTTTGGGTCAACATGAAGGAGACATGAATGTCTTGATGCCTTGCATCATCCCCAAAAGGAAAACACAAGAAAAAGATAAAGATGAAAAGTGAAAGCAATGCATGACATAGAGAAGAATGAAGGTACAAATAGAGGAATGTCACAAAGAGAGAGAACATCAAATAAAACATCATGGGGGATTACATTACGCACATGAAATCACACAAAAGAAAAAGAAAAAGGAAAATACAAAAGACTAGTAAGGAAAATGCGAGTCAACCTATGAGCAAGTCATCCACCTCCCAATCTCAGTCTATATAAGCAAAAGGTGAATGAAAAATGTAAGGGACAACAGCAAATGCATTACTAGGACAAGGCTAACAATTGCTTTCCCCCACTGAGTGTGAGACAAGAATGATTCAAGATAGGTGATGGGAAAGGTCATGTAATAGTGAGAATAGAATATTCTACAACTATTGCATGGCAATGGATGAAATGATAGAAATCTAGGCAATCACACAATGGTAATCATTGCCATCAAAGTAAAAGTTTTTCAATACTAACTGGAATGCACAACATTCATCAGTACTATGTCCAAGAATTTGATGATATGCACAATGTGGGGCTTTTGCATCTTTAAGATATAGAACTAATATATTCATAGGTGGTAATGTTATCAGTCCTTTGTTGAGAAGTATTTGTAATTTCCTTTCACTTTTAGGTGGTGGACGAAAGGGTTGTAATTTTTGTAATTTGTAAGGCCTCTTGAATTTGCTAGATTCACCAACTTCTCTAGATGGGATTAGGGCAGGAGATCCTAAGATGATCTTGTCCTTATCCTTGTCATTGTTATGAATCATTGGTTGTTCCTTAGGAAGGACATTCAAATCAGGAGGGGAATCCAAGATCACCGTGCCATCATCACAAAGCCTTAGATATTCTCTAGGAGGCTTTTTTTTATGAGAGGTATCTTGATATCCTAATCCCTTTGTGTTTTCATTAGTTGGTATTTGCTCTAAGAGTTGATGAATTCGATGTTCACTTTTTGTATCACATCCTTTTTTACTCAAGATTGTGAACCCTTTTCCATATGTTTCTTCTAGATTGATGGGTGTGTTTGTTACTTTGTTATCATAAAATGGTTGAGTGTTTGCTTGTCTAGAGGAACTAGGTTCACCTATTGTAGGGAAATTAGGTTCAATTTTTTTTTAGGGTGTAAGTAACCAAACATCTCAAGAGGTGGTATTGTAGGAAGATCTTGTTTCATGGATGGATAGAAGGATGTGTTAGCTTCAAGGTTGTCAAGACAATTGTTTAGGAACCTATTCATGCTATCATCATCTTCTCCAATGATGTCAACATCACGAGGAGGACATGCATTAGGAGTTGAGTGAGCATAAGTAAGGTCAACGTCATTAGGGTCATTTCCAATATCACAACTTGACATATCCACTAAGGACTTTAATGACATCCAAAGCTTATTAAAGTGCATATCCATGATGTAAATTTCAGATTCTAAACTATGAAAAAATGTTGTAAATGCAATTTTGATTTTAAGCAATGCATAAGATGAATGAATTTAAGCTAAATGCAATGAATTGAGTGAAACTGAAAGTCTGCAAACTAAAATAGAAAGGTAATAGTAGCAAACATAAACTCAAAAAATGTACTATAAATGCCAGAAAATGCAATGAAAAATATGCAATGGGACTGATTCTCCCAAGGTGGCGAATGAGTCTAGGTGTTGATTTTTTTCAAAATTTTCAAATTGAATTTTATGCTTTTTATTTTTTTGATGCAAATCTGAGATGCAAATGCAAAATTTTATTGATTTTTAATGAAATTAAATGCAATAATGCAAGCTAAATGAGCTTTTCACTAATGCAAGAATTGAAACCCTAGAATGCAAATTAACCAATGCAAAATCTAATGCAATGTTAAATCTAGGATGTAAATGCACTCCAAATCAGAATTATGATGCTCTATATGTAGGTTCACCAAAATGAAAAGAAGAAAAATAGGGGACTCTCTTTTGCTTCTAGGGTTTTTGACCTAAAAGAAGAGAGACCATTTCCAACCTTTCACTCAAGAACAAACCCTTGAGATTTCAATGCAAAGGAGATTGAAATTTTGTAAAGGGATTGTTCTAGGGATTGAATGATGTATAATGAGGGGTTCACCACCAAGTCTAAACTTGGAAAAGACAATGAAATGAAAAACAAAATGTGATATGCAAACAAATGCTAAATGACTTAAAAAGATGAACAAATTGTAATGAAAAGCTATGAAATTGAAAGTGTGCACCAGGAAAACTTAAGAAGGAAGAATAGAGGTCTGGATCACTAAAAAATTTGTTGTTGAAGTTAATTGGGACTCATATGCCAGGCTAGGTGAATCAATCTAGTTTCTGGGAAAATGTACTAGAGCAAGTTTCAGCCAAAAGGGTATCCAAATCTATAAAAATCTTGATCAAGCCTGCATAGTGGGACTCATTTCCAATAGTGGTGAATCAATCCACTTCTACTTTCTAGAAATTTTGAAGTGGATTATGTGTCTCTCAGTCTGCTCTATTCTTTTTGACTAGTTTCTGGATTTGAAATTGCAAAATGCCACTTGTAGGCCTTCTCCAAGCTTCTCCAAGGCTTGATGACATCTTTGACAAATTTTAGGGACTTGCCAACTTTTCTTCTTGGAAAATCTATAACCTAGCTCTGCAAATCACACACAAGAAGAGGGAAAAATGTTGTGGTGGTTAGTGAATAGGGGTTTGCCTTGGTCAAACCCCTTGTTGGTAATTAAACCTTGAAGTAGAATAAATATGAAAAGAGAATGATGAATGAACAAAAGATGATGTTGTAACTCACCAAACCCTATCAATAAGGTGCTGCAAACATGTAAGTAATGGCTCCAATGTATGTAGACTTGGAATCTTTCTTGATGTTGATAGATCTTGAATGAAGCACTTGCTTGAAACACAAACCCTACATCACAATTGCCAGCTCTAAAACAACAAGATGCAATCAATCTTTGACATGATGATTGATGCTTGAAAGATGATCTTGAATGCTTGATAATCTTCCCTTAAAATGCCTTGAATTCTCTTGTGAATGCTCAAAAGCTCTTGTGAACTCTTGAATGCTTGTAAAATTTTCTAGGTGTTGAATATGAGTGAAAGAACCTTGTATTTATACTTAATTATGCAAGAATTCCCGAAATTACAACACTACAAGCTGACATTAGATCTAGAAGAATAAAATCCCACCTAAAATTTGAATTAAATTTGAATTTTGGTCACACATGACTCATTCACCCAAGGTGGTGAATGAGTCCCATTACACATAATGTATGGGACCAAAAATTTAAAAAAAGTCTAGAAATGTGTGAAACCTACATTGGGGCCCAAAAGACCTAGGTGGGACTCATTCACCCAAGGTGGCGAATGAGTCCCAAACACTAAATCTGGACCACACAACATAGGAACACTTGAACTATGATTAGTTATTGATTGGTGTCGGGATTATCCTAAAAAAGATACAATAAATGAGGCTTGTGGATGCAAAATAGGGCCAATTAAAGCATAACAAAGCCCAATTATTAATGAAAAGCCTAGAGGAATGTGCAAGTGTGTTACAAAACTTTACAACACTCCAAATAAGGTAAGGTTAAGATTAATTATGATTAAAATTACATTTATTATGCTTAGTTAATTGATAAAACCCTAGAAAAGTGTGAAAGTGAGTTGCAACACTTCACAACACTTTTGCGAGGCACCATAAAATTACATTAGTTCATAAGGACCCAAGAGCTAATGTGAATGTGTTATCCACATTAAAACACTAAATCAAGGCAACATTAAGCCAAAATCCACAAGGAGGATCCAAATGAGTGCAAAAAATGTTAAAGGTCCCTTTTTTCAACACTACAGAACTATATTTCATGCATGTGTTAGGTGCAATTGTAACAGTTCAAATCTAGCTATGAGCCATAATCTCTTCTATCTCTTTTACTTATTAGTGGGAAGTGAGTCCACTTGGATACTAAAGTCCACCTACAATGAGCACTTTTGTAATATACTATAACCTGTTATAATATATTGTGAGCTAATCCTCATCGTGGTTTTTTCCATTTTTGGTTTTTCATGTAAAAATCTTAGTGTTCATGTGTTATGTGATGTTGTTGGATGTTTTCATGCTTTCTTTCATTACTGCAATAGAATATGTTATGTGAGTTGGATGTTCAAATTTTTAAATGGTTTAAAATAATATTGATTCACCCCCAAGGCACCCTCTCAATATTCCTAGTGTTCAACAAGTACATGCTATCTAATTAGGAAATTTGAAACAAGGGAAGCCAACATAGTAACTTCTCATTATAATATCCCATTTAGAAGCACATCTTAAACATCATGAATGTATATAATGGTTCTATCTAGTCTTGTATTTGGTTGATATTTAGATTGAATGTACTTTATTTTTCATGTATTCTCTCTTGTTCTTCTCTAAATTTCAATAACACATTTTTGGCATGTTATTGCTTTAACTAATTTTTACAGGTTTTTTGTATTTTCTAGGAGTATTTTTAACTTTATTGTCTTTTCTCTATACTTTGTAATTTTTGAAACTACTTTAGTATTTGTGCTTCTCCATTTTAACTATTTGTGTCTTGTATAGTTTCAACATTTATGCTTTACATCAAGTATCATTTTCATTCTATCTTCAATTCTTTCACACATAAAAGTAGTAATTTTCTATTTCTACACTTGATAGGTTTCTCATTCAAGACATAATGCAACACCAAAGAGATCAAACAACAACATGCATATCACATGGCTTGATGTTCCATGAACATCCAACAACACTTTTAGACACTTCTTCCATACTGCCATGCCACCAATAGCCACCACAGGCCAAACAAGAATAGAGTACTTCATTCCAGAGACACATAATGCACAAACATGAGATATAACATTACCAAATCAATTTGAGGACCACTTCAACACATAAAATTAGAACTAAGACACTACACAAACATTGAAATAAAATTCACCAAGGTAGGAGAATGATGGGAAAGGTCGTTGATGTCACAACTTGCATCATTTAGTCAATTAATTATTGAACCAAGTGTGCCTTAGAGCTATATGCGATAAGGATGTTTTTCGTGGACTTTTGGGGGGTTTGGCACTGTAAATAGTTGGTGCAGGAGCACCTTGACACAATTATACCTCATTGTGGAAATTTAGGAATTTGATTCAATTTTGATGTTCTTCCCTTGTATTAAGGTTATTTGAGTCATTTCTCATGTATTTTAGGAGGTCATTTAAGAAAATGTTAAAATATGTCCAAAAGTGCAAAAGAATCCAAAAGGTTGTCATAAAAGTTGTAAAATTGCAAAATTAAGGAAAACTTAGGAAGATGAAAATTGATTTGTCATATAGATAGTTAGAAATTAGTTAGAAACCAAAGAGATAGCTTGGAATGCATTTAAAAATTCCATTTTCACGATGAAACAAGTGTGGGTGATTGTATGCAAGTTTTAGATCAATAGAAAACTCTATTTTCATGCTTATTTCTTAGAAATTCACTGTTCTTCAATGTTGTATGACCCTGTACGGGAATGGAGACAATTTTGAATGTTTGTAAATGAATAATCTATCAATCACCTTCCAATTTTTATTTTTTTTCATGCAATTTGGTTTATTTTTGTTCAAGTTATTGAAAATTTAGTGCATACTGCAAAAACTCTACCCTAGGGTAAACAAGAACTGAGAAAATTGAGTTTCTCTCATGCTATCCAGTGAAAACTCTTAATTCTTGGTGAAGCTATTTCATTTTGTATATTATTTCATGCTTTAATGGTTTCAGATCAAAAGGATTAGATTTGTGTGAAGGAAATTAAAATTTAAGACTACAAATCTGTGTCTAACTGGTAAAAATAGGGTTTCAAGGGGTTTATACCTAGGGTTTGTCAAAATGTTTATGAAAGTAGACTTCAGATGGAATTTTAAGCTTTATTAGATTAATATTGATATGTTTCAATCCTTGTATAGGAGAAATGGAGTGTGGAGTTCTTATATTCACTAACCATGTTTGAAACAAAGCCTATTAGGCCTGTTTTGTACACTGATAGTCCTGATTTGATTAATTATTTTTAAAGAAACAAATGTTAGGTTTTAAATATGCTTTGAACCTCCTAAAAGATCATCTAAAATTTTTATTATAGTTATGATTGAAGGACTACATAAAAAGATATCTCTGACAACCCTAAAAGAAGTACTACAAGGAATTGGATAGTCCATGAAGGTTTGTACGTCAAATCTATGAATTCAAGTTCTTGGGGTTTTGAATGATTTTAAGAGTGTTGAGTTAATCTTAATGAAGTAATCTCTACTTTGAATTAGTTGTTGGACCTTGAAGTCCAAAGTTGGTGTTTGTAAGCAAGAAGTGTTATGGTTGTGCATTGGAAGACAGTTTGTGAGAATATCCATTAGTTTGTGGTTTATTTGGTTTGATTTGCTAAATTTATGTTTTCCAAAGTGGTTGTGATTTGATACAAGATTGGGACTCTAAATATTGTGTGATGTTCAAGGCTTATGAGCCTTGTGGAGTGAATAAGTGAATGAAAGTTGAATAAACAAACAATAATTGTTGTGAGTTTATCTAACAAGATTGAGATTGTGTGTTTCTTCCTCTTGTACTACATCAACAGTGACTTCAGGTGTCAGTTTGACTCCTTCAGGAGCTTTTAGGAGCTCTTAGGAGCTGAACTTCAACAACTAATTCCTAAGGATCAATTCTATCTTATTTCCTAATTTAAAGTTCTGTCGACTTATTTCTGACTTCCTTTGACTTGATTGAGACCGATTCATGGAAAAGACTAACATTTACTTTAATTCTTAATCTAGAATTCAAAATCCAAATTTAATTCTAATTTACTTCAAAAGAAATCTATCTTAAGATTTGCTGGAAAATAAATGCTATTTTAAAAAACAAAAATAAAGTGCAAGGAAATAATGATTAATCTAGAAAGCATAAATACTAATTTCCATGAACAGATTCCAAACAAATTTTAGTTTCATCTTTCCATAAGTTCCCATCATTGCTTCAATTAAACTTAACAGATAATTACCAAACTTAATTCCTACAAACAACATCTAAATATGATTATCTCAATAAACCTTACAAGGAATCTAACA
>VDFB02271358.1:297449783-297667736 GCA_007258455.2 Sequoia sempervirens
TAATGTTCAACCATTTATTTTCTCTTTCTTGACTTGGTGGTCAGAGGAGATTTTAAAGTTTTTCCAGATGGGGCAGCAACTATCTCACTGTCAGTCTTGCTTCCCAGCTTGTCTTCAAGCTCACCATATGTTAGGGTAACTCTATGTAGCTTCAATTGGGAAATCTACTCGTCTATCCATTCTTTGGTCCTCACCTCAATGGACTTCATTAGAATGTCGAGGTCATTAATCTCTTCCTCATTCCAATCAATCAGGGGCAGTGGTAGATTAGCAACTACATCATACCAAGGATCAACCACCATGCCTTCATCCTCAACAATTTGATCTAGCACATGAACCCAAGTTCACTATTTTGACAAAATAGGTTGTCATATGCATGTAGTGCCTCATACGTACTTCTTTTTCATCTCTGTAGTTGGCCCAAATTCCTCAACATTATGTAAATGGGCATACTCTATCCCAACCATCTTCTTTAACTTGCCATACAGATCTATCTATGGCCTAGCAGTGTGGAATTCCAAGTTATATTCAACCAACTCCTTGTCAGAATATTCCACACACTGGGATGCAGGGAGTGCATACATCCCTTGACCAAATGAAAGGGGATAAGGAATCCCTGGCCGGTGTTTTTTGCTTAGGAGGGCATGTGCTTGATGTAGTTGTTTAGAGAGTTCAAGTAGTATCAACCAATCATTTTAGTACTGGGGCAGCTTATATGGTTTCTCTAAGAAACCCTCAGCTTAGATATAAATAAATTTTGGAAATTGAATGAATAAAAAGTAGAAACAATAGATGAAGGAATTCACACTGTGGGTGAATCTTCTTTCAAAATCACCTTCAAGTAGCCTTATGATATTCCCAATGAAGGCATCATTAACTCTGCAATACTCCCTTTTAAAGTTTTTGTATTGGAGCTGGGGATACTTATCATATACCTTTAGTTCCCTTCTTGGATTCTGATTTGGAGCCACAAACAAGCCTTTGTATTGCATCCGGTCAGCTAGTAGATAGACCAAGTATGACGTCATGTAGAACTGTGAGGTCCTCTTTACTACCATAAATTGCCCATGCAAGCAATTGCTAATCATTCCTGCCCAGTAGAATTTTGATTCCCCTCAGAGGATTTCTTCCATGAAGTATAGCATCCACTTCTGAAAGAAGGATACAGTTGGAAGGTCCATAATTCTACTTAATAAGGTTACCAAATCATGGTAATCCTCGTAGAAATCACTTTAGAAGAGCTCTTGGGGCATTTTACTTTCACTTCCTCTCTTCTCCTTTAGCTAGTACTAATTGATAAGCTTCTTGCACTTGGGGGGATTAGTGTCCCACATTTGCTTAAAGTATTCTTTAGATGTTTCCTCCATTTCATCGAAGGTAGGGATATGAAAATTTTTCCCTATCGATTTAGCAGATAGGTCAGCCAATATATTTCCATCTTTGTCAACTATTCTCCTTGTGTCCTCCTGATATGCCTCCCTGCAGGCCATTACGAGCTTAGGAGCTATAAGGTCAGGTGGGAACCCAGTAGCCTTAGCCAACCCATTGCTTTTAATCCTTCTAGAATTTTTTGTGCTGGGGTTGATTCAGACCTTTTTCTTGAACTCATCAATATCAATATGTCCTAGATTAGTATCTAAGATCTCCTTCCAATTTGTAGTGACCCTAAAATTGAGGGGTTCTACTTGGAATTTGTACTTTATTTGGTCTTTATCTTCTTTCCCTCGGGGTGCTTTAGCTAGCTTCTTTCCTTTTTCCTTTTCCATGACCGCCTCAAAGGGTCCTACAGCTAGTTCCATATATCCTATTGGAAAGATATCAATAAGCATATTCAAGCATAAAAACCTGAGGAACGTTAGCCAAAATCAAGAAAAATGATGCTAGATCAGGTGATTCATCATTTAAGGATCATAATATCTCTTTCAGATCAGCATTGGCCTTTCACTGGAGGGAGTTATAATAATGCGGGCCTAGGGGTGCATACTTCCCTAGTCTGACAACCATTTTGGAGGCAATTATGAATAGGAAGCACTCAAGGCTTGGCGGCCCACATGTATCAAACCGCATTAAGATTTGATCGTTAGATGGGGTCCACTGAGGAGGTTGGGAAATTTCGGCATGTGGATCAAAATTTCTTTGAAGTTTCAGAGATGTTAAGTTCATCTTTTAAGCATGCAAGTCCCAATGTTGTGGAAGTAGGAGGTAGCTTGTACATTTGAGGTCCAACCATTGAAACAACACTAGTAAGGCGCCGTCCCACAAGCAGATTTTTTCCATGTGGGACCCACAACTTTGGCATACGACATCACAGTTTATTTGGAGCACAAGCCACTACGGGATGGAGTGTGCGGGGAGATGTTGGGTGTCATCCATTTGGAATGGTAGTGATGACATGAAGGTCTGCGTGGAGCGACCCACACCATCAGGCCCGTAAGAAGGTTAGGCATTGTTCGTTTGCCACTAGACAGTCCAAGGGAAACGGTGGGGTCGGGTCATGCATAGAGGGACAACGTGAGTCTTTGTCCATCTTGGAATGATGGGAACATGATGGAAGTTCACGAATAGTTTCCCATAGGAGGCAGAACACCTAGGGCTTGACAATTGATCATTTTTGTATTTGGGCCCAGATGGAGATGAAAACTACGTGCTCTGCGCGGCAAGAAGACAGTCACCTGAGGTTGTTTAGAACAACGAACTTGTCATGGTAATCCGCAAACAGAAATCCATAGGGAGAGGCCTGCATAGAGCCAACAGTTAGTCATTTTTGCATGGGGGAGATCAAGCAACAACAAAGGAGTCAGAACCTATTGGTTGGAAGGATGCCTAGGTTTCACAATTGAGTTAATCATTCATGCGGTGGTGAAACACCAGCAAAGATCCGCATTGGATGATCTACATCACATGAATTTCCTTTTTATTTATTTGGACAGTGGACTAGACGGTGGGGCCTAATAGGTGGACAAATGGGTAGCGAGGGTTATTTGGAATGATGAATCTAGGATAAAATCCTACAAATAGAAGTCTACAGGGAGAAGCTTGCAATGGGTCTGGACTTAAGCATTTCGACAAGGTTGAGTTTGATCGGTAGTCCATGGGGTGGGATCCACGCATCAGAAAGGTGGGGCTTAATAGCCATTTGGAATGATGAAGCTCAAAGGGAATTCTGCTGGTGGAGGCCTGCACTATCAGACTCGAGTGGATCGAAGGATCCCCATTTTAGGCTCATGAATTTTGGTAAGTCCAGGACAACCAAGCTGAGGGGTCCTCTCGCAAGGGGGGGCCCGATGAAGGCATTCACCATTTTAAAGTTTGGTAGTTTGATGAAAGGAAACAGAGGAAATGGTCAAGTTGTAGACCCACAGGGCATGAACGCCCTAGTTCAAAAATGGTTGTAGGGGGTTCAAGTATCACAAGCCACCCGTAGAAGATTTTCTAAGTTTATCAAAAAAATTCCATATGGGTTTTGTTCCCTCGGCTCTTAAGTAACTGATTCCTAAGTTCTCTTTCAAATATTTAACAACTTTAGTAGAAATTGAAGGAAAAATAAAGTATGGCTTGTGGCAAAAAACCAACCTGTGAGACCCGATGAAGATGGATGAGCGAACAACTAGCATAGGCCTCAAATCAGTGAAAGAACTCGATGAGTGTGATGATGGCGATGGCGGGAGGCTCTAACTCACTTCTAGACTTCTAATAGGTGAAAATAACAGATCAAATTGAGCTATTTATAGAATTTGGTGCACTTAATGCCCCTCATTAATTCTTGTACGACAATATTCAGGGCTGGTGAATGAGCATTTCAAAAATGGGCAGAGTTTGCTGAGTGGACGACAGTCAGGAGTTTGCCATCAAGTAGGTCAGCAATGAAAATGGCACAAGAAGGTGTGGGTCCCACCAGACAGGAGAACGTCATGGGAAGGCCATTCAGAATGGTCAAAGCAACAGGGAATCTCGTATAGGGCGGCTTGCAGAGGCAGACCCGCACTGCCAAAAGGATGATAACTTTGAAGGTTAAAGAAAAACAGCCAGGGAAATCCCGCAAAGGCTCAAGACCTTGAAAATTTGAGGGTAGAAAAACTTGGTTGACTCAAGATGATTCTTCTAAGACTCCTTGACCTCTTAGGATCCAAAAAATAGGGGGGTATGCAAAATGAGGGAGTGACAAAAGTGACCTGACGAATCAAAAAGAGAGCCTCCCTATTCTAAATGGGGCGTGTGTGCTATAGGCACAACAATATCTTTGGGTCGCAACATGTTGCTTAGTGGGTATGTGCAGGATCATGATGCGCCAAAAAGTGGCAATATGATGGGTATATGGCCGATGACTATTTTTTTACCCAAAATTGATGAAATGAAAAGGGTTTTTAAAAGAGATTATCAGCTTTCCACTGATATAAATTATGCTTTACTTTGAATTCAATAAGTAATTATTATTAATTTTCTATTCAAATTATGACTAAAATCCTAATTGATAGGCTGATTGAAAAACCTCTATAGCTTTCAAACAGTATCACATTTTTTTAATCCAAAACATGTGTCACATTCTATGCTTCGCATAATATAGGATTAAAAAAAGAAAATTTGAATTTCATGAAGGATTAAAAAATTACAAAAAAATATGCATCACATTGGAGCATGAGTCCTCTACTTATATCTAAAATCTTATAAAAAAATAGTATCATTTTATTGTGGTTAGGGTGGTTAGACAGACACCTACTTCTTATTTTTTCCCTGAAATTTAAGTACCACTCCATTGAAATTTCAAATTTTCACCAAATAGATTTTTTTTTTTAGCATACCTAGTAGTTTATAAACTACATTCAATTTGCTATAGATTCTATTCTTACACATTTTTGAAATAATATAGATAACTTATTCAAATTTTTATGTCAAGTTTCCTAACTCTAATTTTTCTGAATTTTTTGCCACTTAAGGGCTTTTTTTTCCATGATGATCCTCCACATACCCTAGTACAAGGTGAAAAATCCTTAGTTTTTGCTTCAACACCACTGATATTCTCAACCCTGATGTAGGATTCATTGCCTACACATTGAATACAAAAAAAAAGAAAAATGGAAATATATTTTAGAAAATTATGAGGTTGAATGTCTCAAGGGGGATTCAAATATCTCTATTGGGGATATGGACACTCATTTGGAAATAAAGCTATGTTTGAGGGGATATCAGCGATAACCTTATTAGGGCTATAAACACCTATCTGGTAGTGGGGCTTTATCCAGGTTTCTTTTGGAGTAGAAATCACTTACATAGCCTTGTGCTTAGTGATTTGTTGCTTCTCATGAACTATGTTTCTCAAACAGTATTAATGAACATCCCTAACACGCATTGGTTTCTCTTATGATGAATTAAACTTTTCAAGGCTTAAACCATTATATTTTCTAAAAATATGTGATTTCAACAAAAATCAGGATCTCCCAGAAAGTGTAAACCACTATTGTGGGATCACCCTATGATGAATTACTTTTGGTTTGAATTTGGCTCCTTAGGCATGGTACTCACAAGCCTTTTTTTTATCTAGTCTGCGAAACCCGAGATTCTGGGTCCAAGATCCTCATTTATCTCTAAAATAATCTGGAGCATTTCTTCCATAGAATCACCATTTTTTTTGTATTTCACATGCATGCCCCATGAAGTGAGAACCCCCCTTTTCTTTTTCCTCTTTTGCTTGCATCAGTTTTGTTTGCATTGGCTTGGTTTTTCTTTTTTCCCCTTGCTTAGATTGCTTTCAAAATTTTGGAGCCCCTTTCAAAATCATTAAAATGGACTAAGTGTTTATGGGTTCTGCAATCTAGAATTGCCTTTGTGGGATTCCACATTGTGGATGCTGACAGTTTGTTTGCTATTTACAGAAAATTTCTCACGGGTCACCACCTGTAGAATTTCATCTATGAAATTTCACATTGGTGGCATTGTTTGACTTGGCTTCCACACTCCTCTAGCTTGCTAACTCTTGACTCTTGCATGTCTTGATCTCGTAATTAATGGCATCTGTATTTGTACCTCCCACATCCCTAAATGGATCAAGATTTTGTATTAGGGTTTATGTTGTCTTTGAGGTTTCAATGCATTTATTGCATCATTTATTATGTTTGAGCTATAAATAGACTACCATCTAGGTTCATTTGCACCTTGTTTACATTGGAGATTGAAGAGATCGTGTATTTGGAGTCTTTTTTTGTATAAATTTATTCTTAGTTGCATGGGTTTAAACAACCTCTTGATTCTTGTTTTCATCTCTCAACTTTATTGGTATGGATTCACCACCATCTCTTTTGTGATTCTGAGAGTTTTATGAACTTTGAAAACCCTTGACTGCCTATGAAATTGAATGGTAATGTCTTGTTTTGAGGTTTCGGCTTAATTTTTTTTAATCTTCATGAACATTGAAATTCCCACTTTGGTCATGCAGGATTTTCCCTACAAAATTCACGTTTTGATATCGGTGTTTGAGACTTTTTCCATCGTGGAGGTTTTTCTTGTTAGATTCCATTATACTTCCACCATCTCAAATGCAATATAGAACATTAATCTCTACAAATCCAAGGTTCTACAAAGCCTTGGCCTACAAAACCTTGCTTGTGGGTTTCCACTCAAAATTTTCTAACCAATATGGCATGGTTGTCTTCGACTTCCGCGACCTCATTTTCCGCATTTACCTGTCAAGATGATCAAATTTGCTAAGTGTTAAACTTTGATGACTTCAAAAAAATTTGAAGCTTTGGAATTTACCTTGTGGAAGTTCTCTTGTGGGAATCCCCATGCAAGGATCCCCTTGTAGGTCTCCAACTAATTCTTGGTCAATGATGTGGCGTAGTTTCCATTGGCTCTTGCGGATTCATTTCCCGTGTGATCAAAGTTTGTGAGCTAAAATGTCTAAGTGTTGGAGCCCTATGGAAAACTTGATGTAGATTTCCATTTATGGATTTCCTACCCAATTTTACCAGATCCTTTGGCACCTACATCATACATTCCCTCATTTGCATGGCTTTCACACATGAAAATTCCACAATGATGAAAAACCCGCAAAATGTCAGAAATTGCCTTAATTTTCTAAATTTGATGATTTATTCCTAGCACTTAATGTTCTTGATGATGATTTGGTCATGATTATGCATCACTCGTACTCGAGCTGGCATCTTTTCATTTCTTAGTCAAGAAATACTTATTACATTTCATTTTGCAAATTATATGGAAAAAGTAGAAAAAGTGAGAAAAGTCAAGAAAGTAGAGAAGACATTGAAGATGAAGTACAAGTTTCACAGTGTGGAAGTGACATCCAAAATATTTTCCACTTGGGACAATATTTTTGACATAGACCTTGGGCACATTGATATTGAGGAATTTAGGGAGTGGACCCTCATTACCCCAAAGATCAAGCTTTCAAAGAAGATCAAACAAAGTTGAATCATACAAGCAGTGAGCTTTCCACCATCATTGGTTAGCCCCAAGCTAATTCATGGCTACCAAGAATTCTAACACAAGGATTCTTAAAGGATCATAGAAACAGAGGGTAGAGTAGTGGCAAAATTTTCAGCTTCATCCATTACAAGATTATTTGGGATGCCTTCATTCTCACAGATGGAGGTAATCACCAAGGCCTATTCCACTAAATTCTATGAGGAGGTTACTAGTGGTTGTCTACAAGTTATCAATAAGAAATGGATGAATACCCCTCATCCAAGTGCAAGGAACCTACCCAAGAATATGTACCGGAGTGACTTCATTGAAGAAGTGAATGACTTGGTCACTCTATTAAGCAGAATTACAAGGCTACCTATCGCCAACACATTTGAAGAGTGGATGTACTTCATTGAAGAGATACTGAGAGGGGAGATTAATTTTTATTGGGCCAATATGATTGTCAATAAAATTCATGCACAATACACATAACTAAGGAAAACCTTTGAATTTGACATGACTTCATATGTAGTCTACCTCCTGAGGACAAATTTCTTGTATCTAGGTCTTACTTGCAAGGGAAATTTGGGGACAGGCCCCAATGTCTATATTTTCTATGAATTTTATCCATAATTACAATATAGGAATTTCAAGTGCAACTACAAAAGGGTGAATGATGCTTTTATTATGCATATCATCAGGTCACTACAAGGAGACTTTGGGAGGAGAATGTCATATTCAGCAAAAGGAATGGTAAAAAACTTTGGGTATTGGTTCATTCAATTTCCAAATTTTACATATTTTAGGATTGAGGGATTCTCTAGAGCTCCATACAAGTTTCCCCAATACCCGTCTAACAAGATAGTGTTGCTAGAATTGACAAGGAAAGCTAGGTGCTTTACACCAATTATTACAATCAAAACATAGAGTTGGAGTTATGTATCCCATGACTTTGGGAAGAGTGTTGTATGCTTTCCCTTCGACTATATCTACAAAAAATTCTGATAAGGAGATCTAGGAATATGAGCTTCTTTTTCACAGTGTGTGAGGATTCATTAATCCCCTAGGAAAAATGCAGAAGCAAGTTGGGAGACAACGTGCCCATCAGCTGCATATTGAATATTTTTGAGTGAATTGTGAGGATGACCATGAATTTAGAAGGAGAATGTATATGAGGGTACTTCTCAAGTTCATATAAACTTTCAAATTGTACATAGTTCCTAACTAGCCGAAGAAAGATGATAATGACTTGGATGAGGAGGATCATAACAAAGTGGCCAACTTGTCTCTCCCAATATTGGATTGTATGGAGGAAGAATAAATGGACATTGATATAATCTCCTATTTTGTAATAAGAAGGATAAATAATTGGATTCAGAAACAAAATGCTCATTTGGAGGAACAAGGAGTAGAACTCACTTATTGTGAGTTGGACAAAGGAGAAGCACATGAAATTGATGATGATGAGAAGACTCGTGATGATGGGCATGGTGGTGAAGCTTATGAAACAAGTTCCTCCAACAAAGGTGTCTTGTCTCCCCCAAATACAAGATCTTGCAAGAGAAAGGAAGTGCACAAGAGGCACCCAACTGAGAAGCATTGCATGTACAAAAGAAAGAGTGTAGAGGGCAACAGACCCACTTTGAAGAAGGAAAAGAAGATAGGAACTGTCATTATGGAAAAAAACTTGGGAGAAGTATTAACCTCTAGAGGACTCTCAGGTATCACCCTCTCCCACTCATCTTCTTTCGTCTTCACCACCTCATTTTACCACTCCTCTTCTTTTCATTTATGCTCTACCTCCACCCATTCTTTCTTCCTTTCCTACCATGGACATCTCTATCCACCTTCCATCTTCCAATATCATCACCTTCACTATCTTGATTGAGTCCTCTTCCTCTACTACATCTTCTCCTTCTTTTTCCACTCTTCTCATACCCCAACTCACCTTCTCAATGCTGCAACCCATTGTTTCTTCCATTGCACCTTCCACTTCCTCCACTGCTCTTCCAAAAAACTTCGTTTCTCACCTAAAGAGTTTCCCAAAGGAGATTTTAGGAATGTTTTTTTCCTTGACTAATGGACTCCTTATGGAGCAACTTGTTTCCTCTCTCTCCACTTCTCCCATTTTGTTGATACTCGAGCCTCCAAATATGGAGTGTGTCGAAAGAGTCTAGGAGAAAATGTAACAACAAGAACGAGATAGACTTAGGGATGCAACTACAGTTGAAGAGGAGTCTATGGTGCACAAGAATGATGAATATGTTGAAAGATCAAGGGAAGTCCTCAAGATTGTTGAACCCAAGGGTGAAGAAATGAAGGATAAAGAAGAAGAAGCCTTAGGAGAGGAAAAAATAGAAGAAATTCATGAGGAGAGACTATAAGAAGAAGAGGAAGCCCTACAAGAAGATAAGACAAAAGATGTTCATGAGGAAGAGCTCTCTGAGACAGAAAAGGAGGAAAATAATAAGGAAAAGGAAGTAGATATTGATGTTGTTGAACAATAGAGAATGCAAGAGGAACAAAATATTGAAAAGACAAAGTAGCAACAAGAAAAGAGGGAAGAGGAGTCACACATAGAGAAGTGTAAGGTTATTGCCACCTCCTCCTTAGAGAAAACAACTACCCCTTCTTGGTTGGAACATCAATTGAAGGTAAAGGCTCCTATGATTCAAGATCTGAGGGTGCACTTTGAGGTAATCCTAGCTCATGTCGGTTAGTTACCAAAATAAAAGAAGAACGCCAAGATTATATCTCATATCACTGAGGATGTCTCAAGGTCTTAGACTGTTCACATTGCCACCCCGAATGTGGACAAGGATGCCACTTCAATTCAATCTTTAGAGTACAAGGTGACCTCTATGAACATTGTTCCAACGAACAAGGAACAAGAAATTGATAAGTTACAAGGATCAATGACTACTATTCTACACAGGATGGACAAGGATTAGGCTACAAATAAAGAGCTTAAAGTACAAGTGGCATAATTAACTACCTTTATCCAACAAATAGTAGCCCCAAGGCAAGATATTCCTACAGATGTTTCTTCTCCCGCACTCCTATCTAAGGAAGAAGTCAACAAGGTAGAGAAAATGAAGAATTCGACTTGGGGAAATTCAGACTGGATTGGTTGTGTTGTTGCTCAAGGAGACAAAGCAATCAATGTTTTAGTTGAAATGTACAACAAAAACTTGGTTTTGAAGGAGGCATTCAATGGAGAGATCGAGGATTGCATTACCTTTTTGAAGTATCATGAGCTCACATGCCCAAAGTTGTAGGTTGTTAGAGTGTTGTCTATAGAAATTCTAGAAAAAGAGAAATTTTTTGGCTAAGGAAAAGATAGGGGAGCCAACATTGTAGTTGTAATGCAATTGATTTCTATAGGGAAATCATTTCGCGGATTTTTTTGGAGTTGAGAGTCATTGTTGATAGAATAATTGATTTGTTGTCAACCTATGACCAGTTTTGGGAAGTATGGTTGGAGCTACAATTACTGCTGATAAATTGGATGATGCAGCTATTAAGTGAACCTAGCAAAAGAAAATTCAGATGGGGATCATAGATAATTTGGTTAGGGACTTCTTGGATGACACTACTAGGGCATTTTCTAGATCAGAGGAGATTATCAAGCATAGAAAGCCATGCACATATTTACATGGAGACTTGCTAGAGGATTACAAATTCATCAACTACAAAGTCCACATGGCACAGCCTCCACCTCATGAGCAGCTAACAAGAGCTTTATCCAATTTTGTTAAATAAGTTATAAAAGAAAAAGAGGATGGAAATTCTTTAATGGATGATAAATATCTATAATTTCCAGCTAGTTGTAAAGTGGTTACCTCAAAGTGTGTGCACCCAAATTTTATGGTATTTTGTAGGATATTTTTAATATAAAATATTTTACAATATTTTTCATTCTCCTACGTTCACATGTGACTCTATTTTAAAATTGGGGATAATTGTAAATGTATTTAATGCACCCCAAACCCTAAGTGCAAATTAAATCTTAGCCATTTGTGTTCAGATGATCTCCACCATTGATTCTATAAGACTTTTTTTATGAAAGGTGACCTCCTCTCATTTGAAAGGGGTTGAAAAGAATTATTGTAACAAAGCATTCTGGAGTAATACAAGTGAAGGCATTGAAGTGTTAGTGATTTTCCTTGTTATTTCTGAGTGCATGCATGATTCTCTCTTCTAGTTTTATTTCCAGTATTGTTAGTTTTAGTTCAACTTTAATAATGGCAAAGTGTTAAGGTATTTTGATGAATTTCTAGCTCATACCATTTGTAATTTTCTGATTGTAGATTGCAATGTATGATTATTTTGAGCTATTTCATCGCATTAGTTCAACTGTTAATGTTTATACATGATATTCCAAGTTGTTGGGTATGTGTATGAAATATTTACAATCTAAAAATATGAAGTGTACCTTTGAAGATTGCACTATCTTTGTAGCATTGTAGGTTGGTCCTTGATTAAGTAAAGATTAGTTTATTGGGATTTTTTTTTCTAAAGCATCCACCATTGTTGTAGTTGTCCATAGGTTTTCAGAATTGGGAATCTTCTAAACCCTACACCTTTTGCAATTTCTTTATTAATCTAGGTTATTTTTAGGAAGAAAGCATCACTCTAGCTACTATATTCAATGATAAAATTATTTTTAGATCTCAAATCTGGAAAGTTCAGTTAGGGTCTACATACATTTTCATATTTAATAAAACCCTTTCCAAGTCTATAAGATTTCAATCTTTGTAAACCATAAATGCTCTTTGTGATACCAGAAAATCACATCAAACACTGAGTTGTTTTTTCCAAGTCAAGAACTGACATCCAAAACCTTGGGGTCATTCTCTAAATATTTTTTTGCAGAAAGTTACTTTCAAGAGAGATAAAACACTGATGTTTTATCTGTGTTGTGTAGTGCAAAAACACTCATCAACAAAATCCTTTTCTATCTTGGTTGTAATTGAGTTTTTCTAATGGTTTTTGTTCAAGTAAAATATCATAAGAACTTCCTCTTATCATCTTGAAATATTCTAGGGGAAGTTTAACAATTATACAATATGTGTTTAATTTTTTTAATTCTTATATTTTTCACCTCAAAGTTCAAAATTTCTTTGAATAAAATTTGCATAATAATATTATGTTTTTTTATCTCTTTATTTTATATATTATATGGAATAAAATTTACTATAATAGGAAAAGTGGTGGACCCTCTCTTGTAGAAGGTACATAATATCATATCTTGCATATGATATTTTTTGAGTTATAACTCTTGCAAGTAAAATGCAATTTCATTTGCTCAAGGTTTGATTATTGAAATTTCTTAGTGTCCTAGAAATTTTCATATATTTTTCTTTAGATTGGTAAAACATGGTTATATCATAAGTTCTAGATATGTTTATATATTGTGTAAGCAATATTAGCAACATTTAAACTGTCTATTGTCTCAATTTTAAATCTAGTTAAATGCATAGTCTTGTGTTTGTCAATTTTTATTACAATTTCTTTGTTTTGTATTGTGGTTAAGATCAATCACTAAGTTAAATTTTGAAATATTATTTGAAATCATTGAGTTTTAATTTAACACATTAATTAAGTTGTTTATGATTCTTTCCTTTATTTCTAGCATTCTACACATTTATCTTTGTCATATATATCTACTTAATATTGTTGTTATTTTATGGCAGCAATAAAAATGGACTCAAGCAACATTATTGATATTTTATTGGACACAAATGGTAAATAAACTCAAGAAATGTGCCCCTTATAAACAAAATTTCCTTCCAATGTTTTTTATCTATGCATATAGCTCAACCTTTTACATTTCCCTTTTATTTTATGCTTTGTTGATTAGTTCTTTTCTTTGCCATGTACAACCATGAGCCCAAAGAACTTTTGATATGTTGATCAAATCTTATGAGAAACAATAATAAAAATGGTAAACCATCTCAATAACTTCTATTGAATTCATTTTTTCATATCTATTATTGTTGTCATATTCTTTATTTACTTATTTGACCTATGTTATCCCTCTATTTTCTTTGGTTTTATCTCTCTATGCTTTTGCTTCCAATTCATTATTCTATGATTATTTTTCTTGTAGTTACAAATACTTCCCTTGATTAATCAAAGTGCAATACACATTTTCTCTTTCATATATTCTTCATTAGGTCTCTTTCTTATATTATTCATGATCTTTGTATATCTACTATGTACTTTAATGATGTTCCTAGTTTTCCTATAAACATATCTTGTTCTCTAATATTTGTTTTAGTGAATATATGTCCATACACAATACTATGCTACAACCTCATAATATTTTTAATACTTATTATCATGGAGAACATGAAAAAAATAAAATTTGACCAAAGGAACAAAAGCAACACATTGAAAATGGGAAAGTTAGTAACACCCTATATATTAAATTAGTACTTGAAAAGATACAACTAAGGTGAGAGACGTTCAAACTATTGACCTCATGATTAGCAAATTCAACTATGAGACCAATGCACTGGCTAATTGTGTCACCAACCCTAATGACTTACCATTGTCAACACACATATTCTTTGTAAACTAAACACAATATAAACAAGTTAAAATCACTCTTCTAAAATTTTGTTCCATTGAATCTCTCCACCTTAATTCTATAAGAATTTTCCATAATTATATCTTAAACACAAGCAACTACAATAAACTTCCACTTGAATAAGGATTGAATCCACTATGAAGGTTTCCCCTTCTATAGCTTTCCACTAGATCAAAAACCAAATAAAAGGAAATATAAAATAATTTCCAACATTAATTCTACTAGGAAAGGTGTCATAAGTCATCTAATTTACACAAAATCCTAGTAACATCTTGGCATAGTAACAACACTAAGAGTTTGAGAAAAATAATTTAAAAAGAATATAACAAAAACAAGAGAGAGAGAGAGAGAGAGATTTATTTGTTGGTATGTGGTGACTAATCATGCAAATATTGTACACTCATAACGTATCATCATTGGGGTTTTAGGTTGGGATGGGCCTCGAGCATGGGTTTGAGGGTGCCAACCCCCAATAGCATGGGTTCAAGGATGCAGCCCCCCAAAAAAAAAATTGTTAACACGTCAAGATTTTCCTGCTAACACATCAAGTGGAAAAATGACTTTGTAAAACCCTAATTCTAGAAGCTTCCAAAAAGCTTGTTATAAGCGACTAGGATGTATGTTGTGGTATGTTTTTCACTGGATAATAAAAGCATTTGGTGGTTGAGTTTATGTGGATGTAGCCCATATTGGGTGAACCACATTAAATTTCTATATTGATCTCTTTTTTGTTATTCTTCATTGTTACTTCTAGGTTATTTAATTTGCATATAATTGTTAATGTTTATTGCTCCAATCTGCCTGAACCCTAGAAATTGTTATCAAAGTTGTGTGTATTTTGGTTGATTGGCAGGAAACCTCTAGATTTGAGTGGGAGCAATGAAGGAAAATTCAAGGTTGAGTTCAATGGCTAGAATTATCAATTATGGAAGATGCAAATGGAAGATTATTTGTATCACAAGGATCTATGGCGGCCATTGCAAGGAAAAACAAAGAAAGAGGCTACTATGTGTAAGAAAATCAAAGGTACGGAAACACCTTCTTAATGCAAAATCCTCAGGAGAGAAGTGCAGAAAAAACCATTCATTTAACAAGTTACATTCATTTGAGATGCACATTCATAAAACAAAAGAATAGACAAATTCATCACACACAGAGATAACACTAGATTTATGCGGGAAAACCCTTACGGGAGAAAAACCCACACACCAAGTAAATCCACTTTGTATTACAGTAAATAGATTACATACAGAGTTATAGACTTCACTCTTAGATGTTAACTCATAGCAACAAAGCAATCCCTTGGTCGATCTCACTTCACCAATTCCTTGTTTTTTCCCTCACTATTACAATGCTCATAAAAGCATACAATGTAAAACTACTCAACCACTGTTAGATTTTCATTAATTTTACCATCTTCACTTACAAGCTTCCTTCATCTCAGGCCACACACACTGTCATCCATCATGCATCAAGCAGCCCAAAAATTAATTTGGTTACAAATAATATTACCATATTTTCTCTTTGTTAATCCCCAAGTGAGATCATGCATTTAATGCAAATATATCGCTATTAGGAAATACAAATTTTGTTCCAATGATTGTTGATTCACAATAGTGATGTAAAATCAATGAATGAATTTTTTCCACATGATAACACATCACTCATCCACCACTTTTGAATATCATACCATTCAGGTTCACCAATTCAACCATCGCCATATCGAAGGGACACCAACTCATCTCCCACCGATAAAAGAAAGTCCCACCGATATCCTCTTTACAAATTATCAGCTCGACCCATGTGGTCCCCAACATCCACATGGCATCCATGTCACTACCATACAATTGACGTCACCTTCCACGCAAACCGGTCCTACCATCCATTGGTCATGTCGCTATGTCACCAAGTTGGGAGAAACCTGAACTTCACAACCTCCATCAGAGGTTAGGAAATTCTTCAAACCCACGACATGCCTATAACAATGTCACCAATTCGGGAGAAACTCGAACTTCACAACCTCCATCAGAGGTTAGAAAATTCCTGAAACCCATGACATGACTATAATGATGTCACCAAGTCGGGAGAAACCCAAACTTCACAACCTCCATCGAAGGTTAGGAAATTCTTGGAAGTCACAACAACAAGGAGATCACCATGTCAATAGATTATAAAACTCACAAACCCTATGACATAGGTTCCAAGGTTTAGAAATCCAGCAATCCCATAAAAAGGTCAATGTCGCCAAGTTATGATCTTTCAGAACCCCGCGACTTAGGTTTCAAGGTTCTAGATTTCAGTGATAGTCCGAAAAAGGTCAACAAAGGGGAAAATGCCAAGTCTTTAATAGAGGTTCAAGCTAGCAAGTTGACGCATATTTTCCAACAAGCTCCCACTTGACGAAGACTTACTGGCTTCCTCTAAACTCGAATTTATTGAAATTCATAGACCCCAAGACCCATCGAATTGGCACACCACCTATACTTGTCTGTGCTCACAGGATTTCTCAATGCATCAACGACATTCTCCAAAGTATCCACTTTTTCAAGATTAACCTTTCCATCCTCCACCATATCATGAATGAAATGATACTGAACATTGATATGCTTCGTCCTAGCATGGAAAGTGGGATTTTTTGCCAAACAAATAGCACTCTGACTGTCATATCGAATCGTAATCTGCCTTGCATTAAACCCAACATCAAAACACAAATTTCTAAGCCAAATAGCTTCTTTGTAGGCATGTGTTGCTGTCATATAATCTACCTCAGTAGTAGAAAAAGTGACCATAGCCCGTCGCTTGCTCATCCAACTCACTACAACACCAAATAACATGAAGATGTATCCATTGGCGGATCTTCTACTATCAATGTCCCCTGCCCAATCAAAAGCCACATACCCACAAATGCTAAGAAATCTCCATGATCCAACCGAGTTTTCATGATAATGCAAATCATACTTTGAAGTTCCCTTCAAATATCTTAAAACTCTCTTCACAACATCCCAATGCAGTGTTTTTGGATTAGCATAAACTGAATAAGTACTCCCACTGCTTGGGAAATGTTTGGCCCGGTATAGACCATTGCATACATTAAATTTCCAGCAACACTTGCATAAGGCACTATGGTCATGTCCTCCATCTTGATAGGAAAATTTTGGACAATCTTCGATAGATATCTTTGTTCCCTACAACACTGGAACAACTAGCTACATGCAATCAATCATACAATATATCTCTAGGAGAGTGTTGATATACTTACTCTGGCTGAGCCAAAGCTTTCTACTTTCTCTATCCATTTTTATTTCCATACCCAGAATGTACCTTGTTGCACCTAAATCTTTCATTTCAAACTTTGTTGAAAAATGAGATTTTAGATCATAAATCATAGTCTTACTATTTCCTATGAACATGTCATCAACATATAGGGAAATAATAAGAAATCGATCATTTTCAATTTTTTAATAAACACAATGATCTAATTTTGATCTCATGAATCCCAATGAAAACACAAATGTGTGAAACTTTTGGTACCACATTCTAGGAAATTGCTTTAAACCATACAAATATTTCTTTAACTTGCAAACTAGGCTTTCTTTACCTTTTTCAACAAAAACTTAGGTTGGGACATATAATTTTCTTATTCCATGTCTCCATGAAGAAACATTGTCTTCACATCCATCTACTCAATCTCTAAGTCATACGCAGGTGCAAGTTGAAAAAGAAATCAGATAGATGTCAGGTTAGCTACAGGAGAAATATTTCTCCATAATCAATTTCCTCCACCTAGGAATAACCTTTTGTGACCAACCGAACTTTATGCTTCTCAACACTACCATCTAGACTAATCTTTTTCTTAAATACCCATTTATAGCCAACATGATTTCATCCTTTAGGTAGGGGTACCAAATCCTAGGTTTCATTCTTTTTCAAAGATTACATTTCCTCATTCATGGCTTCCAACTAGGAATTTGAGTCAGACATATTAATTGCCTCTTTCACAGTCCTAGGCTCATCAGTTCTAGTAATCAAAGAATAGGCACAATTTGAATCCAACATAGAAAATCCATACCTATCAGGTTGATGCTTTTCACATGTAGACCTCCTCATAGGCTGAGGCTGAGGTTGTGGTTCTTCTTCTTCAGAACTCTTAGAGCTACTAGAACTCTCCTCAGTTTCAGGTACACTTTGTAGTTCCTCTTTATCTAGATTTCAAATAATTTCAACTACATCATTCTTCTTTTCTCTTTCTTTTGTCTCTGACTATAGATCAGCTAAAGAAGGTTTTAGCTCTTGAAATATTACACTTTTTTTGTACACAACCTTCTCAGTAATAGGATTCCAAAACTTGTATCCTTTCATACCAATTCCATAGACAATGAAGATACATTTGACCATCTTGTTCTCCAACTTTTACCTTTTCTCATTCGACACATATGCATATGCCTCACAACCAAAGACACAAATATGTCTCAGAGAGGGCTTCTTACAAGACCACACTTCCAAAGGGGTTTTGACAACAAGAGTCGAACTAGGTGAACGATTTATCAAGTAACATGTTGTAGCCACAACCTCAGCCTAGAACTTCTACTCCAAACTAGCACTACTCAGCATACTTCTCACTCTTTCTATTAGCATCATGTTTAACCTTTCAACAACTCCATTCTACTATGGAGTATAAGGTGTAGTTTTATGCCTTTTAATCCCATGTTCTTTGCAGTACCTTTCAAAATTTACAGAACAAAACTCACTGCCATTGTTCATCCTCAAACATTTATTTTTTCTTCCATTCTAATTTTCTAACAAGTTTTTAAACTCTTTAAACCAACTAAACACTTATGATTTACTCTTTAGAAAATACAAAAATGTGCGTCCCAAATATTCATCAATAAAAGAAACATAATATCTTGACTTTGATAATGAAGGAACATTCACTAGACCAAATACATTAGAATGAACATAATCCAGTATGATAGAAGATTTATGAGGACTCGAATAAAATGAAACACAGTGTTGCTTTCCATAAACGCAATGTTTGCAAAAATTGAACTCAAGTTACAATCATCAATCCCTTCAACTATATTTTTATTTTTCAAGGCTTTTAAGCCTTTTTCTCCTATGTGGCCAAGTCTATGATGCCATAGCATGGTTTTCTATACTGGGAGCTTCACCTCCAAAGATTTTTCACCCAGAGGAACTTCATTCTCCTTCTCTACACGAGCAACTTTGCTTGACTTTACAGAGACATTGTTACATTGAACAAGATGTGCATCCAACTTATAAAGAGTGTCAATGCATGCACCCTTATCCAGGACCATTGAGCCTCTAGTCATTTTACAGCCTCCACTCAAGAAGGAAACTTGCACACCAACATCATTCAACTTACTAATAGAAATAAAGTTACAATCCAAACCTGGTATGTGCATTACGTCATCACTTTCTTTGATTCTTCCATCAGGGAATTGGATTTTGACTCTTCCACAACCAAAAATTTCAAAAGATGAGTCACTTTCCAGGTACACCTTTCCACCAGCATAATTTTCATACTTAGTGAACCAATCTCTATGAGATGTCCTGTGAAAAGATGCACCTGAGTCAATGAGTCGGACATCATCTGATGCTTGAGTCGCCAAGGTTGCAATGAAGGAATTTGCATCACTCTAGGAAGAGTCATTATCTGAAGAGTTGTTCTTCTTATTTTTCTCCTCCTTACAATCCTTTTGGATATGACTAGTCTACCCACAATTTGAGCATTTCACCTTGGACTTCTTACCAGGAGACTTTGATCTCCCTTCAGATTTGGATTTTGACTTCTTGTCTTTCTTCTTGCCTCTCTCCTTTGATCTACCCTGAACAACAAGAAACTCCTTGACCATTTTAGAAGACTTCCTTCGCATTTATTCTAATAGCAGTGAGGAAACCATGTCTTCCATCAACCATTACTAAATGATCCCAAGTGTCGGATAAGGAACATAATAGAAGCATACAGTGATCCTCCTCCTCTATCTTCGCATCCATAGATTCCAACTGAGCAATAATCATATTAAATGAATTCAAATGGTTTGCTATAGATGCACCTCCTTCCATCTTCAAGGAGTACAACTTCTTCCTTAGGAATAACTTATTCACCAGAGACTTTCCTTGATAAATATCACCAATTTTCTTCCATAATGAAGATCCAATCTTCTCCTCATGGATGTTTAGGAGAATAGAATCTTCCAAACAGAGCCTTATCAACCCTCTAGCTTTTCTATCTATGAGGTCCCAATATTCTTGCTTCATACCTTATGGCATAGTTCCAGACATAGCAATTCAAATGTCTCTATCCACCAATAGATCTTCCATTTTGAGTTTCCACAACTCAAAATTTCTGCCATTGAACTTTTCAATTTCTACTCTACCTAATGTACTTAACATCTCAAATTGTAAACAAGACAATCATTTCTTCTCTTTCAAGACTCACACTAAACAGGATTAGCATAAAAAACTAGCCCTACTCACAAGGATAACACAATTGGCCAAGCTCAAATACCACTTGTAAGGAAAGTAGATGTGTAGGAATTCCTTCCTAATGCAAAATCCTCATGAGAGAAGTGTAGAAAAAACCATTCATTTAACAAGTTACATTCATTTGAGATGCACATTCATAGGAAAAAAAGAAAAGAAAAATTCATCACACATAGAGATAACACTAGATTTATGTGGGAAAACCCTTACGAGAGAAAAACCCACACACCAAGTAAATCCATTTTGTATTACAGTAAGTATATTACATATAGAGTTACATAATTCACTCTCAGATGTTAACTCATAACAACAAATCAATCCCTTGGTCGACCTCACTTCACTAATTCCTCATTTTTTCCCTCACTGTTACAATGCTCGTAAAATCATACAATGTAAAACTACTCAAGCACTGTTATATTTTCATTAATTTCACTATCTTCACCAACAAGCTTCCTTCTTCTCGAGCCACACACACCACCATCCAGTACACATCAAGTTGCCCAATAATTAATTTAGTTATAAAGAATATTACCATATTTTCAATCTGTCAACCCCCGAGTGAGACCATGCATTTAATACAAATATATCGCTATCAGAAAATACAAATTTTGGTCCAATGATTGTTGATTCACAATAGTGATGTAAAATCAATGAATGAATTTGTGCCACATGTCAACAAATCACTTGTCCACCGCTTTTGACTATTGTACCATTTTGGTTCACCAATTCAACCATCACCATATCAGAGGGACACCAATTCATCTCTCACTGATAAAATAAAGTCCCGCTGTTATCCTCTTTACAACTTATCAGCTCAACCCATGTAGTTCCCAACATCCATGTGGAATCCATGTCACTGTCATACAACTGATATCACCTTCCACATAGACCAGTCCTACCATCCATCGGTCATGTTGCTATGTCGCCAAGTCAGGAGAAACCCAAACTTCACAACCTCCATTAGAGGCTAGGAAATTCCTAAAACCTATGACATGCCTATAACGATGTTTCCAAGTCGAGAGAAACCCAAACTTCACAACGTCCATCAGAGGTTAGGAAATTCTTGAAACCTGCAACATGCCTATAATGATGTCACCAAGTCGGGAGAAACCCACACTTCACAACCTCCATCGGAGGTTATGAAATTCTTGGAAGTTGTGACAACAAGGAGACACCATGTCAGGAGGTTATGAAACTCACAAACCCCATGACATAGGTCCAAGGTTTGGAAATCCAACGATCCCATGAAAAGCTCAATGTTGCCAAGTTATGATCTTTCAAAACCCTGCAACTTAGGTTTCAAGGTTCTGGATTTCGGTGATAGTCTAACAAAGAAGGCCAACAAAGGGAAAAAAACCAATTCTTTAATAGAGGTTCAAGCCAACAAGTTGGGGATATTCTAGATAGAAAGGCACTAGGAACCTTTCGATTGTGCTTGGCACCATCTGTGGCATTCAATATAATAGAAGCAAGGACAATAGTGGATCTGATGGAACATTTGGCTAAATTATATGAAAAAACCTCAGCCTCAAATAAGGTATTTCTAATGAAGCATTTGTTTAATCTAAAAATGATTGAAGGTGGATCTATGACAGATCATTTAAATGAGTTGACTATGATTACCAGTCAGTTAACTTCTATAAAAATGAATTTTGATGAAGAGGTGATGACTCTCTTGGTTTTATGTTCTTTTCTAGAAAGCTGGAATAGCTTGGTAATGGTTGTAACTCTACCTCTAGTTCAAATACATTGAAATTTGATGATGTTGTTGGTTTTATGCTTAGCGAGGAAATGCGATGGAAAAGCATGGGTGAGACTTCAACATCAGGTAATGTTTGACTATAGAGAACAAGGGAAGAACAAAGGAGAGAGGAAAAATTCCAAAAAATTGTGGATAGTCACAAGAGAAGTCGAAGAAAGGCAGATCTAAATCCAAAGGAAAAATGGATTGTTGGCACTGTGGAAATCCAAGACACCTAAAGAAGGATTGTTGGTCTCAAAAAGGCAAACAAGGAGATGGAAAACATAATGACAGTAAGGAAGCTAATGTTGCAAGTAATAATTTTTAGGATGCATTAATTGTATGTTTAGATAATGTTAATGATTCCTAGGTAATAGATTTGGGGGCTTCATTTCATGCCACACCCCATAGGAAATATTTTGTAGATTATGTTCAAGGTGATTTTGGATAGGTATATTTGGGCGATGATGAACCCTTCCAAATTGTTGGAAAAGGAAAAAAAAAAGTTGTAGAATGGAAATGAATGGTTTCTACATGAGGTAAGGCACATTCCGAATTTGAAAAAAAAATTAATCTCTACAAGACAACTAGGTAGTGAAGGATGCATAATTACCTTTACAGATAAGTTTTGGAAGGTCACTAAAGGTGCATTAGTAGTAGCTAAAGGTGAAAAGGTAGGCACAATGTATTTGTGTACTAGTAATATTTATTCTACCTTAGGTGCTACAGACACAGTTGCTACTGAGATAGTTAGAGCACTTGCTATAGGGAAAGAAATAGAATTGTGGAACCATAGACTTGGGCACATGAGTGAGAAAGGGATGAAGATCCTTCACTCCAGAAAATTGCTACTAGGTCTAAAGTAGATTGATTTGGAGTTCTACGAAAATTATGTTTATGGAAAACAGAAAAGAGTTTGATTTCTCAAAGTTGGGAAAGAGAAGAAGAGGGAGAAATTAGATCTTGTGCATTTAGATGTATGGGGATCAACTCAGGTATCTTCTCTTGGTGGCACTTGTTATTATGTTAGTTTTATTGATGATGCAACTAGGGAAACATGGGTGTATTTCTTAAAAAAAAAATTAGAAATATTTGAAACTTTAAAAGGTGGAAAGCTTTGGTTGAGAATGAGATAGGAAAAAGGTTAAAGTGTCTCAGATATGATAATGGAGGTGAGTATTGCAGCAAATAATTTAAAAATTATTGTTCATACAATGGAATCCATAAGCAGAAAATAGTTCCTAGAACACCACAATAAAATGGTGTGTCTGAAAGGATGAATAGTACCATTATAGAGTGTGCAAGGAGCATGAGATCACATGTTGGACTACCCTTAAAGTTTTGAGTAGATGCTATACATACTATTGTTTATTTAATAAACAGGGGACCTTCAAATCCTTTGAATGGTGGCATTCCAGAGGAGGCATGGATGAGTAAAAAGGTAAACTATTCATTTCTGAAAACCTTTGGTTGTTGATATTGAAAATAGAACCAAGCTTGAGGCTAAGTCTAAAAAATGTACCTTCATTGGATATGGAGTAGATGACTTTGGTTACTAGTTATGGGATTATGAAAATCATAAAATCATTTGAAGTAGAGATGTTATATTCAATGAGAAGGTCATGTATAAGGATCAGCTACAGGAAAAGAAACATGAACAGGCCAAAAAGGAATATGTGGTACTGGATGAGATTCTAGAAAATAAAATTCCAGTGGTACCTGATGCTCAACAACAAGTTATCCCACAGACTCCTACAAGTGTTAGATGTTCTACAAGGATAACTATAACTCCAAAAATATTTTCTCCATCATTATATTCTATATTATTAATTCATTCTGGTGAATTTGAAGGTTATGAAGAAGCAATGTAGGTAGATACCAAAAAGTAGTGGGAGCTAGGAATGAAAGAGGAAATGGATTCCTTGCTACAGAATCAGACTTGGGACTTAGTCCAATTGCTTGTAGGTAAAATAGCACTGCCAAATACATGGGTTTATAGGTTGAAGGAAGAATATGGAGGCAAAAAAAGATATAAGGCTAGACTCGTGGTAAAAGGTTTTTCACAGAAAAAATGTATAGATTTTGATGAAATATTTTCTCTGGTTGTAAAGATAACTTCTACTAGAACTATTCTAAGTCTTTTGGTTGTGGAAGACTTGCATCTTGAATAGCTAGATGTAAAAACAACTTTTCTCCATGGGGATTTGGAAGAGGAAATATACATGCAGCAACCACAAGGATATGAGGTCAAGGGTAAAGAGGAATTTGAGTGCAAGTTAAAGAAGAGTTTTTATGGCCTAAAGCAAGCACCTCTACAATGGTATTTGAAATTTGATAGTTTTATGGCTAAACAAGGTTACAAAAGATGTCATTCTAATTATTATGTTTATTTTAAGAAATTGGATAATGGTAGCTATATTATCTTCTTGCTTTATGTTGATGACATGCTTGTTGTCGGGTCTAACATGCAACATATTAATGAACTTAAGCATAAATTAGAAAACTCATTTACTATGAAGGATTTTGGTGCAGCAAAACAAATCCTTGGTATGAGGATCACACGAGACAAGACAAACAAAAAATTATCTTTGTCTCAGAGTGAGTATGTAGAGAAGGTGTTGAAAAGGTTTAACATGCAAAATGAAAAAGCAATTAGTACACCTTTTCTTAGTCATTTTAAGTTGACTAAATAGATGTTTCCAAGGACACCAGAGGAGGAAGACAAAATGTCTAAGATACCATATGCATTAGTAGTTGGTAGCTTGATGTATGCAATGGTATGCAAAAGGCCAGATATTGCACATGTAGTGGGAGTTGTGAGCAGGTATATGAGCAATCCAGGAATGGAATATTGGAATGCAGTAAAATGGATTCTTCGATATTTTAGAGGTACTACTTCAAAGAAACTATGTTTTGGAGGAACAAATTCTGCTCTAAAAGGATATGTTGACTCTAATCTAGCGAGTGATATTGATAGTAGGAGTACTATAGGTTTTTTTTTTACTATAAGAGGTACTATAGTCAGTTGGATTTCATGATTGCAAAAGGTTGCTACGCTTTCAACCACTGAAGTTGAGTATGTTGATGCTACAAAATATAGCAAGGAGATGATTTGGTTACAACATTTTCTAGAGGAATTGGGACATCAACAAGAAGATAGCCCTTTCTACACTAATAGCTACAGTGTTATTCATCTTGCTAAGAACTTAGGTATGCATTCAAAAACTAAGCACATATAGCTCATATACCATTTCATTCAATCAGTTTTGGAGGATGGATAGTTGAAGATGGAGAAAATTCATACCAGTGAGAATCCTGCAGATATGTTCACAAAGGAATTTACACAAGAGAAACTAATTCCCTCATCAATTTATGTTGGCCTTCATGACTGATAATGGTGGACATAAGAAACTTGCTAGACCTATAATCCAATGGGAGCTGCAAGTGCAGTGGTGTCATCCAAGATCAATCTCCAAGTGGGAGATTGTTGGTATATGGTGACTGATCATGCAATTATTGTACACTCATAACATATCCTTGCCAGGGTTTGGGGATGGGCTCAGCCCCGAGCGAGGGTTTGGGGGAGGCAGCACCTAACAGTGGGGGTTTGCGGGAAACAACCCCCAATAGTAGGGGTTTGGGGGTGCAACCCCCCAATTTTTCTTTTTGTTAAAACATCAAGGTTTTTCCCCATTAACACGTCAAGGTTTTCCCACTAACACATCAAGTGGAAAAATGACTTTCTAAAAACCTAATTCTAGAAGCTTCCAAAAAGGTTGTTATAAGAGGTTGGGATGTATGTTTCAGTATGGCATTTGTGAGATTTTAATCTATTTTGCACTAGATAATAAAAACATTGGTTGGCTTTTGTGGATGTAGCCCATATTGGGTGAACCATGTTAAATTTATGTGTTGATCTCTTTTGTGTTATTCTTCATTATTATTTATGGTTTATTTAATATGCATATAATTATTAATGTTTATTGCTCCAATTTTCCTAAACCCTAACATTATTCAAAGCACCCTTTGATTAAAAAACCTCAATTTACAAAGCACTAAAACCAATGTATTCTTAGAAAAAATGATATAATATAATATTTGACTCTTAGCCTTCATAAGAGATAAAAAATCTTGATAAAAAAGGAAACCTTATAATATATTACCTTCTTTAGTAGTAGTGAGAAATTTTTGTTCCATTCCTCATGAGATTGGTCCAAGAATAAATGAGAACCACACTTTCAACTCCATGCTCCTTAGGGTTTCATCAACATGCAACTGAGCCTCCAGGTTTATACACCAATATTCACTCACAAGTGTTGATGGGTGTTTTTACACCTTCTCAACACAGGCAACACACAAGTGCACTACCTCTCATGAAAGAAAACCTCCTACAAACAAGTTGCAGAAAATTATCACAAGGTCTCTTGGGTGTCAGGTCATGACTTACAAAAACAACTCAGTTGATTGATGTGATTTGCTAGTAATCACAAAGGGCATGGATAGTTTACTAATTTGGGAGGAATTGGGTCTTTAAATGGAGTTTTTGGAATTTTGGAAATGAGGTACAATTGCTGCAAGTTGAAAACAACAGTCTAAAACTCCATTTCTAACATCAAATTTGGCTTTACAATGATGTTGGAACTTTTCCTTAACTCTAGTTTCAAAGAAAAGTCAAAAGGGAAAAGGGATCTAAGATTTCTGAGACCTGCAACTAATGATGAATAGTTATAATGGAGGATGCTACAATGGACAACCTTCCCAAAACCAAATTCCACATAACCAAAATAGTTAACAGTTTCATGAAACTAGTGGTATCTTCTAAGGTTTGCATATTTTCAGCTATCCATTCACCTTACAACATGAAGAACATATGAACTTTAAGTGAAGCAATAAGTTAATGTTCAGACTATCTTTACACTATTATTCATCATCAACAAACAGTAAAAAACATGAACATGAAAGACATCAACACAATAGCATTCTTCACTATCAATGTGCAACATGAACTAAAATACTAAAATCAATTTGAAATACTTAGAACAACAAACTAAATCTAATAATTTTGAGAAGATTAATCATGCAACATGCGAGAAACACAAAAATCCACCAAAACATTGTAATTCTATTGAAATTTGTACATGTTTTTACACAACTCAACTCTCTCCTTGAAAATGAGAGGAGACCCCTATATATAGTTTTCCAAAAGTGAAATGAATGGCTAGGATTTACTTTCATTGTGTGGAAAAGATTCATTTTACATTAAGGTTTCACCTACCCCTAAAATATAACATTATAAAATACATTTTTGTCTCATTCCTATTTTGTCCTCTAGTAGCTCTGACACTGTAGCAACTTTCTCTTTTAGTGATTGTCTTCTTTTTCCAGCTATACTTTTAGAAACACATCATCAATAACTGGCTTTCCTTCATTCTTCTGAAGGGTGGCATACTCCATAAATTTTCTAATTAATGCTTGGAGCTTGTTCCATTCCATGATGTTAGATTAGAGGACTTGAAAGGTCAACCTTTTGAATCTCTTTGTGATTTGCTCCCAATGCTTGGTGCATTTTGGTGTGGCCTTTATTACCTACTCAAACTAAGTAAATGCCCTCATAGCCAAGTTGATAAAATCTGGTGTTAGTGCATCTATAGCCCCTTGCTCCATCTTCTTACACAAGAATGGCTTGATTTTCTTAGGATCTAGCTCCAAGGCGAGCATGTCATAATCCGTCATCATCTTGAGATAGTCTTCACTATTCATTTTATGCTCCAAAAAAAATTCAAGGTCAAGATTAACCTCATGCAACACCCTTTCCAAGACTTATTTCCTATGATCTAAGCCCATTTTCTAGGTCTCTACCAACCAGTGATCATCCTTGGCAAGCGCCAGTTCCTTTTCCCATGTCTTCTTGGGAATCTTGAGAATGGCCTCAAGCTCAGGATATGTGATCTTGTATAGCTTAGTGAACCTGTGACATGTCTTTTTTGTGGCCTCCAATTGCTTTTGCAAATCCAAGAATTTATTGAACATTCCAGCAGCGTGACAAATTCCCATGTCACCATTGTAGAGAACTCATTGGAACAATTTTGTGATGGCCTTAGTCCAATTCTTCATTTTCTCCATTCTCTTAAGCTCATTTAGTTCCTCCTTAGAGGATTGGTCCTTGTTCATTTGTTGTAAGATCATTGCCATGGACCCCTGGAACTCATCAATCTTTTGTTCTCTTATTGCAAGGCCCAAGTTGATCATCAAGATACTATAGCTAACTCCTTCACCTTTTCCTATCACGAGGGTAGCAATTTGCATTGTTCTTGATTCAGAGGCATCCACTATGATATGGGAGTGGACTCTTGGCTTCTTTTCTTTCTTTTTTTTTGTCTGCACTCTAGCCAATATTTCCTCGAGTCTAGCTTTTGGATCAATGAGAGAAGGGGCTTTCTTTTGTAGCTACCTCTCTAGCCAATTGGGCACCTGAGTTTTCCCTTTTGGTGATTCATGATCACCTTCCTCTCTTTGTTCATGTTGGGGTTTTTTTTCTTCATGGCCCGGGGCTTCTTGATCTATTATTTCTTCTTCATCAGAGTCCTTAATATGTATATCCTTTTCCTTGTCTAACTCAACGGTGACTATGTTTTATTCAATGATGCCTTCTTTCTAAGGCACTTCCCCTTCTAGATGCTCAAACTCAACATGGTGCTCAGACTCAAGACTTTTTTGTGGTGCATCCTCTCCTTCTTTATCTTCTACTTTCTCTTCTTCCTCCTTTTCAAGAGGAGCTTCTCCTTCTTAGACAGGGCCCTTATCTTAGCCAATTAGCGGAGGCTATTCAAGTATCTCCACATTTTAATTAGTACCATCTTTCTCTTCATGGAGCTGCCCTTCCAAATCAAATTCAGCCATTTCTTCTATCTCATCGATTTGGTGGGACAACTCCTCTTCTAACTCTTGATTCGAGGTTTCTATTACATATCTCTGGTTTAGAGACTTGATATCCTCTTTAGAAGAGTGATTTTTCCTCATTGGACACTACTTTGTCGAGGTTTATGTTCACTCTGTCCTCTGGGTGTTTAAAATAATAATCTTTAAAAGGGTCCTCAAGCTCCTCAAATATTCCTTTAGCAACCTCCCATTGGCGTTTCTCCATTTCTTCAGATATTTGCATGGTATCCTCCATCTTCGATGGCTCTATAGGTGGTGGAGGAATTGGTAGGCCAATGGTAATTTGGGCCATTAAGGCATGAACTATGGGATTCATAATCACCCTAGATATTTCAGCAAGTATTCCTTGCATGTACTTTACAAAACCATCTGGTAGGGTGAGTGGTGGCATAGTAGCAGTAGAAATTGTAGGCATTGTGGGTAATGGAGGAGGCAGTGAGGTAGATGACAATGGGGATGCTATGGCCAAGGGGGAATCCAATATCATAATTAGGGCCATCAGTGAGGTGGAAGCAAGGTGGAATGAGATATCCACAATTGGTGGAGAGGAAACAAGCAGCACCTGAGACGTAGGAGGTGGAGGAGTGGCAACGATAGTAGTAGTGACAGGAGCAAAGGTGGTAGGTAGTGATTGTGGTCGCTCAACTTCTTCTTCTCCCTCGTGTTGAGGACCATCTTCAATTGTAGGCATCTCACTGATGAATCCTCCTATTTTTTTCCTTCTTTGAGGATTCTCCCTCCGTAGCCTTCCATGTATATACCTTATGTTTGGGATGGTGCTTGGGCACATTGTTCCTTTTCCTTGATCTTATTTCTGAAGGGGATTTAGGTGCCTCTTCTACCAGGCCAGTAGTTGCTCATTGTTAGTTTCACTCTCGAGTTCATCTTCAAGCTCACCATAGATCAATATAGATCCTTGCACTTTAAGCTGGGAAATTTTGGCATCTACCCATTGCCTAGTTTGGTTCTCAATTGGTCAAGTTACTATATCGAGGTCATTGACTTCTTCTTCATCCTAGTCTATTAACGAAATTAACAAGTTGTCCACAACATCAAACCTCTCATCAACAATAGAATCATCCTCTTCGATAATTTGATCAGGCACCAGGAACATATTTATTGACCTCACAAACTAGGTCGACATTTGCATATAGTGTCTCATTCGCACTTCCTTATCATCCTGGAAGTTGGCCCAAAGTATTCGATATGAGGTAGATGAGCATACTGCCTCCCTACCTATTTCTTTAATTTCCCAAATGGGTCCATTCTTGATCGGGTTGTATTGAGATCCAAATTGTCTTCCACTATTTCCTTTGAATACTCCACACATTGAGCAGCGGGAACAACATACATTCCTTGCCTGAAGCTTAGGGGATATGGGAACCCTACTCTCTTTTTGTCACTCAGTAGAGCATGGGCATTCTATAATTTTTTGGAGACCTCCAACATGATCATTTGGTCATTGGGAAATCGTGGTAACTTGTAGGGTTTTTTAGAGAACCCTTCTATTCTAATGTATGTGAATTTTGGAAATTGTATAAACTGATACCCAAACCTCTAGATGAAAGCTCTAGTGTTGTGTGAGACTCTTCTCTCAGGGCATCGTCCAAGGAGTCTGATGATATGACCAATGAAAGCATCATTTATCCTCTGGTATTACTTATTGAAGTTTCTATATTTTAGTTGAGGGTAGTAGTCATATACTTTGAGCTCTCCTCTCCCTCGATTCAGATTATTTGCAACAAAAAGGCCCTTGTATGGGAATGGTTCTGCTAGTAGATACACCAAAAAGGAGGTCATGTAAAACTGGGACATTTTCTTCATAGCCATGAGTTGGTTGTGCATGTTTTCATTGATCATCTTTTCCTAGTGGAACTTTATTTTTCCATGAATGATCTCCTCGATGAAGTAAAACATCCATTCCTAAAAGAAGGCAGCAGTAGGGAGGCCCATTACTCTACTCGGTAGGGTAACCAAGTCATGGTACTCCTCATGGAAGTCACTCCTGAATAGCTCTTGGGGGACATTACTAGCACTGCCCCTCTTCTCCTTCAACCAATGTTGGTTGATCAATTTCTTGCATCCTAGAAGGTCCACCTTCCACATATTTTTGGCATATCCCTTCTTTGTTTCCTCCATGATAGCAAATGTAGGAAGATGAAACATTTGGCCTATGCAGTTGGCAGAGAAATATTCCAACACTCTACTATCATGGTCAATGATCTTTCTTCTGCTATGATAGCATTCTCTGCATACCATGGCTAACTCCGAAGCAATGAACGCATGTGGGAATCCGGCTGCCTTGGCAAGGCCACTCTTCTTGATTTTCTAGGCATTTTTTAGTTGTACAATTGATCATGACCCTTCTTCGAAACTCATCTATATCCATGTGCCCAAGGTTGGTGCCTAACGCTAAATCCCAGGTAGAAGTGAAGTTGGAGGTGCACTCCACCCCATGGAACTAGTACTTCATTTGGTCCTTCTCCTCTTTCCCCCTCGGTGCTTTTGCAGGCTTCTTTCCTTTCTATTTTTCAGAAAACTTCCCCAATGGTCCTACAGCAAATTATATAAATCTTGCATACAAAGATGTAGTAAGTGCATTCACATAGAAATCAGGGAAGTGTTAGCTTAAATCTTGCAAAACAAGGGTTAGATCCAGCAATTCATTATTAGGAGATCATAAAATTCATCAACATTCATCATTCAGAGCTCTTTTGGATCAATTACATGAATGTGGTCCCAAGGAAACGGGCTTCCCTGGGCTGGGAGCCACCAGAAGCAATCAAGAGTAGGATGGCACCAGGGTCACAGTGGCTCATAGACAGTTGGCCGCACTCAAATTTTTGCATCGAAGATTTGGTAGTTGAGGTCTTCAACAAGGCATTCAGCACATGGGGAAATCAATTTTAAATTCTTTGCAAGCATCTAATTGGTCATCTTACTTGTGCAGCTCTAAGGAGTGCAAAAGTAGGAGACTTCATGGATGTTCAGGACTTCATCATAAAGAAATGACAAAGACGATAGGATGGCCCGCAAGGGGAGTCCCGCAGTGCAGGAACTAAAGGAGGTCAAGACGACATGAGCCAACTCCCTTCTTGGATTGATGCTTTGAAGTGCAATCAACTTGGAGGGTGTGGGAAAGAACTAGCGGACTTCCATTGTTTGATGGTCATTTGGAATGGTGAAGGCGAGATGACAATCCACAAGAGGCAGTCTGCATGGATGGATCTAGAGAGAACCTTGACTTGACCATTTTCTTTAGATGGGTTCAAATGATGGAAGAGGTGTGGGGTCTGTACCATGGATAGAAGAGAGGGCATGATCGTTCTTAAACGACAATCAGATAACAGTGAGCCACAGGTGGTGGAACACAAAGGAAGGCCCACAAATCATACACAATTGATTTCTTTTGTTGAAGTCTTTAGAGGAAATGGTCTGGGCAGAGTCTACAATGCAAGAAAATGGGGTTCCTCAGATGTTTAGAGTGGCGACAATGGAAAAGCAGTTCACAGATGGACCCCACAGCTCGATAAGCCCACACAAAGGAGTTTTACATTGGCATCTTGATTTAAAAACTTGAGACGACATAGAGAGCTACAGGGTCCACGATGCGGGTGAAGGAAGTAACTTAGTCGTTAGGGGACGGTGTCATGCATTTGCAAAGGGAAGATGGAGGTCCGCACGAAACGGCCCACAAGGAAGACTTAGCTTAGGATTTTCTTGCATAGACAATGAATAGCTGATGCGGTAGTAGGATATGAAATGTGAGGAGGAGCTTTGGCCTGGACATTGAACAGCTTTTGTGGGATGGTGAGCCACAAGTTGTGACCCTCAGGGAGTTGCCTACAGACTAAGACAATCATTTTCAACATTTAAAGGAAATGGTTCTAGTGAGGCCTGCAATGCGGGATGTTGGCAAAGGCTGGCCATTTGAGAATGGTCATGAGATGCGGGCTACCTACACATGGTGGCCCAAAAATGCAAACCTGCAAGGGTGTTGAGACTTGGATTTTTTTGCCTAAGGTTTCACCATTTTGGTTTTCGCTTGGGAGACAATGAAAAGGAGACTGTGAGCCGCAGGGGAGTCAAGGCCCTGTGAAGAACAAAGACAGAGGGGCAAGGTTTTGTATTGCCATAAAGGGCGGTGTTTGAATGAATTTTGAATGATTTTCAAAATGGGTTTGCATGGAATTTGATGGTTAAACAACCACCGATAGGAGTTCTGAGATTTCTTTTAAGATTCTTAATTAATTTTAGAAAACCTTACTCAAAGACAAGTTTTAAATTTGTGGCAACGGAAATACCTAGGAGGCACGAAGAATTTGAGTGAAGATCACATTTCAAGTGCTTCAAAGGTTCCTGCGGGTGCCTAAGGTTTCAAATCTCTATTTACTCTGACAATTTATGACCGCCACAGATGAAAATGATAGGTTAGGCAAACCTATTTATAGTAAAAATTTCATTAACGACCCTCATTGAATGCATGTCCACCAGTTGGTGGGGTAGTTGGGCACGGAGTTTGATGGATCAACGGTGGGAAAAGTGAAGCCCACACTCAAGAGAGACCTCCAAGCATTGTCATTGATCAACAACTGAAAGAGGATGGAAGGGGAGGTTGTGGGACCTACCATGCGAAGGACATCTTGGGTTGGCTGAAGTGTAAACAATGAAGAGACAATAGCCTCACACAAAGGGAAGCTCGCAATGGCGGACCCGCAAGGGCTGAAGAGTGCCAAAGTTAAAGACTAAAAAAAAACCTATTAGGGAAACCTCACAAAATCCAAGGACCCAGAGATTTTTAGGGTGGTGAAACTTGGTCAACTAAGGATGATGACTTTAAGGCTCTTGACCACTTTAAGCTCATAAGTAGGGGCACACAAAATAAGGCAAAGGCAACAAGAGAGGGTCCCTTTTCTAAATGGGGCATGTGTGTTATAGACACAAAAAATAGTGACTCTACTGGGAGAATGCTCCCGATCGTTTTAAGGGTAAAGATTCATTCAGAACCGAGAATCTCAAGTTTCACAAACTAGAAGCCAGTTTCCATGGGTGAACTAGGAACTCAAAGGAGGATGAGATCCTTAGTTGAATCAAGTCACGAGGATATCTCAGAAGTGTGTGCATAGTGAATATGTTCCCTCTCTTCAGAAACCATAACATATAGCAATTAGTTAGTCAAGGAAAGCTACATAAGTTGTCTAACCCCAAAAGTAACCTGCACATTGCTCTGCTACCAATCAGGTGTCCATAGCCTCGACGGAGTTGTCATTGTGACCTGAAAAACATTGCTTTATTTCCAGTCAGGCACCCATATCTCTAATAGATTTTCCCACACACCCACATAGTTGCTTGTTTTAACACTTCCTTTCTTTTATTTCTTTTGTATGATATTTCCTTTTTGGTACTCTTTTCTTTTACTCAGCTATGTAAGCATTGAAGCTCACTGTGGGTTTGGAATCAAAGTGGTCACTGGAGTAGACTAAAGATTTTTCACTTGTTGAGACCTCATAATAGCTATTGTATAGCTCATTAGAAACTTTCAAAGTGTGTTTCATGTGTGGTGTGATATAAGTGTGAAAAGATTCAAACAAGGGTTTTGTCCTAGGTCAAGTCAAAGTTCAAGTATGGAGACCCGCTTCATGGGAGCGATCAAAAACCAATAGTTATGAATGAATATTTATCTAGAGAATAAATAGGAGTGGATAGCAAAGTAGGTCATCTAATAGGTCGAGCATGGCCACTGCATCAAGAACAAAGGAACACTCTCAACGAAAATAAGAGCAGCTGGGAAAGTGAACAAAAAAAGAAACACAAGCATCGCAGCAAAGCAAAAGAACCTAAGCTAATCTATATACAACTACACACAAAGGACAATCTTGAAAAGCTTAGGAAAGGAAATAATGCTTGAGATGCCACCCATTGACTAGCATCAAGACATCCTCTCCAGTGATTTTTTTGAGGCAAAAGGAATTATCTCCTAAAAAATTTGAGATCTGAAAGGGGCCAAGCCAGAGCTTGTCAAATTTTTCATGTCCCCCTTTCTTTTCATGGGCCTTGTCCCAAAAAAGGACCAAATCAGCAATCCTAAAGGCATTTACCTTTGCTCAACGATTGAAACATTTTTTTACTACACCCTGGTGTTTAGCAAAATTTTCAATTGCTCGGTCACAAACTTCTAAATGCAGCAACTTAGCTAGTCAAGCTTCTTGACGGTCTCCCTCCTCATAGTATGAGTTGAGAAACTACAAGGTGGGGATATTGAGGTGAATGGGGATGATGGGATCTAAGCCATAGACCAGATGAAATGGGGAATAACCCAGAGCAGCCTTATGGTGTGTATGATCTTCCCACAGGGCAAAGCGCAGCTAGGTGTGCCAATCCTTGTGGTTTCTGTCAAGCAGTTTCTTGATCATAGTCATCAAGTTCTTGTTTGTTGACTTAGCTAAGCCATTTCCTTGAGGATAATAGTTGGATGAAAATTTAAGCACAATCCCATAATCAAAGGCCCAACTAGCAAACTTAAGAGATGAGAAGGAAGGGCCATTATCACACATAAGGGAAAATGGACAACCGAAGTGATTCAAGATAAAACTTTCTAGAAAATTAATAATAACTTCAATAGTGCATTTCCCACACACTATTGCTTTTGTCCATCTAGTGCAGTAATTGGAAGCAGTTAGAATGTACCTGTGGTTTGCAGAGGATGGCAGGCTTACTAGACCAATAAAGTCAAGTCCCCACTAAGCGAACAACCTTACCTCCAGGACTGGTTGCAATGGGACAACATCATTTCTTTCTTTGGTAGCAGCATTTTGGGAAATGTGACAGGTTCACATATGGTTATGTGTGTCCTTAAACACCATCAGCTAGTAATACCCAACCCACAAAAGATGGTGGGTGGTTCAAGGGTTGGATCTGTGGCCAGTGTCAAATTTTTCATGAAATTCCTGGAGAACTTTGGTTGCTTCATCTTTTCCCAGGAATATAAGGTAGATTCCTTCATGATTTCTCTTGTACAGTATAGATCCTTGCAGCATGTAACTATTGCTCTTGAACTTGAGGACATGCTTTTGGACTCCTTGTAGCCATGATTGGCACTTATTATTCAACAATTAGTAGATGATATCATCGTACCACTCTCCGAGAGAAACATCTTTCAACTGGTACTACTGCATGGTGAGCTCGGGTCCTACTTCAGCTATCATTTTAGCTATTGTTCGAGTGAGGGCCTACCCTCAGACCAACTTCTTGGGATGAATCTCCATGTCATATTCCTACAACAAAGTGACTCATTTTTCTCTTCTTTCTCCCAGCTCATTATGCATTAGCAAAGTCTTAACTATTGGATTAGGCATGATTGCGAACACCTTATTCCTCAAAATATAATGTTAGAATTTCTTAACTCCTCTAACCAAGGCATATGCTTGCTTTTCAACATTATGATATCTTAACTCTATATCTTTCAGTGGAGCACTCATGAATGCAATTGGGTGTTCACTTCCTTCGTCATCTTTTTGGGTCAATATGTTGGCACAAGAGTGATCTGAAGTGAATGAGTAGATATAAAATGACTTTAGCTAATCTGGGCTGACCAGCACGGGTTCATTAGCAATTTATTTCTTGATTTCCTCAAAATCATGTTTGGCTTTCAGCATCCATTTGACCTTGGCATCCTACTTTAGCATAACATTCAATGGTTTGATGATTTCAGCAAATCCCATTATGAATTTTCTGATGAAGTTCATTTTTCCAAAGAAATATTTCAGCTCTTTCTTGTTGTCTGGAAGCTGAATCTTCAAAATAGCTTGGATGCGCTCGAGGTCTATTGAGATCCCATTTTCTAAAATCACATGGCTGAGCAGCTTGCCTTCCATAACTCCAAAAATTCACTTCTTTGGATTCAACGAAATTCCAAATTCCCTACATTTTTGGAATACCTTGCATAGATCAGAGACATGGTCACCTCTTCTCTTTGAAAACACAATAAGATCATCCATATATATGATTATGCATTTTTTTATTAGATCCTTGAAGGCGATATCCATGGCACGCTAAAAAGTTGTGTTGGTGTTGATTAGTCCAAATGACATTCTTTTGTATGCAAAGGTTCCCCATTTTGTAGTGAAAGTCATTTTGTGCCTATCCTCATATTATACCATTACCTAATTTTATCCTGAATATCCATCCAAAAAGTACATCATCTAAGACCCATTCACTATTTGCAATACTTCATCGAGAGATGGTACTTGATAGTTGTCTTTCTTTGAGGCTCTATTCAAGTTGTGGAAATCTATGCACAATCTTATTTCTTCGTTCTTTTTCCTGAATGGGACCAATTTTTCCACCCACATGGAGTGTCTAACTAGGAATATGATCCTTGTGGATAGCTACTTCTAGACCTTTTTGTAAATGATAGGTTCTAGCAATGCATTTATTGGGCATTAGCACTGCCTAAAAGGTCTTACATTCGGCTTGAGAGTTATGGTATGAGTGATGATTGAGGTGTCAGATGTCTTCAAGTCTTCGTAGCTCCAAGAAATCACATCATGATACATGCAAAGGGCATCAATGACGCCTTTCCTTTCTTCTAATGTGCACACTTTTTCAATGAATCTGTTCTTGACTTCTTTGGTTGTCTCTAGGTTATGAGCATCACACTAATTGTCAATTGAATCCTTCTTAATTTTTTGATCTTGATCTCTTATCTGATCTAAGTAAAATATTCATTTGAGTTGAACCATGCATCATAGTATTGTGTTTGTTTTGAGGTTAATGACTCCCTCTATGTCTAATTCAGCTTCTTCAGGCTTTACCTCATCAATGATTTGAGTTGCAAACACATCAAAGTTGGCGATGAAATATAATATATGTCTATCATCATTGAACACTTGGAAGTTAGTAACATTATCTGGCACTAACAGAGTAGAAGTAAGCTCAACAGTGAACCTTTTCAATCTGGCTAGGGAAAGAGGCTGGAGGGTAATGGCTGCCTGGGCTAAGGCATCAACAATATGATTCTTGCTTTGAGGGATCAATTGAATTTTGAATGCATCAAAGTCTTCTATGATATCCCATATCATGTGCCTATAATTTTCTATCCTTATATCATGGCAAGAATACAACTTCCTAACTTGTTTCACTACCAACTCTGAGTCACCAAAGACTTTTGACATTTTAACCTTCTTTCTCAGCACCATCAGAAGCCCATGGACTAATGCTTTGTACTCCCCTACATTATTCATACAATAAAATTGAATCCTGTGAGCAACAAAGTATGTCTTACCTATGGCGCTAATGAGCTTGAAGCCAACTCCTTATCCTTGCTTGGATTTGGACCCATCAAAGCGTAGCATCCAAAACCTAGAGGAATATTTTATTTTGAGGCCCATGGAGTTGGTTTCCTTCCTTGGCACTATATTTGCTTCAACAACTTTGGGTGACTATGTGGATTCAACATGGTTTTCATTTAACTACTATGTTTGGAGTTCCCCTTTTGGGGAGAATTTTCCTTTAATGTGTTCAACTACTACTTGGTACAAGGAACATTCAAATTATGAGTAGGCAACATTGTGTACCCTACACCAACTAGGTATTAGGAGCTCCTAAAATTCAATTCTTGTTCCTAAGCTGAGTTGATCTTGCCCACATTTTTCCATAGAGTCTTTGAATCTATCAAGCAATCCCAAGATACCATTCTCATAGGATTCTTCATCATTTGATTCAATCAACATCTCTATACTCTGAGGTGCATGGGTTAGGTTGGTAGGAGGGCTACATAACGCAATAAGGACCTCTTCATCCATTTCCTCTTCCTGGAATTCTCGTTCATCCTGATATGCCATGGGACAGTAGTTTCCTAGTTTTGTTTCAGCAAATAGTACGTCATTTGTGTTGTATTTTGTGATCATGAATTTCATATGAGGCTCTCGATCGATGTAGATCTGGTTTGTAAACCCCTTCCAAGGTAGCCACAAGTGAGAAAAATATGTTGTAGCATGTCTAGTTAATGCCTGAGTGAAATCCCTTCCTAGTATGATGCCATGTGTGTTAGGGATATCATCCACCTAGATGTCAATCATCTGCTGCACCTTTGGATTAGTAGCAATCTGCATGAGTATCCTATTGATTTCTTTGATTATTTCCACTTTTGTCTTATCCAACTGGGTCACCTTTTGTTGGGAGGTTTTCAAAACTATTCCAAGAGCTTTGCAAACTCCTAGAGGCATGACATTAGTCGAGGCTCCTAAATCAAGTAGATAATTATGCAAATTCTTTCCAAATATTCTGATGGTAGTCAGGAAGGGAGGATTCTCTAGCTTCCCTTGGAATAATTCCACGGATACATTAGCTTGAGCTACTTGAGCTTTGTCCTTATCATTAGCTTTATCCCATGTTTGTACTTGATTTTTTTCTTTGGTAGGTTGTTTGTTTGATTGTTGACTTAAAGGCTAATCCATTTTCTTTCCTAAGATTTTCCTGATTACAAGCTCATTTTGTGAATCATCAAAGGAGACCCTTTTAGTGGGTACTTCCTAGGTTGGTTTGGATAAGACAGTCCCATTAATCACCCTAAAGAGGGAATTTTTAACTGTCAGGACCCTAAGCAATTCAAAGGATGATAGGTTCAATTTAACCTTCTTGAATTCCTCAGCCACAGATTCCCCCATTTGCTCAATTTCTGCCTCAAAAGATCTATCTTGAGAGGACCTAGCAAGCTAGTTTTGGATTTGGTTCTTCTACCTTTTTTTGTTAAGTACTGAGTGGGTACATATGGGTAACCCAGGTTATTACTGACATTTGGGTCAGGCAGAGTGTTGAAGTTATTAGGCAAGGTAGAGGTCATGAAAGGGTTGTCTGCTTGTCTATTCTTCAAGTTATAAGGGGTTTCCCTTTGATGGAACATTTGGACCTCATCTTCAAGGGGCTCTTCCTCATCCACTGGACCATTACCTACTAAATCAAGAAGCTAGGATATTGGGTTTTCGTTACTCACCTCTTTTTCTTCTTTGTCCTTTGGGGTAGTAGTATCCTTCTTAGGTACATTGCTTTCACTTCATGGGAAAGGAGCTTGGTTAACCACTAGTACTAGGGAATCATATGGTTCAATTGGAACTATATCTCTGCATCCCGCACCATCGACTACATTCTAAACTTCCACTTGGAAAATTTTGGTGGCTGTTTGGAACTCTAGATAGTCCAACCTAGAATGCCCATTTCTTTTGTGAATGTAGCACCACCCGGATAAGGCTACCTCTACCAAGTACACTCCACTAGTCATTTTTTCAACATTCGTAGGCTGGTCAAGGGGTGTGGGTACACCTCCCTTGTCTGGCCTCATGTTCCATGTTTGGTTCTATCTTTGTGAAGGTATTATTTCAAATCCTTGGTTAGAACTTTGACCTCTCTCATAATTATGTCTGGAAGAAGCGCCCACATCACTATTTTCATGATTATCTCAATTGAGGTTAGCTTAGATGCTTCCTTGGGAGGCTTGAAGTTGGTTATTCTAATGCCTTAAATGTTTCATTTCAGTAGACATCTTCTTTAACAAATCTGTCAGCTCATCAATCTGATCCTTTTCTGTGTTGTTCAACTACGGTGCTTGATTCTGGAGGAAGATTGGCTGTACTGCTAGATGATTCTACTAAGTAGGTGGGAACTCTAAGTTCTACAAGTACACAGGAAATCGAGGCTACTAAGAATAAACTTTTTGTTTATGTGGTTGTAAGTAATGAGGCACAGGAGGTGCCTAATTCAATGGCTGCCCTAGGTGGGGCACTATCAACAAGTGTGGAACTTGATTCATCATTGGGGTCTAATGGGCCAAGGAATGGGTGAGTCCTTGGATCTACATTAGATGGGTAGCTGGTCCCAATTATGGTAGCAAACCTATGATGTTCTATCTCAGATCAGTGCTAGCTATGACTACCTCCACATACGTATCCACCAACCTGGAAGGCAACAACCGCATTATCTTCACTAGTGCAGACGTGAGGTTGTCCAAGGAAGCATAGTAGACTAATTGAAGAGAGGGATCACCAACTACGTAGGGTGGTTGCAACCTCATGTAAGTTTGATGGAACTAATCATTGAAGGAGTAGATTGGTTTCTTGACTTCCCTTCGAACGGACATGAATTGTTGATACAACTCAGAAGGGTTTATCAGAATCTTGAATTTCTGCAAGGTGTTCTTTAATAGATTCCAAGTGGTGATGGATCTAGTTGGCAGATTGATGTACCAATAAAAGGCCTCTTCCCCCAAGGTGTAGGGGAAGAGCTTGCAAGCCACATCTTCATGATCTATTTGCATGTCCTTCAAAGCTATTTGGAATATTTTAATATGTTCTACTATTCTTTGTGGATCACGGGGTTGGAACTTAGTGCAAAATCCTTTTGGATTCTTTGGAATATCATGATAGTCATTGAAGGATAGAGGAGATGGGTTATTACCCAGCCAAGCCATGACGAGAGGCATAGGCTACTCTAGTTCTACTACACTTACTTGTGGCTACAAAGAAGCAACGATAGTTGGAGCAGCTCCTTGGCTGTGAAGTGTTGGGACATGAGAAACTCCCTAGCTATAGGAAGTGAAGAGGTGGAAGGCATGTTGGAGCAGCTGGGAAGAGGAAGATGTTGCAAAAAGTGAAGGAGAAGAGAGGGGTGAATGGATGGAAGGATAAGGTGAGGATGGAAGTGAAGTGAGTTAAGCGGATGAGGCTAAGGTGGATGCTTCCCCTCTTTTGGCTCTCTTAGCCTTGGTAGGGGGTGGTAGCTCTTGAAATTTCACTTTGTTTGGTGTAGATATTAACACTCTTTGGAACCTCTCAGGGGAGAAGGAACCAATTCAATCCATCTTAGCAAAAGGGAGGCCATCATTCTGGCACCAATTTTTTTCATGGGTGTTTTTGCACCTTCTCAACACATGAAGCACACAAGTGCACTACCTCTCTTGAAAGACAACTTCCTAGAAACAAGTTGCAAAAAATTACCCCAAGGTCTCTCGGGTGCCAATTCATGACTTACAAAAATAGCTCAATTGATTGATGTGATTTGTTGGTAATTGAAAAGGGCATGGACAATTTACTAATTTGGGAGGAATTGAGTCTCTAAATGAAGTTTGTGGAATTCTAGAAATGAGGTACAATTGTTGCAAGTTTAAAATAGTAGTCTAAAACTCCATGTCTAACATCAGATTTGGCTTTACAATGATGTTGGAACTTTTCCTTAACTCTAGTTTCAAAGAAAATTCAAAAGGGAAAAGGGATAGAAGAGTTCCTAGACCTGCAACTAATGATGAACAGTTACAATGGAGGATGCTACAATGGACAGCCTTCCCAAAACCAAGTTCCACTTAACCAAAATAGTTAACAGTCTCATGAAACTAGTGCTATCTTCTAAGGTCTGCAGATTTTAAGCTATCCATTCACCTTAAAACATGAAGAACAAATGAACTTTAAGTGCAGCAATAAGTTAATGTTCAGACTAGCTTTACACTTCTGTTCATCATCAAAAAACAACAAAAATCATGAACATGAAAGGCATCAACACAATAACATTCTTCACTATTAATGTGCAACATGAACTAAACTACTAAAAGCAACTTGAAATACTTAAAACAACAAAATAAATCTACTAATTTTGAGAAGATGAATCATGGGACATGTGAGAAGCACAAGCATCCACCAAAACAATGTAATTCTATTGAAATTTCTGTAGTATGTCTTTACATAACAACTCAACTCTATCCTTGAAAATGAGAGGAGACTCTTATTTATAGTTTTCCAAAAGTGAAATGAATGGCCAGGATTTACTTTCATTGTGTGGCCAAGATTCATTTTACATTAGGGTTTCACCTACCCCCAAAACATAACATTATAAAATACCATTTTGTCTCATTCCTATTTTGTCCTCTAGTGGCTCTGACACTATAGCAGATTTGTATTTTAGTGACTGCGTTCTTTTTCCACCTATACTGCTAGAAACTCATAATCAATCACTAGCTTTCCTTCATTCCTCTGAAGGGTGGCATACTCCACAAATTTTCCAATTAATGCCTAGAGCTATTTCCATTCCATGATCATAAATTGGAGGACTTGAAAGGTCAGCCTTTTGAATCTCTCTATGATCTTCTCCCAATTCTTGGTGCATCTAAGCATGGCCTTGATTACCTGCTCAGACTGAGTGAATGCCCTCGTAGCCAAGTCCATGAAATTTGGTGTTAGCGCATCTACAACCCCTTGCTCCATCTTCTTATGGAAGAATGGCTTGATTTTCTCAGGATCCAACTCTAGGTCCGGCATGTCATAATCCATCATCATCTTGAGATAGTCTTCATTGTCCATTTTGTGCTCCACAACCCATTTGAGGTCAAGTTCAACCTCATGCAACACCCTTTCCAAGACTTCTCTCCTATGATCCACACCCATTTTCAAGGTCTCTACCAACCAATGATCATCTTTAACAAGCACCAATTCCTTTTCCCATGTCTTCCCAAGCATCTTGAGAATGGCCTCAAGCTTAGGATAGGTGATCATGTATAGCTCAGTGAACCTATGACATGTCTTTATTGTGGCCTCTAGTTGCTTTTGCAAATCCCAAAATTTATTGAACATTCGAGCAGCGTGACAAATTCGCATGTCACCATTGTAGATCACTCGTTGGAACCAATCCACAATGTGTTGTTAAGGAATTGAAACATTTTGTTGTGGAATAGTGAAATTTTGTTGCGGGATTGTGACATTTTGTTAAGGAGGTTTTTGATGGGGTGGTTGAGATGAAATAGTAGCAACAACACATTGTGGTGGTGCTTGTGAAGGGATAGCAGTGTGTTGTGGTGGTGCTTGCATCATAGTGGATTGATGAGGATTAACGGGAGGCTGGTGAAACATAGGGATATTACCTTGAGGTGGTGGTAGTAGATTACTAGCAGGTGCAGGTCCTAGAGCTGGCATCAATGCAAGAAGTGGAGTGCCCCTAGTGTTGATGAGTGGTTGACCAGGATTTTGAGGTGGAAGTGGTGGATTAGATAGAATGTTTTGAGGTATGTCATAGGCATAGGGATCATTAAGATAAGGTGGTGTTGTAGAGGCAACAGATGTAAGGCGAGGATAACTGGAAACTTGGTGTATCACGACATTTCCAAACTTAGGATGATACCAATTCTCTATAGGTGTACATTTAGGAACATACAAATTTCCTAGAACATTTTGCAAAGTTTGCAAGTTTTGAGGTGAAGGAAGAGTTTGGGTGCTAGTATATTGTGACATATTAAAGTCAAGTGGTGGTTTGACCCCTTTCATGATCAGAGTAGTGAGAATCTTATCCCCACACTCGTTGAGGAGACAATCTTTCATCTGAACATTAGTGGGATTGCTTAGGTATTCATCGACCATGACTTTGGGGTGATTGACCATGCTTTCATCTCCGAGTGGTGAGGTGTTTTGGACGTCAGTATTGGACTGTGAGAATGCACCATTATGGGGATCTTGAGGGATATTTGTACATTGTTGGGATCTTGTGGGATATTTGTAATGTTGTTGGGATCCTAAGGGATATTTAGCTGGTAACCTTGGCCTTGTTGTTTTTCCATTTGTTTCTTGGCTTGTGATCGAGTCTAAATGGGCATGAAAATGAAAAAATACTATGTGACTAAGATGCGGTTAAACTCTAGGATGCAATTCCTAAATGATGATTGAAGGATTGGTTTGGTTGGATAGTGGATTAAGTGATGGGATGGTTTGATAAGGATGAGATTGGATTGGATTGGATTGATAGATTGGATGATTGGATAAGGATTAGATTGGATTAGATTGGATAAGATTGATTGATGAAATGATTGATAAGTTTGGATGATTGGATAAGATTGGATGATGAAAGGGATTCTAAACAAGGTTAAAAGATCACCCTAGGTGACTAAAGGTGTTTATTGATTAGATTAAGGATAGGTAGATGATCGCGGCACCAAATCCAACTTGAGATGGAAGTGGATTGATAGGGCTGAAAGATGATGACTAACTCAGGATGGATGGTGATCCTAAGCAGACGTTATAAGATGATGATCAATTTCAAACACTTGGGTCAATTTGGATAATGACTTAAAATGAATTTCAAAGGATTTTGATTGTGAAAACGATGAGGTGTATACAACCTAGAGATTCTTTATGATGTACCTATATGATTCAGATGATGAACAAACGATCTTAGCAGAATGTAGATGCAAATTTCGGGTGAACGAAAGATCCATAATGAATGGATAAAGATCTAACTTGTCTAACCAAGGTGTAGGATCGCCCAACTAGGGGGAAAGGTCACCCAACTAGAGGTCAAATTTTCCTAACTGGAGGTTTGGTTTTCCTATCACGAAGTAAAGTTCCCCTATCTAGAGGTCAAGTTCATCCAACTTGTGGTGAGGTTCACCCAACTCGAGGTCAAGTTCGCCCAACTTCATGAAAGGATTTCCTATCTGGAAGTAAAGTTCACCTATCTAGAGGTGAGGTTCACCAATCTTGAGGTTAGGTTCACCCAACTTAGGGTCAGGTTCACCCAATTGGAGGTCAGGTTCGCCCAACTTCAGGTCAAGGTCACCCAAGTTGAGATCAATGTCACCCAAGTTGAGGTCAAGGTTACCCAACTTAACTTTTAGACATGTCTAAATCAGAAAAGAGGATCAAATTGACTATCAGAATAGGAAAACGGATGCTCGACATAGGGAACTAGAGGTTCGGAATAGGGAAACAAATGCTTGGAACAGGAAAATAGGCATTCGAAATGAGGAAAATGATGCTCGGAATGGGTAAATGAATGCTCATAATGGGCAATAGGATGCTCGAAAAGGGGAAATGGATGCTCATAAGGGGGAAACAAAAGGCGAAACTAGTTGTTCAAGGTGCAAAATCACCCAACTTGGGGCAGGGTCACCCAACTTAAGGCAAGGTCGCCCAACTTGGGGCAAGTTTACCCAACTTAAGGTAGGTTCTCCCTTGTTCAAGGTAGGTTCGCCTATTTGGTGAAAAGATAGACAATTTTGACAGAAATAGGCTGAAAAAGGACTGAGATAGAAGGCAACTTCGCCCCTTTTCAGGGCAAGGTCACCTCTTTCAACAAACCTAAACTTGACTTAGGTGAAAATAGCTATGCCAAAGGACCAAAAACACAACAAAAAATAAGAAGTTAAGGTTGACTTGACTTAACAGAAATTTATTAGTTTTACACAAAAAAGATAGTTCAAACAACACAATCCAAAGATTAGTATAAAGGGTATGGTCAACACAATTCTCTCACTAGACTGAATGAGGAAACTAGGGAGTCCTCGATATACACTTGGTACGTGAGGCATAATCATAAACACCAGTCTGTCATAGGTGTGAGTCAGGAACCACAACTAGGTACTGAACGCTCAAACCAACTCTTCACGTCTATCTAGGTATCACCCTATCTTCAACGCTCTACCAGACATGACATGACTCAATTGGGGTACAACTTTGGCTCTCCCCCCTTTGTATATACGTCGATACACATGGTTGGGATTGTCCCTTGGGGTGATGAAATCCCCAAGTAGGTCCCTCTAAAAAGAGAACACTAACTATTTTTAGTCTACTCCCCAAGATCACACGAAGTGCAAGGGGAAAGCTTTAAACAATATAGTACCCCTTAGTCAACACAAAGGACTAAGTAAGCTACGATTTATCTTCACCTAGGATCACCAAATGGTGCAAGGGGATTGGATACGTCAATAGCTTACTTTGCAAACAAAACACACAATATATTTCACTTCCCTACTTAAAACTATGTGCTTAGATTAATAAGCAAAAATGATAAACAAAATAAACAAACAACACTGAGATTGATCATTTTGCAAGAAAAGTGTTAGTATTTTAGCCTTCGATATTCAACAAGCATGAGACAACTACACAAAATATTATTAAAATCTAGCACAATCATCAACAAGATGAGTTAGGGGGTCAGTATCAACCAAAAAAAAAAAAACAAAATCTGGAAATGGATTTTAAACAATTGTTTTACCTCGCAGATGCCTCTCTTTGGGTCAGGTTCATCCCTATTAGGGAAGATTCACCCCTGTTCAGGGCAAGTTTTCCCTTGTTCAGGGTAGGTTTGTCTTTGTGCAGAAAACAATGAGTAAATTTTGTTGATGTCTCTTAGATGGGCGACCCTACAAGGTAGGGTCACCTCTGTTCAGGTCGGGGTCACCTGTCTTGGGGCAGGTTCACCTATCCTAGGGCAGGTTCATCCTTGTTCAGGACTAGGCCGCCTCTGTGTAACCCGAACCTACAAAATATCAAAAAAATAGCAAACGTGAAAGTAAAAAGACCAGTCTGTGGGTCCCACCGGGTGTGCAAGAAATGTGAGCAATGTTATTTTCCTATCCTAAATGATGCAAAATAGAATACAAAAGAAGCAAATTAACACTTCAAAACTTCAATATTTGGCTACGTAAAACTCAAACAAAATAAAGATAAAGAAAAGAAGATTTATACCTTGTATGAGTTGCTCCTTGGTTGACCCTTTAATTGTCTACAAATATGTGCTCCTTGATGGAAAATGTGATGACAGTGGATGCAAAATGGAGAGGATGCAATGAGGATTCAAATGATAAACGTTGGTGTAGACATCTAAATTTGGACACTTAATTTATCCAAATTCATCCCCTTTCGTCTTATTTTCGTTAATTAAGTAATACTACTATTATTTAATTAATAGTTTTAATTCTACTAAATCCCTAAGGTGTTTAATCAATAATACCTTATCTCTTTAATCCTCCTTCCATCAATTGAATTAAATAAATATTCCATTTATTTAATTCCCTTCATGTCACATCCTCCATCATTTTTATCTTATCCTAATCCATCTTCTAATCTCATCACTAGGATATGCACATGCCTAATCCTTGATTAGGATGTGTCACATCCTCCAACTTTTGTAAGTTGGCCTCTAATCTCTCTTAGCCACCTAACCCTCCTCTAATCCTTCATTACTCTTCCCCATGTGATCTTTGACTTGTCACATCAAGTCACATGTGGAATCTAACTCTCTTCTAATCTTCATTAATCAGTCTAATCAAGTACTTGCACAATCCTAATCACTTAATTGAGTCAACCCTATTAAAGGCCTTTCTTTTTTGACAAGGCACTCCCTTCCCATGTGAATTTTTAATTCACTTTTTAATCCCCCAATGCATTTAAGGAATTTTAAATTCCTTCCCTCTTCCCCATGAGAATATTTGAGGAATTTTTAATTCCTCACATGTCCTCTCACCCACATGGAGACAAGGACCTCCTTTATGAGGAGATCTTGTCCAATCCCAAGGTACTTTATACCCCTCCATGTCATGTACTTCTCCTTCCACCTCATGTCCACTTCACCTTTTAGGGCTATATCACATGCCACATGTCAAGATGTGAGGGCTTGTGAGTTCTCAACTCACCTTAGCCCTACATATGGATATTTGGTGGCTCAATCTTGGCCATCCATCTCCTCTAGGAATTCTCAAAATTCCTATAAATACCCCCTCTTTTCTCTCATTTTGGGAGAGATCATTTTGTTAGCCAAACTCTTGCAATTTTATTTCTCAATCTATACTTAGCCATTTTCATCCATCTTTGTTCAAGTATCATTTGCATCTCACATCTCACATCTTTGTCATCAAGGAGCATACACATCAAAGATCGAAAGGCCAACAAAAAGATCGATTCGACACAAGGTATAAGGTTCCATTTGTTGCTTTTATCTTGTGTTGATTCCAACTTAGGCTAATCTTGAGGTGTATGTTGTTTTGGTGTTTCTTTGCACTCTTTTATTTACTGCTTGTTTTCTAACGCTTACATTCGACCTATCACATTTTTGGCATGCCCGGTGGGACCCACAAATGGGTCTTTTTCTTTCACGTTTGCTATTTTTTGCATTTTTTGCAGAGTGGCGGACCTGTCTTTATGCAGTGGTGGACTTGTCCTTCTGCTCTTTCTTTCCGGGGCCTCCATTTCCACATTGTTTGTTTGATTGACTCCGTTCAAAGGAAATTCTTCTTATTTTTTCGTTCTCTTTCCAACAATATATAACACTTGATACTTTTGAGAAGTTGGTCGGGGCACCTTTTTTTTCTCCGGTGGCGGACCTATCCTGGAGTGGCGGACTTGTCCTGCAGTGGCAGACCTGTCCTGGAGTGGCGAACTTGTCCTAGAGTGGCAGACCTATCCTGTAGTGGCAGACCTATCCTGCAGTGGTGGACCTATCCTGACAGAGTGGCGGACCTGACCTCCCGAAGGTGAAATTTCAAGTTTTTACCAACTGTCCTTTGCTAAAGTAGGCACATAGTTTAACTAGAGGGGTCAATAAACCTTGTTTGGCGTGCTTGTGGAAGGCTATTTGACGTATCCAATCCCCTTGCGCCATTTGGCGATCTTGGGTGACGAGAAATCGTAGCTTTCCAAGTCCTTTGAGTCACCCCATTTTCATTTTCTTAGTGGGACCTGCTTGGGGATTTCATCACCCCAAGGGACGATTCCAACCACGCGTTTCGGTGGGGTATATAAAGGGGGGAGAGCAAAAGTTGTACCTCAATCCAACCACATTGTAATTGGCAAAGCGTCAGGATGACGTGAAGAGTTGGTCTGAGCCTTTAGTATCTCGCTAAGGTTCCCGACTCATGCTTGTAACGGGTTGGTGTTAACAGTTTGGGCCTCACGTACCGAGTGTATATCGAGGACTCCTTAGCAACCATGTTCATCCTAGAGTAGAAAACTTTGTTGGCCATACCCATTTCTACTAAATCTTAGGGTTGTGTTGTTTGAATTGTCTTTCTTGTGCAAAACTAGTCATTATCAGTGTTTGCTATATTTTGGGTCCTTTGCCTTACCCATCCATCAAAAAAATCAAGCTTAAACTTATCCTTTGGCGGACCTGTCCCTCTCCGTTGGCGGACCTATCCCTCTCCAATGGCGGACCTCTCCTGCTGTGGCAGACCTGTCCTTATGCTATGGCAGACCTATCCTTCTGCTCTTTCTTCCCGGGGCCACCATTTCCACACTGTTTATCTGATTGACTCTGTTCAAAGGCAGTTCTTCTCATTTTTTCATGCTCTTTCCGATGATATATACCACTTCATACTTTTGAGAAGTTGGCCAGGGCACCCTTTTCTTCACCATCTGCCTCCTCAAAGGGGGTATACCCTACCATTCTCTCTGTTTACTCGTTTCGAGTAAATGTTCATCCATTTAACACATCCTTTCATCATTCTGAACTCTCGTTCTATCATTCTGATCATCCGTTTACTCATTCCAAGTAAACTTTCATCCATTTAACACATCCTTTCATCATTTTGAACTCTCGTTCTGTCATTTCGATCATCCATTTACTCGTTCTGAGTAAACATTCATCCATTTAGCATATCCTTTCATCATTCCGAACTCTCGTTCTATCATTTCGATCATCCGTTTACTCATTCTGAGTAAACGTTCATCCATTTAGCATATCCTTTCATCATTCTGAACTCTCGTTCTGTCATTTTGATCATCCGTTTACTTGTTCTGAGTAAACATTCATCCATTCAACACATCCTTTCATCATTTTGAACTCTCGTTCTGTCATTTCGATCATCCGTTTACTCATTCCGAGTAAACATTCATACATTTCACAGTCCCTTTCATCATTTTGAACCCTCGTTCTATCATTCTGATCATTCATTTACTCGTTCTGAGTAATCATTCATCTGTCCTGATCAATCATTTGCTCATTTTGAGTATTTGTTCATCCATTTCTATCATCCATTTCTCCAATCAAATCATTGTTTTCCCCACCCAAATCCCCTGAACTTCATCTCGAGTTATTATCCAAATTGACCGAAGTGTCTGATCTGATCGTCATCATTAACATCCTCTTAGGATTGTCATCCATCCTAAGTTAATCATCATCGTCAGCCCAATCAATAAATTTTCAATCTCAAAGTGGATTCGGTGCCGCAATCATCCATTCATCCTTTAATCTGATCAATCAGTAGCCTACGTCACCTAGGGTAATCTTTGAACGGGGTTTACAGTCCCTTTCGTCATCCTATCTGATCCATCATCCGATCTTTCAATCAATCAATCTTATTCGATCCAATCACATCCCTATCCAATCACCTTCGACCCTATCAATCTACTTCCATCTCGAAGCAGATTCGGTGTCGTAATCATCCTTTGATAAATCAATCCTATCCAATCATCTTAATCTGAGCGTTAATCCAATCCCGATCTGAGCTTGTCCTAAATCCTGATTTGGGCTTTTGTCCATTTCCATCCAAAATCTTTATCCATCATCTTTATCCTTTCATCATCATTAATTCTCATCCTCCATCAATAGTGGTCAAGGGAAACCCTAATTACGTCGACAACGATAATGAAAGTCTTGTCGATCAAGAGGTATACAACATAGATCCCCTTGACACTATCATTGCTAGTAAGCTTTCTCCACCCACATTCCAAAATCCAATCACCCCATTAAGTTATCCCATCATGTCTTCATCTATGCCTAATCACACTCCTTATGCTACCTTTGACAAGGGATGTCCACCATATCCATCATATCCTTCATCTACATCATCCCCTTATCCTAGTTTTCCATCACAATACCCCTATCTTGATCCCCCATCCACATCCTCTTATCTCAATCCTTCATCCACATGTACCCACTACCCTAATCTTCCATACCAATCCGCTCAGCCTAATCCTACATTCACACCTTCCTATCCTAGTCAAACACACCCATCAACTTACCCTAATCCAACATTCCGCATCTCCCTATATTAATCCAACACCTCAATCTTCCCATCCTAATCCACCATCCCAATACCTTTATTACAACACGTCCCATATCTTCTACCAACGATCCACCATCCATGTCATCCTATCCTAATTCCCTGTGCCCATATCCTTACCTTAATCCTCCATCCAGTCTTAATCTTCCATCTAATCCTAGTCCACTAATCCATAAACCTTCATCCACTCCCACCTCGCCATCTCAGCCTAGCATATTCAAGTTTCTCCAAGGACTTATAACAAAGGAAACATCTCCCATTCCACACATTGCAGTCGTGGAACCATGCCATCCCAACCCATCATCCATGGTCGTTAGTGATGAGACCCTTCTCCATCCAACACCTATCATTGATGATACCATCACATCCTCTAAATCCACTGAGTCCCCATCTCTTACCATCACATCCTCTTAATCCACTGAGTCCCCATCTCCTACCATCACATCTACCAAATGCATTGAACACCCACCCCCTACTCTAAGAGTCGTCGAACCTATCGACGACACCCAAATCCAATCCACTTCTTCCACTCCTAGTATCCATTCCCAGGAATATCTTGAATCCTCCATCCTTCCATCTTCCCCACTTGCAGAGTCCCCCCATGACTCCATTATCATGCCTCCCATACACGATGAGTCATGCCAAGAGCCTGATCCAAAGCATGCCAACATATCCCCTCCTCCAGATCAAGATCCTACCATCACATCTAGTCTACCACAAGATCACTGTCCCCCATCCATTCCATCCCATGATCCTCTTGAGATTCAAGATTCTACTGCTCCCCCTCTGTCTCCATTGCATGAGCCTACTACCACAAAATCAGATCCTATCATATCCCCTACTCCCTCTCTAGATACCACCCATCCAAATGCTACTATCCCATCATCTCCTTCTTAGGATCCCCCATCATCGCCTAAAAATGTTATCCCCACACCGCTTGCATATCCCCTTGGTTCTCTCACATTTTTCCATGGTGGCCTCCTTGCAGAAGAAAAACACAGTGTATATACCACCCATCATCCCCCACCTAATAATGGACTCACATGATGTTTTCAGAATAATAAAAATCCTATCATAGATCGAATGCTCAAGAACATGAACTATCAAGGAAAAGGTCTAGGCCTTCACGAGCAAGGTATTTTAGAGCCCATCCAAGTCAAAGAACAAACCTACATGCAAGGTCTTGGATCTATTCCCCAAGGCTCACAATCCAAACACGTTGGTACAACCTCTAGATGTCCTCAACAAGCCTTTTCCAAAAGAAATGTCGGCTCTTCCCATCGCTCCACCAAATCATATGCTGCCATCCCTCCTCCTCTATCATATCACCTCAAAACAACCATCCATATTCCTCCTTCATCTGCTCCATCCATTTTGGGTCCTTACATCCCTCCATCCACCATCTCCCATCCTTCATCTACTCTATCCATCTTGGGTCTGTATATCCCAAGATCACCTCCTCCATCTCATCCTTTCACCCATCCAACGCCTATCCATGTCATCCATCATAAACATCCCTCTCACATATCCCATAATCAGGATCAACAAAGGCACATACCTAAACTTCCCCCATCTACACGTGATCCCCATACTCCTACCTCCATTTCTCCACATCATCCATCTTTTCACACCCATCCCATTGCTAGTACGAGCACTTTGGATGCCAAAGGAAAAATGCACCAATCTAAACACCCACATGAATCTAAAGCTTCCCATGTCCCCTCTAAAAGACATGGTAAAGGAAAGAAAAACAAAATCCAAAATCAAAATCAAATCTATAGCTTGCAAAGAGCCACCAAAGAAAAAATCAAAACCATGTGGATCCCAAAGGAAAAAGATGCAATGCCATCAAATGAAAAATCTGTAAGAACATCCAAAGTTGCTAATCCAAAAGCTAACCATACCCACCTTTCATCTCCTAAGTCTGTTTTGGGTCCCTATGTCCCGAAATTCACTATTCCATCTCCTCCATTATCCCCACATTCTCCATCCATTAATCCTTTTATCTTTTCACATCCACCACCACATGTGCCAATGTTGGTCCTGAACTCATCTCCCCATCATTCCATCCATACACTTTCCAACATCCCACCCATTATCCCATGTATCTCCCCCATCAAATCCCTCTAATTCATCCTCTTGCATAATCCATTTATCCTCATAATGTTGTACCAACATCCAACAGTCGGTTCGAATATGGGCTCTTAATACCTGATATAGAACTTGATGCCTAAGTCCTTCATCCATATCCTTATTGCATGTCTTCTAAATCCACTTATTCACCTCCCTATCCTTATCCATCTCCTTACGCATACTATCCAAAAAAGTCCAAAATCCAAAAAAGTCCAAAAAATCAAAAAATCCAAAAAAGTCAAAAAAAAATATAAAAAAATCAAAAAATAAAATAGTAAAGAGAAATAATCCGTCCAATGGTGAAAACTTGGCAACCAAGTGCCTTAGATAAGTACCATGATGAAAACCTGGCAAACAGGCATCATGCGTAAATCCCTATCCGCACTTGGGGGCAGCTTCTTGATATGCATTCCCTCCATCCGCTATGCTTCCTGCTACGCTTTCGGCTATGCACCCATCTTCTTGCTATACATCATTTCATTCATCCCCTCCATCCTACCTATCTTGCACATCCTTCTTGGAATATCTCATTTATCCCAATCCTTCCATCCTCCTTGTGATCTTGATAACAATAGGGGCAAACATATAAGCACGCTTTGGACACCTCTTAGCATACATTCCCCTCATCCGCACACTATCCTAATCCTCATTCACACTCATTTATCTTCCTTATCCACCCGTCATGCTACCCTCCATCTCCCTTCCTTATCCATGCATCCTATCTTCATCCATCTCACTCTTTTATCCTCCCATCCATTTGTATTGCATCCCTCATGCCTCCTTGCACATGACATATCTAGAGTGGGATTATCTGTCTTCCTTTATGATATAGTCCTTGGAGACATCATTCATTCCATCAAAGCATCCCTTCCATCTCCCCATCCTTATCTTCACTCCTCCCCACAATCCTTCTAAACTCCCTATCCTTATCCCCCTACCCATCCATCATAACATCCCTTCCCTCTCCCCATCATTATCTTCCTTTCCATTTATCTCTATCCACATCACATCTCTTAATCCCTTGTCATTGGTATCTAGCTATAGCATACTATCTCATCATCTATCTTACCACTTCATCATTCATCTATATGGCATGTCATCCACCCACTTCATCTTTGATGATTTGGATAACTATCCCATCCCTGAGCTTTGTATAGTCACTATCCTCCAATCCAATCCAACAGGTCTATCTTGTCCCATCGTGTCGGTCCAATCATTTTATCCCCTTATCTAGGGTTATCTCATCATCTTTCATCCATCACTTGTCTTTGGCCTTCTGTCAAACTATGTCGCCCCTGCACTTTCACGTAGGCAAGGTTGATCATTTGATCCACCCCCAGGGTTCCATCCATCATCGATCTATATTGTCCACTTTTCTCCTGTTCTCTATCCTATCTTGGTCATCCATCGCAATCTCCATCATGGTCTGTCGTTAACCTTTTGTCAAACTACGTTGCCCCTGTGCTTTCACGTAGGCAAGGCTAATCATTTGATCTTCCCCCGAGGTTCCATCATCAATCTTTCTACTTTGTCCATCTGATCCTTTATCATCTATCATCAATCTTCTTATCTTGTTCCTATTTGTCTGTCCCGTCTTTATCATTCATCGAGGTCTCCTATCTTGTGTCATGTCTCTCGTGTCACATCGTCAAGCTATGCCCTTATCTAGTTGGATCTTAACAAATGAGATTCACTTGTATCATCAAATCCAATCAATTATGAATATCCTGCATCATATCAATCTTTTAATTTAGTATCCATCATCGGTCTCAACAGGATGCATCCTTCCTAACAGACCTCATCAATCCCATCCATCCCCTTGATTGATCCTATGGCAAAGGACATTTGAAATTAATTGTGATCTTTTGATGCTTTTGGCTTTTGTTTATCATTTGAGCTCCCTATCATCACTTGTCATGTTCGCCTTGATCCATCATATCATGGTGTGCTTTGACTAGTCAACATAGGGGTGTATCTTGATCTTTTTTGTCTTCTCAATTGTCCCACGTAGTACCCACCAAGCTCCCTGAGGTCTTGTGTTATGCTGGGGCATCCTTGTGTGCTTGTGGTTATCCCAATACCTGGTCCGACCAAGGTCATCGTGACTTTGGGGTGTTGGGATAGCCTTCTTATTTGTTATGTTTGCTTTATGCATTAGACACTAATCCGCCTGGGTTCTTCATACCTTGGCGTCTTGTGTCTTATGCTATAGCAAAAATCAGTGCTCTGACGATGGCAAATTGCATTTGGATTTCATTTCCTCTTCATCCTCTCGTCTATCACAATCCCCCCCCTCCATTCATCCTTCATCACACTCCCCTCCCCATCTTCCATCACATTGCATCATCTTCTTCAACTCCCCTTGCATCATCTCATCCATTTCGAGAGCCCACCCGTGTTCTCTTGAATCCGCATGTCCTCTCGAGGGGGCATCCTTCATCCCTAACTTTCATCTTTTCCCCCATCATCTTCCTTCCTAGTCACTTCTTTGAATGACTGGGGCATCTTTTCCAATCTAACCATCTTCTTCTAGGTTCTATGTTTTAATATTTTTTGAAATGATGCTACTTCGTAACACCATCTCAAAGAGGGGAAAAATGTAGACATCTAAATTTGGACACTTAATTTATCCAAATTCATCCCCTTTCATCTTATTTTTCGTTAATTAAGTAATACTACTATTATTTGATTAATAGCTTTAATTCTACCAAATCCCTAAGGTATTTAATCAATAATACCTTATCTCTTTAATCCTCCTTCCATCAATTGAATTAAATAAATATTTCATTTATTTAATTCCCTTCATGTCACATCCTCCATCATTTTTATCTTATTTTAATCCATCTTTCTAATCTACATTAGGATGTGCACATGCCTAATCCTTGATTAGGATGTGTCACATCCTCCAACTTTTGCAAGTTGGCCTCTAATCTCTCTTAGCCACCTAACCCTCCTCTAATCCCTTCAATACTCTTCCCCATGTGATCTTTGACTTGTCACATCAAGTCACATGTGGAATCTAACTCTCTTCTAATCTTCATTAATCAGTCTAATCAAGTACTTGCACAATCCTAATCACTTAATTGAGTCAACCCTATTAAAGGCCTTCCCCTTTTGGACAAGGCACTCCACTTCCCCATGTGAATTTTTAATTCACCTTTTAATCCCTCAATGCATTTAAGGAATTTTAAATTCCTTCCCTCTTCCCCATGAGAATATTTGAGGAATTTCTAATTCCTCACATGTCCTCTCACCCACATGGAGACAAGGACCTCCTTTATGAGGAGATCTTGTCCAATCCCAAGGTACTTTATACCCCCCTCCATGTCATGTACTTCTCCTTCCACCTCATGTCCACTTCACCTTTTAGGGCTATATCACATGCCACATGTCAAGATGTGAGGGCTTGTGAGTTCTCAACTCACCTTAACCCTACATCTTGATATTTGGTGGCTCAATCTTGGCCATCCATCTCCTCTAGGAATTCTCAAAATTCTTATAAATACCCCCTCTTTTCTCTTATTTTGGGAGAGATCATTTTGCTAGCCAAACTCTTACAATTTTATTTCTCAATCTATACTTAGCCATTTTCATCCATCTTTGTTCAAGTATCATTTGCATCTCACATATCATATCTTTGTCATCAAGGAGCATACACATCAAAGATCGAAAAGCCAACCAAAGGATCAATTCGACACAAGGTATAAGGTTCCATTTGTTGCTTTTATCTTGTGTTGATTCCAACTTAGGCTAATCTTGAGGTGTATGTTGTTTTGGTGTTTATTTGCACTCTTTTATTTGTTGCTCATTTTCTAATGCTTACATTCAACCTATCACAGTGGGTATTTTGATAGGTGAGTAGAATGCATGCAAATGGAAGCTTGGAGATTCAACAATGGAGGTTGTGAGTGAAAAATACAAGTATGTTGAGTGCTTGTGAGTTGTGAGAGCTTGAACTTGAAAATGTGAATGTGATGAATGAATCAATTGAGAGAAAATCTTCCATTTTAAGGGAAGACTCTCTAGAGAAATGGATAGTCAAAATCTTGCCAACATGGGCAAGATGAAGGGTTGTGATGAGTTGAGGACTCACAAGCCCTCACATCTTTCCATGTGGAGGATGAGATGTCACAAGGACAAGTGAGTTGGAAAAAGGACTTGTGAGGTAGAGGTACTTACAAGTACCTTGGGATTGGGAGAAGATTTCCTTAAAAAAAAATTTCTTGTTCCCATATGGGAGGAAAATGACATATGAGAAATTTTAGTATTCCTCAAAAATCTCCATGGGGAAGAGAAAAGTGGTTCGGGAATTAAATATGAATTTTAAATTCACATGATTGGGAGTACCTTGGGGATAAAACAAGGTTCTCAAAAAGGTAAGTACTTGTCCTCATGTGAGTGATGTGACAAGTGAGGAGTTCTAGAACTCCTAACAACTTGCACACAGAAGAAGAGAGTCTTGGAGGGATAAATGTAAATTTTTAATTCACATGGGGAAGAGGGTCTAGGCTAAATGTGGAAATTGTGAAGGTTGACCAAAAAGGTATGCTAAATGTAGCAAGGGGATTATATTAAGGTTTTGCAAATAGGTGATTAAGAAGATTAATGGAAGATTAGAAGCAAGTTTGAAGATGTGGATGATGTGAGATTAATCTTGATTAAAGGTGTACACATCCTAATTAAGTACATTAATCAAGATTAGAAGAAGGCTATAGAGGATGTGACAAAGAGAGAGAGAAAAAGAGGAATTTAAAATTGATTTAAATTCCAAAAGGCTAAATGACCAAATTAAATAAATTGATGTATTTATTTAATTTAGAGAAAGGATGAAAGGTAAAGTATTTAATTATAAAATTAAATACTTTAGGAACCTTAGGGAAAGGGGAAATATTAAATAAATAATTTATTTAATTAATATTGATGAAATAGACAGATGAAGGAGATGGGCTTGACCATATGGATGCAGTCAAATTTGGATGTCTACATTTTGCCCCTCTTTGAAATATTGTTAAAATAATAGTGTTTTGAAGAAAAATAAAATGCAGATGACTCTATAGAGGAAGCAACTAGAAAATGATGCCCCAGCATGGGAGGAATTACGTGAGCTACCCAAATCGAGGGAAATGAAAGGAGATGCCCCAATCTCATAACAGAATGACCATGACAGAGGAATTGAGGAAAAATGGTAGGGTATGCCCCCTCGAGAGGGTGATTGGGGAACAAAAAGGGCCTCTAGTGACTTCTCGATATGAAGAAACAAAAGGTACGGTTGAATAGAGCTCAAAAAACCATGAAGATTGAGTTTTGAATGGAGGCAAACAAACACACGATTTGCAAATGGTAGGCCTGAGAAGTTAGAGGATTAGTTGAATTAAAAAGAAGTTTAAATAAAGGGAAAAAATACCCTTCACTTAAAAAAGGTTAAAATGGAGGGAAAAAGTTATGTAAGGTAATTTTGGAAATTACTATTCCTCATGTGCACACTTGGCAGTTGAGTGAGAAAGAGTGAAGAGAAGAGGAAGTAGATGAGGAGACAAGGATGTTGGAGGTTTACAATTCTGACATCATCCACCAGGGGGACGAGATACGACGGTTCTTCCACGAGCACACAAGTTCCACGCCAAGTTAGGTTCAAAACCCTCTTTATGATTTTAATCATTTTATGATGTATTTTTAGATTTTAATGATTTTTGAAAACATGGGTTTTGGGATTGGGGTAGTTTAGAAAAATGGGTTGGGGGAAAATTTTTGATTTCGTCGAGTAGGTAGGAAGAATTGTCTATTAGAGGTGAAGGAAAGGGGGGTGAATTTTCCCAATTAGAAGGTAAATACACCTAGAAAAATAAAAAGAGAGGCCCGAAAAGGGCCAAGGGAGAACAAGGGAGGGTGGATTTGCCCTGGGATCGGAAAGATCCACTTGAAAGATCAAACCAAGGGGAAGGGGCAACTACACCCATCAGAGGGGTGACCTTGCCCATAAGAGGGGTGACCCTGCCCCAAGAGGGGTGACCTCACCCGAGATAGGGCGACCCCGCCCGGGTGCAGTTGCCCATCTGGGGGCAAGTTTTCTCGCCCGTTGGGGTGGGTGTGCCCACAACCTGAGCGGGCTCACCCCATGTCGAGGTGGGATCACCCACGACTAGGGTGGGATCACCCACCACCAAGGCAGATTCACCCAAGGGGAGGACAGGGAAGATAGAAAAAAAGAAAAAAGAAAACAAGACTATGAGGAATGGGTAAAATGTGGGCCAAAAAGGGGAAGGGGAAAAATTAGTGAAAATAAAGCCCAGGACTTGGGAAATAGACAAGAGGGAGGAGATGGGGAAAAAGATAAGATGAATGACATGTGGTGTTTGGTGTGAATGCAGAGCTTCAACAGTCTGTGAACATGCAAGAGGAGATCAGATGTGTTGGAGGCAATGATAGCGGCCATGAACATAGCGGACCATGAGGCTCTATCACAGGCAAGATTGTTGTATTTATTAGGATACCCTATGATGAGAGCTCATCGAGAAATGTTGATAGCCTTGATTGAGTGTTGGAGTTTAGAGACTTCTACTTTCCATCTCTCAACAGGGGAGATGACTGTGATGTTGGAGGATGTGTGACGAATACTAAGGCTACCTATAGCAGGCCACCTAGTGAGTGTGACGACATCAGAGGGGGTGAAGATCGATTATACCATGTGGGTGTTATTTGGACAAGATGACCTTCATGTGTAGAGGAAAAAGTTGGATGTGGACTGATGCCTGGCATAGGGGGTGTCACCACTACCAGTATACCTATGCAGACTCATTAGTAGATTGTTGTTACCAGACCAGAGTGAGTGCTTCTATAGCCTGAGCTACATGGAGGTGATATGACACATTGTCGAGGGGAGAGAGGGGTAGTTCGCATGGGGTACATGTGTACTAGCACAACTATATAGAGACATGCACATCATGTACTACCAAGAGGCGCTTAGCATGACATAGGTGACGTTGCTACAGGTATGGACCTAGGAGCACATCAATGTTGTCAAGCCAATAGTCGTGAGAGAAAGATTGGAGGATGATGCAGCACTAGTAGCTTATTGGTGCGGGTCATAATACGGTTGGGTGTGGAAATATGAGGGCTTTGGGGATCTGGACAGATGGATGAGGACATCGGATAACCTTTAGGAGGAGGATATAGTGTGGAGGTCATACATGACATGACATTTTTCACGATGGAGGAGAGATGAGGAGAGGTAGAGAGGCTACTTCTGCACCAGATGCTTCATAGTCAGAAGGGAGCCACATATAGTGGAGGCACATAGAATAGATAGGGTGACTAGACAGTTTAGGCTGACGCAGGATTTTCTACGTGGACCAAATAGATTTTGATGGATCATGCGAGAGCGGCCATGGGGAGAGTCAATTTCACTGAGGTTTGTGAGAGATCATTGAGAGATATTGTAGTTGGTACCCTACCCAGTTAGGACCAGGGGGAAGTAGATACAGGAGTGATAGTTCGATACGTCGTGTGGCATACCTGTCGAAAGCCTCCTTGGATTACTCCAGAGGAGCCAATTGTGGGGGCACTAGGGTTTGGGCTAGAGGATGATCTTCGATTGGCAAGCCAGAGGAGAGGGAGGAGGGGACAACAGAGAGAACAGGAGGCAACTAGAGTAGTAGGGCAATAGGGGGATGCATGGGTCACAGGACAATAGGACAGAGGACAAGGTGAGGTTGGGGCCATAGAGCAATAGGAGAGGATGAGGAGGAGGAGGATACAATGGAGGAGAGCCAGAGTGAGGATCAAGGAAGAGGAGGGGAGAGATGACATAGGGATGGGGGAGAGGGACGGGAGAGGGCAGGAGATAGTTGGAACAACAGGGTAGTAGGATAGAGGACAGATGGCGGTTGGGGCCACAAAGTAGCATGAGAGGGTGAGGAGGAGGAGACCACAAAGGAGAGCCCAAGTGGAGATCAAGGCAGAGGATGGAAGAGATGAAGTAGATGTGGAGATGATGGATGAGAGAGATGAGGTAGAGGTGGAGGTGATGGATATGGATGTTCATGATATTCCCCCATTGGCCATGGTGTCACCTATAGTAGAGGATCCAATTATACTATTGAGAGGTGCCATGGCAAGATTACAAATCACCAAGCAAAGACTAAGAGATGCAGAGGCTACGAGATGTAGAATAGAGGCTAAGGTGAGCATGTTGTGAGTAGAGGTGGCTAGTGTGTGGGTAGAAGGAAAGATGATTTTTAGAGATGTAGTTGATTCAGTGTCACAGCATAAGGAGGAGTTACGAGTAGAGAGGGATAGTCTGCAAGCTGAAGTGAGACAGCTATGAGCATAGATGACTCAGCTAGAGGGAGGGGTATCCAAAGAGCATGAGGAGGTAGTGGTTGTGAGATGGGATCGAGATAGGCTAGAGGAAATGGTGACCATACTGTAGGTGAGAGGATAGCGAGAACCTAGAGGATCAACAAAACAGGTATCCGCAGGGACCATGGCAGAGGTAGAGAAGGACCTTGATGATTTGAGGATATAGGTGGAGGGGCTACTGAGAGAGAGGACTAAGATGAGATGGGAGCAAGACAAGATTCATGATAGATTCAAGGTAGAAAATCAGATAGTGGGATACATGGGGCTGATGTAGGAGAGGGATGATACTATGAGGGTCTAGGTACAGACCTTGTAGACAGAGAGGGATGCAACACAGACACAAGTTCAAACCCTACAGGGTGAGAGGGATGCAACATAGATACAGATGCAGACCTCGCAGAGGGAGAGGGATGCAGTAGTGGCATGGGCACAGGTTGTAGAGAGATAAAGAGATACAACATAGGCTAAAGCACAGGCAGCGCAGGGTGAGGGTGGTGAGACGGGGGAAGAGCTGCATAGATTGCAGGAAAAAATATAGGCTATGGAGGCTGAGAGGGATAGGGCCATAGAGTAGGTGTCATGGATGGGGCCAGAGATAGATTAGCTGAGGTTGGAACAGGACGCATGGGTGCAAGAGTGGAGATCCATATGTGGATCCTGGGACAAATACAGGGGAGAGCGGGACGTAGTCAGATATCAGGCAGCGGAGCGGGATGAGTATATGCGAGATGCCAGATATTATATGGTGGCCTACTATACATCAATGCCAGAGGAGCAGTGGGTACCTCCCTATGTTCGAGCGAGGCCACAGATGTTAGCCCCATCCCAGTCAGGAGGGACACGTACTCATGGATACAATAGCTAGAGAGAGACTCCTCCACGTAGAGGGGGAGTGCCAGACTCACCCCAGAGATCTCATGTAGGCAACTCATAGTAGAGAGGGGAGAGGACAGGTGATAGGATACTAGTTTTTTATAGGTGCATGATGGATTTACAGTACATAGCAAGAGAGGTCAAAGTTGATCTGGAGCCTTGTATTTGTACTTTATTTGATGATATGTGTGATGGATATGTAGTTTGATTAGATGATGGACATTATAATGGACTATATGATGGACATTCATATTTTTTATTTTTATATATAATATGTGACTACCCTTATTGACACTATGTGATGCATATATGATGGATGATTTTATTTATGTATATGTGTATTTTTATGATTTTATTATGGATGATCATTATCATATGATGTATGGATAGGCTTATGATTATTTATGTTAATTCTTATATGATGACTAACGTGTACGATGCAAGATGTGATGATTGATTTATGACTTAATATGCTATGGATATGGATCTGACAATTTTTTGATGCAGGTGGTGATGTATGCAATATGTTAATGATATGGATTAATGTGGAAATAAATGATTGATGAGATGAATTTAAGATGCTTAGAATAACCAAATATAATTAATCTAAACAACTTAAATTAAATATGAGAGAATAGTGAGATGAAATGTAATGAACCTATAATGTGGGATGAGATGCAATTAAATTTCTTACAAACACTAAGGGATGAATGAAATGCAATGTGGATGGTAGATGAATTTTATTTGTGATCATGCTTGCTTTAGCTTATATAAAATAAAGGTGTGGGATATGTGAGTGAGACGGCCTAACATGAAATGCATCATGAACATGAGTGTTAATAAGGACTTGCATAGTAATGAGGATAGGTGGTAGGTGTGGTGTTGGTTTAATGACAAGTACTTTCCTTGTAATAATTATAAAATTAAGGGAGGATGGGTACAAAATTGCACCTGTCAAGAACCATAGGTATCCTGAAAAGAATGAGAGATGGAAGGATGAATGTTTGCACAACCATAATCATAGGTCATAGGTCAAGTATGGATGCAATGCAATGAAGTTGATCAAAATGCAATCCTAATGTAATTTTCCATTTTTGGAGCACTAATTTTTGCTATAGCATAAGACACCAGGTACCATGGTATGTGAACCAGGGTGAATTAGCGTCTAATGTATAAAACAAACACAAACCCCAAAGTTGCGAAGACCTTGGTGAGGCCAGGCATTGGGATAACCACAAGCACAAAACGATGCCCCAGTATAACACAAGACCTCAAGGATCTTGGTGGGTACCACATGGGACAACCAGGAAGACAACAACAAAGCAAAAAAGATCAAGGTATTCCCCTATATTAATCAATCAAAACACACCATAATATGACAGATCATGGCGGCCTTAACAAGTTATGATAGGGAGCTCAAATTATAAACAAAAGCCAAAAGTATCAAAAGATCACAATCAATTTCAAAATTTCCTTTGTCATAGGATCAAGAGGATGGATGGGGTTGATGAGGTATGTTAAGAAGGATGCATCATGTTGAGACCAAAGATGGATACTAAACTAAAAGATCAATAAATGACGCAAGAAATTTTGAAACCAAATGAGTCTCATGATATGAGTGGATCTCATTTGTGAAGAACCAACTAGATAAGGACATACCTGATGACAGGACACAAGACATGAAACACAAGATTGACACACCCTAAAAACCTAGGGGCTCGAGGGCCGATCAAAGATTAGCCTTTCCTTTGTGAAAATGTAGAGCCCTCATAGTTCAAGAAAAGACCATGGAGAAAAGTGGAAAGAGGACAAATGGAGATGAGCGATGGAAAACAACATCAAAGAAAAGAAAAGCAAAGCCCTAGGGGTGGATCAAATGATTGACCTTGCCTACATGAAAGATCAGGGGCAACGTAATTCGAAAAGGACTAAAAGATGGACCAAGGATAAGAGCATAAAGGGGACAATGGATGACCAAAACAAGATGGAAAAAATGCCTCAGGGGCGGATCAAATGATCAGCCTTGCCTACCTTAAAGCGCAAGGGTAACGTAGTTTGACAAGGACCAAAAAGACTGACGGGACGTGATGGAATCTAAATGAAGACTGACACGATGAAGGATCCTATATGGACATAAAGGATTGACAAGACAACAAGACTGACAACATAAGCTCAGATTAGGATAACAGTCCAGGATGACAGATAGCAGATGAATATTGTTCAATGCTCAACCAAAATATACCAAGCGACCAGATAATGGGTGTGGATGGAAGGAGAGGATGAGATGTCAGGATATGAGATCAAGATGGATGGAAGCATCAAGTAACTAGGATGCAAGGTAGATAATGATTAATCCCTTCACGAATGGCGCCTGTGACTAGGTTTTCACCAAACATACTTATCCAAGGTGCCACCAAGGGTGGTTTTCACCATAGGATGAATTATTTCTCTTTACTATTTTTGCATTTTTTCAGATTTTTTATTTTTTTGATATTTTTGACAATTTTTTTACTTTTTATGTTTTTTGTGGATTTTGCAGGATAAGATACCCTAGCTGACTTAAGTGTAGAACCTTTTCAAGTGCATAATGTTAATGGGCTCCTCTAGGGGCTCTCCTTCAAGTGTAGCAAGTCTATAGGCCCCTGATGCATATTTTAGAGTGATGACATAAGGACCAAGCCAATTTGCTTCAAATTTTCCCTTCTTTTCTTAGTCTTGTTGAGTGCGTTGATTCTCCTTGAGGACTAAATCACCAACATTGAACTAGCGAGGATGGACCTTCTTGTTGTAGCTTCTTTTCAGATGATTTTGATAGGCTTGAAGGTGGTCATATGCTTTAATTCATCTTTCATCTAGGAGTTCTAGTTGGTTGAGTCTTGCAACTCGAGTGTCTTCATCGCTGATAAGATTTTTTAGGAAGATTATTAATGATGGGATTTATACCTCAATCGGAAAGATGGCTTCAGCACCATAACAAGGGAGGGAACCAATGGGGGTGCAGATGGAAGTACAGTATGCCCAAAGGGTGGAATGGATGTGAAGGTGTCAATCTCGACCAGTATTGTTGACTACCTTTTTAAGGATCCTGATGAGGGTTCTATTAGTGGCTTATGCCTGACCATTAACTTGGGGTTAATAAGGCCTATACCAACGATGTTGGATATGGAAGGTGTCACAAAGGTGTTTCATAGCTTGGTTCTTGAAAGGCTTCATGTTGTCAAAAATCATGGTTGATGGTATTTCATATCTGCAGAGAATATGGAAGAGGATAAATTTGGAAATCTAAGTACCTGTGATTTGTGAGAGTGGAATCACTTCCACCCACCTGGTGAAGTACTCAATTATGGTAATGATGAAGGTATGGCCATTGGAGGACAGGGGATATATCTTTCCGATTAGGTTGAAACCCCACTAAGAGAAGAGACATGGTGCTACAAGAGGCTGCAGGTCTTGTGCTAGAGTATGTATTAGATTGGTGTGTTGTTGACAAGGTAAGCACTTCTTGACGAATTCACAAGAATCGTGTTCTAATGTAGGCCAGTAATAGCCTACGTGGAGAATTATCTTATCTAGGGCAATGCTATTTGAGTGGGCCCCACATACACCACTATGTACTTTTTTTAATGCAATGTGGGCTTTAGTCTCGTTTAGACATCGGAGGAGGGTTCCATCATACCCATGTTGATAGTGTATCACCTACGATTATGTAATGGGATGTTCATTGGATGAAATACTTACGTTGGTTTCATGTGAGATTAGGAGGTAGGATTTTGTCATGAAGGTAGGTATAGATATCATGGTACCATGGTGATGTGGGACCTATAATGTCACACACCATCTCACTCTTCAGAATATCATATGTTGGGATTAACAATTGTTCAACGAGAAACTTACACTATGCTTTGTCTTTGGGCATGTCAATTAATGAACCAATGGTAGCCATGGCATCTACTTCTTTGTTCTAGACTCTTGAGATCTAATCAAACTAGATGGAATTGAAATACTTCTTGAAGTCATCAACCATGCGTTTATAAGGTAATAGCCTATCATCTTTTGTGAGAAAATCATCATTGACCTATTTGATGATTAATTGAGAATCACCAAAAACTCTTAGGTGGGTCATATGCCACTGGATTGCAATTTTGAGGCTAGTAAGAATAGCTTCATATTCAACTATGTTATTTGTGCATGAAAAGGCCAATCTAAATGAGTTTGGTAAATAATCTCCTTGGGGAGTGATGAGCAAGATTCCTGCCCCTAATCCATTGTGTGTGTACGACCCATCAAAGTACAATTTCCATGTGGTCACTTCTATTACTGTGAAGACTCCTTCATCAGGAAATTTTGTTGTTAGGGGGTTAGGCATCTACTAGGGGAGCATCTTCCAGCTGATTAGCTATCACTTTTCCTTTAATAGCTTTTTGTTCCACATATTCTATATCAAATTCAATCAGAATCATGACCCACTTAGCCATGAGACTAGTTAGAATTTCCCTGGATAATAGGTATTTGAGTGGATCGACCTTGGAGATGAGCTTTACTGGATGATTGAGCATGTAATGTTGAAGTTTTTGTGAACTGCAAACCACAGCTAGGCAGGATTTTTCCATTGGGGAATAATTAAGCTCATAACCCACGAGGGTTTGGCTGATGTAGTAGATTTCTCTTTCCTTTGATGACTCATCATGTCATGCCAGCAATGCCCCCAGTGCCACTAAAGTAGCAAAAATATACAATAGGAGTGGCTTACTAGGAATTGGTGGCATAATGATTGGTGGGTGAGCCAAATATTCTTTGATTTTTTCAAAGCCAAGTTGACACTACTGAGTCCACTTAAAAGCATTGTCCTTCTTTAGGAGATGGGTGAATGACTGACACTTGTTGGCCTATTGAGTTATGAATTGTCGGATGGATTGCAATTTACCCTGAAGGCTTCTTAGTTGTTTGAGGTTATGCATCGAAGGCATATCCATGATTGCTTTTACTTTCACTGGATCAACTTCTATACCTCTTTGGGAAACAATGAAACCCAGTAGTTTTCCTGATGTGACCCCAAAGATACATTTCTTTGGATTTAGCCTTAGCTTACACTACTCTAAATGCTCAAAGATCTTCTTGAGGACCACAGGGTGTTCTTCCCTTATTCTTGACTTCCCTAATAGATCACCAACATAATCTACCATTATTATATGAATGAGATCATGGAAGATTATGGTCATTGCTCGCTAATAGGTTGCCCCCGCATTCTTAAGACTAAAAGGCATGACATTATAGAAAAACATGCCCCAAGGCATAATGAAGGATGTCTCATGTTGGTCTTTGGGCGCAATCTAATCTGATTGTATCTAGAGCAACCATCCATAATGGAAATAATTTTGTGCCCTACAATGAGGTCAACCAACATGTCAATGTTTGGCAAAGTAAAATCATCTTTGGGACAAGCCTTGTTGAGATCATGAAAGTCTATACATACTCTAATAACACTATTTGGTTTGGCTACGACACTACGTTTGAGATACATTATGAATAGTCAATGGGTCTAATGAATCCAACATCTAATAGCTTCTCCAATTCTTTCTTAACCAATAGAGCTACTTGGGGGTGCATTTTTCAAAGCTTTTGTTTGATAGGCTTGGCATTGAGACATACATCTAGGTGATGTACCACTAAAGCAGGATCAAGGCCCGACATGTCTGAATATTTCCATGCAAAGTTGGTGATGCCTTCTTTGAGAAGCTTGATGATGGTAGAATGTTCTTCCTCTGACAATGCTTTAGCTACATATGTGATTTTGGGATCCTCTTTAGTTCCCAAATTTATTTCGTGTGTTTCTTCTATCAAGATGGATGATCATTCAAATAATTGAGTTCCTACAAGGGGAAGATGAACATCCCCATCTTCTAGCACCTCATCGAGGTTTTCGCTATCAAATACACCCTTTGTTTTTACTTTTTCTAGGTCAAGAAGCACCTTAGGGAGGTTTTCACTAGGTGACCCTTTTTTATTTTGCTTCTCTTTACTTTTATGATTAGGGTGTTCATCTTCCCCCAATCCCATAAGATGCACATACTGGTCCATTGTGGGAAAGGTATCGATAGGTGTGCTACCACGTAGGTCCCAATCTCTGAGTTCAGGATGTTTAATGGATAGGATAATGGTGCAAATGTATAAACAGTCGAACATGGAAGAAAGGTCAGTGTGATCTACATCATTGTATGTGTGTATGATGGATTCCTCCTCTAGTATGTCTTCAAGGAGACTATTGCTCTTACTGACATTGTTAGAGGAACTAGATGATGTTATAGGTCCCTTTTGTTTTGTGTCATGACCCAAGCCTTAGTATCTTGGTCTTATTGTAGCCTCAATATGGTGTTTCCTTCCTTGCTCTTCGGTGCCAAGGCCTCCTGACCCCCTGATAATTGTACTTCTCTACAAACTTAGAGGGCCAAGGATAGTTCTCCTGGATATATTCTTTCAAAGGAGGGGAGGGATCAGGTTCCTCATGGTAAACCCATTGGCTTATGTCATCTTCTGCACATCTTGTCTTAATTGAGGAGAGTGGTAAGTACTGGTTCCGACATTCTTGGAGCTCAAAGTGATAGTCTTGTCTTCTAGTTTCAGTGTAGACTATGAAGGTTGACCATATGTGTGTGGTCAGGGTGGCATAGTTTCCACGTTCAAAGTTGTGCACATCTCATATTCACCACATCCCTTGTCAATGATATGTACTTTAGTAAGAGTGGAATTAGATGTGGATGGAGTGGATGAAGTGGTGGCTAATGCAGTGGTAGATGATTGGGATGATGATGTCTGAGGTGGTCCTAATTACACTCTAGGATAATAGTGGGAATGAGGAAAAGAAGCTTCTAATGTGCAGAAATATTCAAATGGTTGGGGATTCGCATGTATGGTAACTTCTACCCCATTGAATGGGAATTTTAGACATTGCTGGTATGTGGATGGAATGAATTGCATGGCATGAATCCATGGACGGCCAAGGAGGAGGTTATAGGGGAGTTCTAGATCAAGGACATGACAAGTATTGTATTGAACAATTGGACCAACCTAGATTATACGACATATTGTTGCTTCAGAATCACGCTCCACATTATCATATGCCTTGATTGTGATGACTTGATTATTTAAATCAGCATGGTTGTATCCAACTTTTTTTATGAATTTCAATGTACAAAGGTTTAGGGCAGAACCATTATCTACCAAGACCCTTTTTACTTTGTGACGGTTTACCAGGACCTCTAGATGAAGGGGACGATTATGATTGGAGTCAATGCAGGGCATGTCGTTTTGGCTAAAACCTAGTTGATAGGTGGTGGAGAGGTGCCCTAACAATGCTTGAAATTGCATAGGGTCTATGTCATTAGGAACTTGGGTGTCCCATAAGGCCTTATTTAGGATTTCTTGGTGTACGGGAGAAGACTTAAGCAAGTGAAAAATGGATATATGTGTTGAAGTCTTTCCCAGATGGTCAAGAATTTTGTATTCATAACTCACAAGTTGGGATTGGGTGGATGCAAAGGCTCCAGGGACTATGATACAGGTTTGACAGGTGGTGACAACACATTGTGGATCCTTTCCTTTTATGTGTATCATAGATACACATGGTTCCACTTGTTCGATATGCATGATGAATCCTTCATAGTTAAGGGGCACATTTTTGTAACTGATGTTATTGGTGTTGTTATTCTGATCATTGTTGTTGTGAAGTCCTTGGTTTGAGTTTGATGTGCTAGGACCTTGATTATGCTTTGAGAAAGAATTTTGATATATCTATAATTGAGCATTGGATGATGGTGTCATGTTGGCATCCACATGTATATCATGTTGAAAAATGAGGTCTTTTCTTAGCTTAATACTCTATAAAAATTTAATATTGCTGTTCTAAGTAAGTCTTTTCTTTGTTACATATATTCTTTGTGGGTGATTATCTTGACTAATCCATTTTACTATTGTAAAATGTAGAGAGAATTATTTAGAAGAACTTGACAGGATAATAGAAGGATCACACAAGATATACCATGGAGAAACCCTTTCGGGAAAAAACTCCACCAAGAATTATTCTATTATTCAAACTATGAATTACAATAGCTCCAATTCTTGCTTGAGAATGCTTCTTCTATCTTTACCAATCTTCTTCACACCTGCAATAACAATTACAATAACTCTATTCAACTTGAATGAGATATAGAGACAATATGCAACCTTGTAATCTCCAAATGGTGATAATTACAATGCACAAGCTCAAGCCCTTGAAAAGGTACACCATATTCCTTCAAGTTGAGTTATTCAGTGAATACTAAAGCTTAAAACATGTGCTTCATGCATTTGAGTGTCCCAAACTGAAGCTACAACTTCTCCTTCACTTCGGTGATAATTCCAAAGCTCTTCCTCAAAGTTGGTTCCCGTAAGTAAAGCTACTTAACTGAGCCTTTAGAAATATCTTATCATGCATGAGAGGTAATTCCAATAAAGCATCTTGAGTGCCCAAGTTGTCTCCAAGTGCTTTATAGTTAACTAAAACATTTACTCAACACCATTTCCAAAGAATGGTCATACCTTGTTAACTGGAGGTAGTCCCTATTATTTGTCATACAACTCAATGTTATTAGCCATGCATTACAAGTTAACTTAAGTTAATTACATGCAACTCAAAATAACCAACATGCATGCAACTGAAGATAACTGAACCGAACTGAACTGAACTAAACTGAACTCAACTGAACTCAACTGAACTAAACTGAACTGAACTGAACTAAACTAAACTGAACTGAATTGAATTGATCTGAACTTAACTTAACTGAACTTAACTAAACTTCAAGCATGCAAATGTCAAATCCTAACTCCTAGGATCTTTACATGCATTCAAAAGTGTTAACTGTTACTCTGTAAAGTTAACTGGACACAAGGTGAGTTTCACCTTACCATGTGAATGTCCCATGTGTCCCTATTATTTAGGAACTCACTATGGATGCCTTCACATGATTCTTACATTTAGAATTAATTACAAATGTCAATAATCATGATTATTTCATCAAATATTAATCTCATCCTAATCTTAGTGTTGTTGAACACATTCCAAGAATCTAGGAGATACATGAAATAATTAATGTTTAGGATTTGCAATTGAATGGCAACCTATTTCCAACATTCTCCCACTTGAAATTATACATTGCAATTATTATAAAACAAGGAATAATAAAACAAGTACAAGACTCAAGGCCAATGGCCTTCTTGCACCAACTAATCAATTCATGCTAACTTCAAATGCAACCTGCATAATCATGAAGCTTCAAGCAAATGATTAAAACCAAGAGAACTTATCTGTATGGTTTCATAAGATAATCTGTAACATTAATTAAAGTGTTAACTTTCTCAATTAATACCTTCCCATTATCAACCAAACCATTACCTTTCCCAAGCCTCTGGCCAAACCACCTCTTTAGAGGCATGCTAAACCACCAGAGTGTGTTGAATTCACATTCAACCAAGGTGTAGGCTCCTCGATCTTTTCTGTTGAAATTTTTTTCTTACAAGTAACCATTCCAACAAATGTTTCTTACCATAAGAGAACTCCAGCCTCACCTATTTCTCCAAGTATCCATGAGGACCTGTAACCAACCAATCCATGCCAAACTCCAAATGCAACACAACACTTTCATGAAGTAATCAAGCAAATGATTAATGTACCCAAAACTTAAGAGAACTACACAAGATCATTGTCAAAGCTCCAATCATGAATCAGGAACATAAACATGACATCCATGATCTAACCATCTCCTCTTAGGAGATCACATGCATCATAACATACTTATACATCCTAGTCTCAAGAGAACCATGTAATATGCCAAAACTCTAATCTAGAGTCAAGAGTTAAACCATGACATAATAGCAACCACTCTAAACCAAGAATGAACCATATCCCCAATCACATGAAGATAACCTTACCAATGATGCATCCAAGTCACTGCCAATAACTCCCACTGAACCGTGATACCGAGTCACACATGGCATCGTGACTACCATCCTCTCTAGGAAGATTACTCTGAAACATGAAGCAAAGAGTTATCACAAACAATATTAGCTGAAATAACCAATGCATCATTACTATTATCTGAGGACTCCTCTGTAGAAGAATCAGAACTCTCTTTCTTGTTCTTACAATCCTTCTTCACATGTCCTGGTTTCCCACAGTTCCAACACTTTACCTTACTTCGTCCTTCTGACTTACCCTTCCCTTCCTTGTTTCCCTTAGGCTCCTTTTTCTTAGGCCTACCTTTTACAAACAAGGCATCTTGGATTTCCTCCTTAGATTTCCTCCTCATCTCCTCTGATAGGAGAGTAGGAATAATGTTGTCCATCTTTGGATCTACACCATTACCACTAATTGCAACAATTAGATTTTTCCAAGAATAATTAAATGTTGTGCTCTTGAATGACCATCTTTCATTTTCAATGAATATAATTTCCTTTTCAGATACAACTTATTGGTGAGACTCTTAGTTTGATAAATATCCCCTATTCTTTTCCATAATTTATATGCACTAGTTTCCATTGAAACATTTAAAAGAACAGCATCAGCAAGACATAACCTTATTGTTCCTCTTGCCTTTTTATCTAACTTAGCCCAATCTTCATCTGAAATAGTTGTAGGTGTCTTTGTCTCATTATTAACCACTAACCACTGATCTCTTTCTTCAAGAAGATCTTCCATTTTTAATTTCCACATTTCATAGTTAGAACCATTGAACCTTTCAATCTCTAACCTTGAATTCATTGTAACAAAACTTAATTCCAAAATCAGCAAATAACAAAAATAATAAGAGCTCCCACTAAGCTAAAAAACCTCCAATATTTTAAGAGAAAGACATCCCAATACTCTACCCAACCTTAGCTCTGATACCAAATGTTGAAAAATGAGGTGTTTTCTTATCTTAATACTCTATAAAACTTTAATATTGTTGTTCTAAGTAAGTATTTTCTTTGTTACATATATTCTTTGTGGGTGATTATCTTGATTAATCCATTTTACTATTGTAGAATGTAGAGAGAATTATTTAGAAGAACTAGAGAGGATAATAGAAGGATTACACAAGATATACCGTGGAGAAACCCTTTCGGGAAAAAACTCCACCAAGAATTATTCTATTATTCAAACTCTGAATTACAATAACTCCAATTCTTGCTTGAGAATGCTTCTTCTGTCTTTACCAATCTTTTTCACACTTGCATAACAATTACAATAACTCTATTCAACTTGAATGAGATATAGAGACAATATGCAACCTTGTAATCTCCAAATGGTGATAATTACAATGCACAAGCTCAAGCCCTTGAAAAGGTATGCCATATTCCTTCAATTTGAGTTATTCAGTGAAGACTAAAGCTTACAACATGTGCTTCATGCATTTGAGTGTCCCAAATTGAAGCTACAACTTCTCCTTCACTTTGGTGATAATTCCAAAGCTCTTCCTCAAAGTCGGCACCCTTAAGTAAAGTTACTTAACTGAGCCTTCAGAAATATCTTATCATGCATGAGAGGTAATTCCAATAAAGCATCTTGAGTGCCCAAGTTGTCTCCAAGTGCTTTATAGTTAACTGAAACATTTACTCAACACCATTTCCAAAGAATGGTCATACCTTGTTAAATGAAGGTAGTCCCTATTATCTATCATACAACTCAATGTTATTAGCCATGCATTACAAGTTAACCGAAATTAATTACATGCAACTCAAAATAACCAACATGCATGCAACATGCACTTGCATGCAACTGAAGATAACTGAACCGAACTGAACTGAACTGAACTGAACTGAACTGAACTGAACTGAACTGAACTAAACTGAACTGAACTGAACTGATTCTGAACTGAACTGAACTGAACTGAACTAATTTGAACTAATCTGAACTTAACTTAACTGAACTTCAAGCATGCAAATGTCAAATCCTAACTCCTAGGATCTTTACATGCATTCAGAAATGTTAACTGTTACTCTGTAAAGTTAACTGGACACAAGGTGAGTTTCACCTTACCATGTGAGTGTCCCATGTGTCCCTATTATTTAGGAACTCACTATGGATGCCTTCACATGCTTCTTACATTTAGAATTAATTACAAATGTCAATAATCATGATTATTTCATCAAATATTAATCTCATCCTAATCTTAGTGTTGTTGAACACATTCCAAGAATCTAGGAGATACATGAAATAATTAATGTTTAGGATTTGCAATTGAATGGCAACCTATTTCCAACATATCACCCCAATCAATAAGATCCTGGATGTACATTTTCAAACCTTGACACTTATTTAATGTATGCCCTTTAATCCTGTGGAACTCACAATATTCATTTTCCTTAAACCAGTTTGGTTTAGGTTTGGATTCATCTAGGGATTTAGTCACAGGATATCTAATTAGGTAATTGGCTTGCAAGAGCCTATTAAACACGACACTTAGGGGTTCTCCTAATGGAGTGAATTGACATTTTTTACCCCCTTGATTGTTTTGATTGGATTACTAGGATGGACAAGGTGCCTCTTGAGGCACTAATATGGCATTAGGAATTGGTTGTTGAGGAGGAGGATATTAATGCTTCTAGGAAGAATTAGCCACTTGGACATGTTTGGTGTCAGTGACACCATCATTGACAACATTTTTGTTTTTGTTCCAATAACGAGGCTTGTCTCTGGACAATTTCTCTTTATCATAATTAAATATTTTGACTATCCCTTTGGCAATGAGGGATCTCTCAAGAATAGGACCTTTTTCCACTATTTCTATGAAGGTCGTCACACAATGGAGCCTAAAGTTGTGGGCCACATCCAGATGGAAATTTTTGATGAAGAAGGTGACCATGTCATTTTCCCTTAGCAGGGATTTCATGTGACTGGCTAGGGCTCGCCATCTTTGAAGATAGCTTGTAAAGGTTTCTCCCTCATGCTATTTTTCCTTTAGGAGGTTTAGTGTATCGATATCCTTCTCTAGATTGAAGGAGAAGTGGGAGACAAACTCTTCTTAAAGTTGAGCAAAGGACTTGATAAATCCTTTCTTAAGACCCATAAACCAATCAAGAGCTATTCCCTATAAACTCCTAGGGAACAATCTCATGAGGTAATTGTCATTATGCATGACTTCTTGACAGTGGGCATAGAACTCTTGAAGGTGAGCCTTAGGGTCTTTGGTTCCTTTATATTTATCAAATTTTGGCATTTCAAAATGCTTTGGGAAAGGAACTAATGAAAAAAAAGGATCAAACGGGTAGGGACAAATGTCCTCAAACTTGAATGATTGTTTGTTGGTCCCAACTTGTAAGTCCTTTAACGCAACTTTGACTTCTTCCAGATCTTGATTGATAGGTGTTGTGAGAGTCAGATTGGATGAACTAGGTTGATTGTATGGAGGATACTATTGATATGATGAAGATGGTGTTGAAGCAGTTGGATCATAAGCAAGTTGAGGTGTGTATGGAGGTGTTTGTTCATACTGATTGGCGTAAGAAAATTGAGGATTGACATAAGGTGGATAGGAGGATGATGGATTTTGATGGTAAGAAGTGGAAGCCGCTTACTGGTATGGTGGTTCTTGTTGATAGTATGAGGTGGATGGGATACCCTACTGGTATTATGTAGTAGCTTGATAGTACGATGATGTGGAAGCCCCTTGTTGGTAAGGCAATAGTTGTTGCTAGTAGTAGGAAGTGGATTGAGCACCTTGTTGATAGGGTGATTGTTGTTGTGTATAGGTTGTGGATGAAATACCTTGTTGGTATCAAGGTTGTTGTTGAGCATAGTATGGATTGGAATAGTAATTGTACACAACATTAGGCTGTTGTGTCACGTATGGAGGTTGTTGTGGATCAGACTATTGTTGGCATGGGTTTGTGTGTGATTGTAGAGGATTAACGTAAGGAGGTAGTTGAGTCCACAAGGGGTTCTGAGCATCACATGAATGTTTTGATTAGGATTGGATGCAACAGCATCAGCGGTGTACGTACTAGATGGGTGGTAAAGATATTGCATGAGAGGATTCCATTGCATTTACATGGGAACATGTGCATGATGGGGTTTTTGTTGATGTTGTTGTGGCTACTAATAAAGTGGGTGAGATGGGATATGTTGTTTTGGGACTATTGTAGAAGCACCATGGGTTGGTTGTGGAGGTTGTGATGTGGTTTGTGTAAGTTAATGTGGTGGTTGTGTAGGAAAGGTAGTGTGTTGTTGACGAATTGAAATGTTTTGCTATGGAATAGTGACGTTTTGTTGCGGGATTGTGACATTTTATTGTGGAGGTTGTTGATGGGGTGGTTGAGATGAAATAGTAGCAACAATGGCATGTTGTGGTAGTGCTTGCGAAGGGATAGCAGTGTGTTGTGGTGGTGCTTGCATCACAGTGGATTGATGAGGATTATCCGGAGGTTGCTAAAATGTAGGAATAATATCTTTAGGTGGTGGTAGTAGATTACTAGCATGTGCAAGTCCTAGAGGTGGCGTCAATGCAAGAAGTGGAGTGCCCCCAATGTTCACAAGTGGTTGATCAGGATGTTGAGGTGGAAGTGGTGGAGCAGACAGAATGTTCTGAGGCATGCCATAGGCATAGGGATCATTAGGATCAGGTGGTTTCATAGAGGTAGCAGATGGAAGGAAATGATAAGTGGCAACTTGGTGTATCACAGAATTTCCAAACTCAGGATGATACCAATTCTCTATAGGTGGACCTTCAGGAACATGTGAATTTCTTGGAACATTTTGTGAAGTCTACAGGTCTTGAGGTGCAGGAAGAGCTTGGGCGCTAGTATATTGTGACATATTAAATTCAGGTGGTGGTTTGACCCCTTTCATGATCAGAGTAGCAAGAATCTTATCCTCACACTCGTTGAGGAGGTGATCCATCATCTGAACATTAGTGGGATTGCTTAGGTATTCATCGACCATGACTTTGGGCTGATTGATCATGTTTTCATCTCCAGGAGGTGAGGTGTTTTGGACATCAATATTGGACTGTGACGATGCACCGTTATGGGGATCTTGAGGGATATTTGTACCATTGTTGGGATCTTGTGGGATGTTTGTAGTGTTGTTGGGATCTTGAGGGATATTCAGCTAGGAACCTTGGCCTTGTTGTTTTGCCATTTGTTTCTTGGCTTGTGATTGAGTTTGAATGGTCATGAAAATGAAAAACTACTGTGTGACTAAGATGTGGTTAAACTCTAGTATGCAATGCCTGAATGATGATTAAAGGATTGGTTTGGTTGGATAGTGGATTAGATAATGGGATTATTTGATAAGGATGAGATTGGATTGGATTGATAGATTGGATGACTAGATAAGGATTAGATTGGATTAGATTGGATAAGATTGATTAATGAAACGATTGATAAGTTTGGATGATTGGATAAGATTGATTGATGAAATGATTGATAAGTTTGGATGATTGGATAAGATTGGACGATGAAAGGGATTATAAACTAGGTTCAAAGATCACCCTTGGTGATTTAAGGTGTTGATTGATCAGATTAAGGATAGGTAGATGATCTTGTGGCACCGAATCCAACTTGAGATGGAAGTGGATTAATGATAGGGTCAAATGATGATGACTAACTTAGGATGGATGGTAATCCTAAGTATTGTAGGATGACGATCGATTTCAAACACCTGGTTCAATTTGGATAATGACTTTAAATGAAGTTCAGAGGATTTGGATTACAAAAACGATGAGGGGTATGCAACCTAGAGATGCTTTATGATGTACCTATATGATTCAGATGATGAATGAATGATCTTCAAGAAATGAAGATACAAATTGACGGTGAATAGAAGATGTAGAATACCTGGATAAAGATCAGACTCGTCTAACCAAGGTGCAGGATTTCCCAACTAAGGGGAAAATTTTCCCAACTAGAGGTTAGGTTTGCCTAACTAGAGGTTAGGTTCGGCTATCTAGAAGTCAAGTTCACCTATCTAGAGGTCAAGTTCACCCAACTAGAGGTCAAGTTCGCCTAACTTCAAGTTAGGTTTGCTTATCTGGAGGTCAAGTTTTCCTATCTAGATGTCAGGTTCATCCAACTTGGGGTCAGTTTCACCCAACTAGAGGTTAGGTTCACCCAAATTCAGGTCAAAGTCACCCAAGTTGAGGTCTGGGTCACCCAACTTAATTTTCAGACTTGTCTAAATCAGAAAAGAGGATCAAATGGATTATTAGAACAGGAAAACGGATGCTCAACACAGTGAAATGGAGGTTCAGAATGGGGAAAAAAATGCTTCGAACAAGAAAACAGACATTTGGAATGAGGAAATGGATGTTCGAAATGGGAAAATGGATGCTCGAAATGGGAAAACGAATGCTCGGAATGGGTAAATAAATGCTTGAAATGGGGACACGGATGCTCAGAACGGGGAAATGGATGCTCAGAATGATTGAACGGAAGGAAAAACTAGTTGTTCAAGGTGCAAAATTGCCCAACTTGGGGTAGGTTCGTCCAACTTAGGGTAGGTTCGCCAAAATTAGGGTAGGGTAACAAAACTTGGGGCAAGTTCACCCAACTCAAGGCAAGTTCGCCCCTGTTCAGGGCAGGTTCACCTGTTTGGTGAAAAGATAGATAATTTTGACAAAAACAGGTTGAGAAAGGACTGAGACAGAAGGCAGGGTCACCCCTTTTCAGGGTAGGGTCACCCCTGTTTAGGGCAAGGTCACCTCTATCAACAAACTTGAACTTGACTTAGGTGAAAACGGCTATGGAAAAGGACCAAAAACACAACAAACAGTAAGAAAAAGGTAAGGTTGACTTGACTCAATAGAAATTCACTGGTTTCACACAAAAAAGATAGTTCAAACAACACAATCCTAAGATTAGTATGAAGGGTATGGCCAACATAGTCCTCTAACTAGGTTGAATAAGGCAACTAGGGAGTCATCGATATACACTCGATACATGAAGCACAACTGTGAACACCAATCTATCACAAGCATGAGTCAGGAACCCCAACAAGGTACTGAAGGCTTAGACCAACTCTTCACGTCTATCTAGGTATCACCCTAGCTTTGACGCTCTACTAGACATGACCTGACTAGATTGGGGTACAAATTTGGCTCTCCCCCATTTGTATACCCCACTGGTATGCATGGTTGGAATCATCCCTTGGGGTGATGAAATCCCCAAGCAAGTCCCGCTAAAAAGAGAACACTAACCATTTTCATCTACTCCCCAGGCTCACAATAAGTGCAAGGAGAAAGCTTTAAACGATATAGTGCCCCTTGGGCAACACAAAGGAATAAGTAAGCTATGATTTCTCTTCACCCAAGATCGCCAAATGGCACAAGGTGATTGGATACATCAATAGCTTACTTTGCAAACACAACACACAATATATTTGACTCCCCTAATTAAAACTATGTGCCTAGATTAATAAGCAAAAATGATAAACAAACTAAACAAACAACGTTGAGATCGATCATTCTGCAAGAAAATGTAAGGAAAACTAGATGCGAAAAATAATTTTCCTAACGTCAATACCTCAGGAAAGACTGCAGAAGTACTTTTAAATTTTCAATTACAATCTAATTGAGATACACTATGAGACAGATTACAGAAACAGAGTATTTAGACAAACACACATGAACACCAAATATATGTGGGAAAACCCTTACGGGAGAAAAACCCACTACACCAAGAGAAATCACTTTGTATTACAATAATCAAAGTTACATACAATTCCAGACTTATCTTTCTGGTGTCATTATATAGCAGCATTCATCATGTACATTCTTCAAACAGAAAACTTTCAGGTTACAGCCTTTACAGATTTTAATCCTTCACTGATATAGTTTGAATTCTTCACACTTCACTATTGATCAAACTACAATCCAACATCAAAACATCTGTAATTGCCAACTATATCCCTGGCGTTCCCTGACTGTCGAGCTCCCTCACAGAACCATCGCAATGAACAGACTCTCAATGGTTCCAATTCGGCTCTTCTAATTCGTCCACGTGATGCCACATCAAAAGTCATACACAGTCAATAGAATTCAAATTACATTGGCATCTCGGTGAGACACTAACATTGTCTCGCTGATGCCACATTAACCTCTTACTGATGTCGCCAAGAGCCTCTGTAGTCACCAAGATATTATATCGAGCTCTAACAAATATACCGAGTCATCACATATTTGTTCTGACTTATCCCTTTCGCCAGAAGGTCATGACATAACACTGAGGTTACACCAAAGTTCCCACATTTACCGAGCACCCAACGGAAGTCGGCAAGACTTACTCCTATTGCCAAGAGTTCATAGCGATATTCATATGCTACTCCAAAGTGTTCACCTGTCGCCAAAACATTTGTCCATCACCGAGAGAACTTACCGATTTATATATGTTTCACCAAAGACTAACTGTCGCCAAGAGTTACCCCAATAGCCATCAACTATCAGCAAGACAAATTCTTATCACTCAGACCTCATAATGAAGTCTAAGACTTATATCGATAACTCCTGAGTAGTCCCTGTCAGCATAGTTTTCTTCTATCACTAAGACCTTCCCCGATAGCTTTGAGTTATACCGAAGATAACACTTAAGTCTTCCTGATGAAACAAAACAAGCAAACACTATCGACATAACATTTTCTTTTGCGGTGACATCTTACCGAGTGAATATGGGTTATTCTGAAGACCTCAATACATGCTCTGTCGGTGAGAGATAAACACTTCACTGAGACATCTCTCTGAATGTTGAAGCCACTTTGAAACTCCAGTCGCCAAGAGTTACGCCAATAAACAAATGAATGGCCTTTCGGCCAAAGCTCTCCCAAGCACTATGAGGTCATAGCGAATACACCAAGCTATAGTGATAGACTCCACAGTGAACCTTTCGGCAAGACAATACCTAGGGCACAGTGACCTATTCAAAATTTGATAAAACAAACTGCTAGTTAGCCAGACAATTAGAATGTCACACTGACATTGCTCTAAAGGAGGTTTCAGCCTGTAATGTTTGAGGCACATATTTCCAACAGAAAAGTGTTAGTAGTTTATCCTCCAATCTTCAACAAGCATGAGACAACTACACAAAATATTAGTAAAATCTATCATAATCATCAACAAGACAAGTTAGGGGGTTAGTATCAACCAAAAGAATAGAAAACAAAATCTGGAAATGAATTTTAAACCACTATTTTACCTTGCAAACACCTCTATTTGGGTCAAGTTTGCCCCTGTTCAAGGAAATTTTTCCCCTATTCAGGGCAAGTTCACCTCTGTGCAGAAAATAGTGAATAAATTTTGTTGATGTCTCTCAAATGGGTTACTCTGCAAGGGGGGTCGCCTTTGTTCAGGTCGGGGCCACCTATCTTGGGGCAGGTTCACCTATCCTAGGGCAGGTTTGCCCCTGTTCAGGGCAGGGTCACCCCTGTTCAGGGCATGGTCGCCTCTGTGTAACCTGAACCTACAAAATATAAAAAAATAGCAAACATGAAAGCAAAAAGACCCGTTTGTAGGTCCCACTGAGCATGCTAGAAATGTGAGTGGTGTTATTTTCCTATCCTAAATGATGCAAAACAGAATGCAAAAGAAGCAAAGTAACACTTCAAAACCTCAAGATTGGGCTACGTTAAACTCAAACAAAATAAAGATAAAGAAAAGAATATTTATAATTTGTATGAGTTGCTCCTTGGTTGGCTCTCTGATTGTCGATAAATGTGTTCTCCTTGATGGAAAATGAGATGAAAATGGATGCAAAATGGAGAGGATGCAATGAAGATTCAAATGATAAAGGTGGGTATTTTGATAGGTGAGTAGAATGTGTAGACACCAAAATTTGGTTTAAGCCTGCGACTTCCATATTCTGCATAATTCGTATTATTCATGGTCATGATTAAATAATGTCAATTATTTAATTATTCATCTTAACATTAATTCTTCTATTAATTAAATAATTTCAATTATTTAATTAATTCACTTTTCTTTATTTCTTCTATTAATTAAATAAACACTTGTTATTTAATTATGTTACTAATTAACCTTATTTGTCTTGTCAAATTAAATAAATCATTATTTAATTTATTCTTTATCATATTTCAACTATAATTAAATAAATTCTTAATTTATTTAATTATTCATTTAAAAGTCCTTTCATCACTTAGTTAAATAAATATTATTTATTTAATTATCCTTTGAATATTGTCTCTTGAATTAAATGAATTATTTAATTCATAAATTATATTTTAACACATTCTTCTATATTTTAGATAATTATGTGAGTTATCTAAGTATTCACGTTTACTTGACTCGACATCTAATTTAATCGTTCAGTCAACTATTGATTTAATGTCGGAGTGGCGTCTTCGAGTAATCTCTTCGTCAAATCATGCAATCCTCTAGTTCTAACTCATTTGCGTGCACATGCATATTAATTAAATATTCTTATTTAATTAATTAAGTGTTGTGTGTGCGTTTGAACAGAGAGTTGCTTTAATAAATCTTTATATTTGTCATGCAAAGATAATTCTTATGTCTTTGAATGCCGAACTGAAGATTAAATCATTTATTTAATCTTTAATTCTATTTCTAATTCGAATCACTCATGTCATCACTGTCAGTTAACAGAATGCATGAGTAATCAGTCAATCTCAACCATCTGTTGATCTTTCGATCTTGACCTGTCGTTCGAATAATCAATTTTCTATAAATTGATTTGTCATTCTTCATTCCAATCTCTCTCGCGAATTTTGTAACTTTGGAGAGCACTTTTGTCTTGAATCTTCGATATTTTTCTAATCACTATCTTAGGCTATACTTGCACGAACTTGAAAATCTGAGGGCAATTATACTAACAAGCAAAATGGAGAAGGGCAATCGAGATGAATCATAGAAATACGTTTGAAAATTGGTGAGATTGTTCTAGGTTTAATTACGTTTTTACTTTCCCATGTTCTTTGTTGCTTAACGAATGAATTTGCATTTTAGATTTTAGTATTGTATGCATGTGAGCTTCTAATCAATCTTCTTTGTTGTCTATTGTGCAAAAGCTTTTATTTCAGTGTTACAGAATGCATGCAAATGGAAGCTTGGAGATTCAACAATGGAGGTTGTGAGTGCAAAATACAAGTATGTTGAGTGCTTGTGAGTTGTGAGAGCTTGAACTTGAAAATGTGAATGTGATGAATGAATCAATTGAGAGAAAATATTCCATTTTAAGGGAAGACTCTCTAGAGAAATGGATGGTCAAGATCTTGTCAACATGGGCAAGATGAAGGGTTGTGGTGAGTTGAGGACTCACAAGCCCTCACATTTTTTCATGTGGAGGATGAGATGTCACAAGGACAGGTGAGTTGGAAAAAGGATATGTGAGGTGGAGATACTTGCAAGTACCTTGGGATTGGAAGAATATTTCCTTAAAAAATAAAATCTTAAACCATTGTTTTACCTCGCAAACACCTCTGTTTGGGTCAGGTTCACCCCTATTCAAGGAAAGTTCACCCCTATTCAGGGAAATTTCACCTTTGTGCAAAAAGCAATGAGTAAATTGTGTTGATGTCTCTCAGATGGGTGACTCTGCAAGGCAGGGTCACCTCTGTTCAGGTCGGGGTTGCCTGTCTTGGGGCAGGTTCACCTATCCTAGGGCATGTTTTCCCTTGTTCAGGGTAGGGTCACCCCTGTTTAGGGCAAGGTTGCCTCTGTGTAACCTAAACCTACAAAATATCAAAAAAATAGCAAACATGAAAGCAAAAAGACCCATCTGTAGGTCCCACTGAGCGTGCTAGAAATGTGAGCAGTGTTATTTCCTATCCTAAATGATTCAAAACAGAATGCAAAAGAAGCAAAGTAACACTTCAACACCTCAATATTGGGCTACGTTAAACTCAAAAAAAATAAAGATAAAGAAAAACATATTTATACCTTGTATGAGTTGCTCCTTGGTTGGCCCTTTGATTGTCGATAAATGTGTGCTCCTTGATGGAAAATGTGATGAAAATGGATGCAAAATGGAGAGGATGCAATGAGGATTCAAATGATAAAGGTGGGTATTTTGATAGGTGAGTAGAATGCATGCAAATGGAAGCTTGGAGATTCAACAATGGAGGTTGTGAGTGAAAAATACAAGTATGTTGAGTGCTTGTGAGTTGTGAGAGCTTGAACTTGAAAATGTGAATGTGATGAATGAGTCAATTAGGAGAAAATCTTCCATTTTAAGGGAAGACTCTCTAGATAAATGGACAGTCAAGATCTTGTTAACATGGGAAAGATGAAGGGTTGTGGTGAGTTGAGGACTCACAAGCCCTCACATCTTTCCATGTGGAGAATGAGATGTCACAAGGACAAGTGAGTTGGAAAAAGGACATGTGAGGTGGAGATACTTGCAAGTACCTTGGGATTGGGAGAATATTTCCTTAAAAAAAAAATCTTGTTCCCACATGGCAGGAAAGTGACATATGAGAAATTTTAGTATTCCTCAAAAATCTCCATGGGGAAGAGAGAAGTGGTTGGAGAAATAAATGTGAATTTTAAATTCACATGATTGGGAGTACCTTGGGGATAAAACAAGGTTCTCAAAAAGGTAAGTACTTGTCCTCATGTGAGTGATGTGACAAGTGAGGAGTTTTAGAACTCCTAAAAACTTGCATGGGGAAGAGGAGAGTCTTGGAGGGATAAATGTGAATTTTTAATTCACATGGGGAAGATGGTCTAGGCTAAATGTGGAAATTGTGAAGGTTGACCAAAAAGGTATGCTAAATGTAGCAAAGGGATTAGATTAAGGTTGTGCAAATAGATGATTAAGAAGATTAATGGAATATTAGAAGCAAGTTGGAAGACGTGGAGGATGTGATATTAATCATGATTAAAAGTGTGCACATCTTAATTAATTACACTAATCCAGATTAGAAGAAGATTATGGAGGATGTGACAAGGAGAAAAAAGAGGAATTTAAAATTGATTTAAATTCCAAAAGGCTAAATGACCAAATTAAATAAATTGATGTATTTATTTAATTTAGAGAAAGGATGAAAGGTAAAGTATTTTATTATAAAATTAAATAATTTAGGAACCTTAGAGAAGGAGAGATATTAAATAAATAAGTTATTTAATTAATATTGATGAAATAGATGGATGAAGGAGATAGGTTTGACCATATGGAAGTGGTCAAATTTAGATGTCTATAGTAGGCATCTCATTGATGAATCCTCCTATGTTCTTTGCCTTCTTTGATCTTGTAAGATTCACCCTCTATAGCCTTCCATGTATATACCTTGTGTTTGGGATTGTGCTCGAGCACATCCTTCCCTTTCCTTGATCTTGTTGCTGAAGGGGATTTAGGTGCCTCTTCTATCGGGGCAGAAGCTGCTCCATTGTCATTTTCACTCTGGAGTTCATCTTTGAGCTCACCATAGGTCAATACATCTCCTTGCACTTTAAGTTGGTCGATTTGGGCATCTACCCATTGCTTAGTCTGGTTCTCAACTGGCTAGGTTGCTATATCAAGGTCATTGACTTCTTCTTCATCACAGTCTATTAACGGTAGTAGGAAGTTGGCCACATCATTGAACCTCTCATCAACAGTAGAATCATCCTCTTCTAAAATTTGATCAGCCACTAGGAACAAATTTATTGACCTCACAAACTAGGTTGTCATTTGCATATAATGTCTCACTCGCACTTCCTTATCATCCTGGCAGTTGGCCTAGAAGTCTTCAATATGAGGTAGATGAGCATACAACCTCCTGGCCTATTTCTTCAATTTACCATATGGGTCCATTCTTGCTCGAGTTGTATGGAGATCCAAATTGTATTCCACTATCTCCTTCTATGAATACTTCACACACTGAGCAATGGGAGCAACATGCATTCCTTTCCTGAAGGTTAGGGGATATGGGATCCCTACTCTATGTTTGTCACTCAGTAGAGTATGGGAATTTTGTAATTGTCAGGAGACCTCCAACAGGATCATTCAGTCATTGGGGTATTGTGGTAGCTTGTAGGGTCTTTCATAGAACCCTTTATGTTATGATGTATCTAAATTTTGGGAACTATATAAATAGATACCCAAACCTATAGATGAAAGCTTTGGCACTGTGTGAGACTCTTCTCTCAGGGTCTCCTCCAAGGAGTTTGATGATATGCCTAATACAGGCATCATTTACTCTCTGGAATTCCTTCTTGAAGTTTCTATATTGTAGCTAAGGGTAGCAATCATATACTTTGAGTTCTCCTCTCCCTGGATTCAGATTATTTGCAACAAAAAGGCCCTTGTATGGGAATGATTCTTCTAGAAGATACACCAAATAGGAGGTCAAGTAAAACTGGGACATTTTCTTCACAACCATGAGTTGGTTGTGCATGTTGTCACTAATCATCTTTGCCCAGTGGAACTTTTTTTTTCCATGGATGGTCTCCTCGATGAAGTAGAACATCCATTCTTGAAAGAAGGAAGCAGTAGGGAGGCCCATTACTCTACTCAACAAGGTAACCAAGTTGTGGTACTCGTCATGGAAGTCGCTCCTGAATAGCTCTTGGGGGACCTTAGCAACACTTCCCCTCTTCTCCTTCAACCAATGTTGGTTGATCAATTTCTTGCATACTAGAGGGTCTGCCTTCCACATATTTTTGGCATATCCCTTCTGTGTTTCCTCCATAACATCGAATGTAGGAATATGAAACGTTTGGCCTATGGATCTAGCAGACAAATCTACCAACACTCTGTCATCATGGTCAATGATCTTTCTACTACTATGATAGCATTCTCTACATACCATGACTAACTCTAGAGCAACGAGTGCAGGTGGGAAGCCTACTGCCTTGGCGAGGCCACTCTTCCTAATTTTCTGGGCATTTTTAGTTGTAGGGTTTATTATGACTCCTCATCGGAACTCATCTATATCCACGTTCCCAAGGTTGGTGTTTGACACTGAATCCCAGGTGGAAGTGATTTTGGAGGTGCACTCCACCCCACAGAACTGGTACTTCATTTGGTCCTTCTCCTCTTTCCCCCTCAGTGATTTTGTAGACTTCTTTCCTTTCTCTTTTTTAGTAGACTTCCTCAATGGTCCTGTAGCAGATTCCATAAATCCTGCATACAAAGATGCAGTAAGTGCATTCACATAGAAATCAAGGAAGTGCTAGTTTAAATCCTGCAAAATAAAGGTTAGATCTAGTAATTCATTATTAGGAGATCATAAAATTCATCAAACATCATCATTCAAAGCTCGTTTGGATCAATTACATGAATGTGGTCCCATTGATGTGGGTTTCCCTGGGCTAGGATTCATCAAAAGCAATCAGGAGCAGGACGGCGTCGGGGTCACAGCGACTTGTAGACAACCACCCACACTCAAATTTATGCATTAGAGATTTGGCAATCAAGGTCTTCAACAAGGCATTTGGCACGTGGAGAAACTGGTTTTAAAGTCTTTGGAGGTATTAGATTAGTCACCTTGCTTGTGCGGGTCTAAGGAGTGCGAAAACAAGAGACTTCATGGATATTCAGGGCTCTATTGTAAAGAAATGACAAAGAGGGAAAGACAACCAATAAGGGGAATCCTACAGTGTGGGAACCACAGGAGTTCAAGACGGTATGATCCAACTCCCTTCGAACCGTCTAGGACCGTTGCTTTGAAGTGCAATCAACGTGGAAGGTGCAAGGAAGAATTGGCGGATTGTCATCGTTTGACGGCTGTTTGGAATGGCGAAGACAAGACGACGATCTGCAAGAGGTGGTCTACATGGATGGATCCATAGAGCACCTTGACTTGGCTATTTTTCTTTAGATGGGTTCAGACAGTGGAAGAGAATGCGGGGTCCGCACCGCAAGCAGAAGAGAGGGTACGGTCATTCTTAAATGACAATTGGATAATGGCGGGCTGTAAGTAGCAACCTGCAAAGGAAGGCCCAAAAATCATACGAACTTAGCTTCTTTTGTTGAAGTCTTGAGAGGAAATGGATTGGACGGAGTCCACAATGCGGGCGGATAGGGTTCCTCGGATTTTTAGAGTGGCGACAATGGTGGGGCGGTCCGCTGAGGGACCCCTATAGAGATAAGCCTACACAAAGAAGTTTTACCCTGGCATCTTGATTTAGAAACTTGAGACGACACAAAGAGTTGTGGTGTCCACGATGCAAGCGAAGGAAGTAACTTAGCTGTTAGGGGACAGTGTCATGCGTCAGTGATGGGCGGATAGAGGTCTACACGAAATAGCCTGCAAGGAAGACTTAACTTAGGATTTGCTCGTGCAAACAGTGAGTAGCCAATCGGGAAATGAGATCCAAAATGCGGGGAGGAGCTTTGGCTTGGACGTTAGAGAACAACTTTTGCAGGATGGTGAGCTGCAGGCTGCAGTCCGCAGGGAGTTTCCTGCAGACTAAGACGATCGTTTTCAACATTCGAAGGAAATGGTTCTGGTGGGGCCCGCAATGTGAGATGCTAGTAAAGGTTGGTCGTTTGAGAATGACCATCAGACAAGGGCCGCCTGCACATGGCGGCCCGCAAGGTTTTCGACACTTGGAGTTTTTTGCCTAAGGTTTCACCATTTTGGTTTTCACTTGGGAGATAGTGAAGAGGAGCCTGCGGGCCACAGGGGAGTCAAGGCCCTACGAAGAACATTGATGGTGGGGCAAGGTTTTGCATTGTCATAAAGGGCAGTGTTTCAATGAATTTTGAAGGATTTTCAAAATGAGTTTGCGTGGAATTTGATGGTTAAACGGCCGCCAAGAGGATTTTTGAGGTTTCTTTTAAGATTCTTAATTAATTTTAGAAAACCTTACTCAAAGACGCATTTTAAGTTTGTGGCAGTGGACATACCTGGGACGCATGAAGAATTTGGGTGAAGATCACATTTAAGGTGCTTCAAAGGCTCATGCGAGTGTAGGGGTTCAAATCTCTATTTACTCTAACAATTTCTAACTGGTGCAGGTGAAAATGATAGGTCGAGCAAACCTATTTATAGTAGAAAGCTCATTAATGACCCGCATTAAATGCATGTACGATGACCAGCGGGGTAGCTAGGCACGAAGTTCGAAGGGTCGGTGGTGAGAAAAGCGGAGCCCGCACTATGGAGAGACCTCCAGGCATCGTCGTTGATGAGCAACCAAAAGTGAACGGCAGGGGAGGTTGCGAGACCCGCCATGCGGGAGGATGTCCCGAGTTGGCCGAAGTGTAAACGACGAAGAGACAACAACCTCGCGCAAAGGGAAGCCCACAAGGTTGGACCTGCAAGGGCTAAAGGGTGCCAAAGTTAAAGACTAAGGGAAACTTGTTAGGGAAACCCCGCAAAAGCCAAGGACTCAGAGAATTTTAGGGTGGTGAAAGTTGGTCAACTAAGGATGATGACTTTAAGGCTCCTTACCACTTTAAGCTCATAATTAGGGGCATGAAAAATGAGGCGAAGGCAAAAAATGAACTGGCGAAGGCGACAAGAGAGGGTCCCTGTTTTGAACAGGGCATGTGTGTTATAGGCACAATAACAATGAGCATGAAAAAGATAATAATCAACCAAAATATGATGTCTAACCTTCACCCCAAACCTTGTATTTATAAGCTAGACATCAAAAAAGGGAACACATAATAAGTTTTCTAGCCACCCTTAATCAATGCACCCATGTACATCTTCAAAGTGGCAACTCAAGTTTGATACTAGGAACAAGAGTCATTACAATCTCCAAGGAAATCCAAATGCTCTCTCCAATCCAAGCATCCAAGATGTCTTGTCTGACATGATCCTGCATTAATTTTTTTTTTTCCAAAACATCCAATAATTAAACACATTTCTTCATTGTGCCTCTCACATTCAATGCATTTGTCTAATATGTCTTCCACATTAAATAATGAGAAGATTAAGCCATGTGCACACCAAGCCTTGTCCCCCAATATTAAATATATTTATCCATTATACTTCCTATATTAACTATATTTTTAACATTACTCACAACAATCATGTAGGGAAAATATTGCACCCTAAAGTGTAGCAACTGATTTCGCATTTATCTTTGTCATATCCAACTAGTTGATACTGTTGTTATTTTGTTGATAGATAGAAAACATTGACTCAAGCGAAAGATTGTTGCTATTGGTTTAGACATAAAGAATAAACAAACTCAAGAAATGTGCTTCATAGACACTCTTATAATTAAATATTTTGAACACTTTTATAATTTATTAGTTCTAAGAAATTAGACAAATGTAATTGTTTGGGAAGAAAAAATAATTAAAACAATTTTTTTTATGACATCAAGTAAGCTTTGACTAATTTGATGTTATCATTAGGTCATGAGAGAGAAGATAATTCTACTTGTAGATGTCATGACCAAAACTTTACATATCGCCCAAATTTAAAAAATGTAGAACCCAAACTTATAAATCACCTCCAATTATCTTACAATAGTATGAGAGGACATTTTACACAAATTGTAGAAAGACCCTCCAACCATCTTCATAATGCCTATCTAGCATCTCTATATGTAATGTATAATTGCACGAGGATTTTAGAGTCATAAGAGCAATTCTAAGACATTGTTAGGCATATTCAACTTGTAGGAAAAGGTATTTTCTAAAGCTTATACGAAATGTTTTTTTGCATTTATCTTTGTCATATCCAACTAGTTGATATTGTTGTTATTTTGTTGATAGTTAGAAAACATTAGACTCAAGAGACATTGTTGCCACTGATTTAGACACAAAAAATAAACAAACTCAAGAAATGTGCTTCTTATAAAGACTCTTCTCCCTTCAATATTTGTTGTATATGCATACAACTCAACCTAGCACATTCCCCTTTTACAGTGTGCGTTGCTGAAAGCAATAGAATTAAAATTATTCGTTAATTCTGACAAGTATTGAGGTTATAAAGTTGAAACACAGAGGGAAACAATGGAAGCTACGGATCCATTCTTCCAAAGTAGTTGTTGGAAGCCCCTGCACAGGCCCACTCTTCTTTCAGGAAAGGGTTTCAAAAGAGATGTGGACGGAAGACTCAGCTGATAGCAACTCAACTTTATCAGAGCCAGGTTTCGATCCTGGGACCTGTGGGTTATGGGCCCACCACGCTTCCGCTGCGCCACTCTGATTCATATTCAGATCTTTCTAAGTGAACTTATATAAATCTTTAGAAACAAAATTTAGTTGCCGCCCACAAGATAATATACAAAACAATCCACCATGTCTGAGCCCAGGTTCGAACTGGGGACCTTTAGTGTGTGAGACTAACGTGATAACCAACTACACCACCCAGACTCCGTGTAGTGCATTACTGATTATATTATATATATATTATTATATTGCCTAAAATATGCGTGTCCTACTTCATACACTCTCTCACGCTCAGTTATTAAACAGCAACATTTGTTCCCCATTACAGTGTGCCTAGGCCTCACATAAGGCCAAATGTAGAAAAAAAGAATTTGTGCATTTCAAATTCAAGCTGTCTGCGTTTGTAGTCCAACGGTCAGGATAATTGCCTTCCAAGCAATAGACCCGGGTTCGACTCCCGGCAGACGCATAAATTTGCTCAGTTTATTGCAGACTGCAATGAAAATTTCTATCGACCACAACAAAAGTATTGAAATGTACTTTGAGATTTGGACATGAGAGAGTTCTTTGTGAGTTCTCCATTTGATGGTCTAACCTGTCTCTCAGGCTTTTCTTTTTATATAGTTTTATTTTTATTGATTATTTATATTTATTTTTATTGATCATTTCGTAGTATTTTAAATATTGTGATTCATTTTCAAGAATTTTATAAATGTGATAACAAGATTTTTTTATAAATTTATAAGAAAGAAGCAAGTTCAAAGGTATTTTAATTTATTAATATTGATGATAATTTTCAAAGATATTAGTGACATAATAAATATTAATTTTAAGGACTAGTTTATAATTTATTTTTTTAGGATTGCATTTTTCCACTTTAGTATGATGAAGGTGATAGTTAAAGTCTATAATGTTTTTGGTGCTTTTCAATTTATTTTCAAGTGCGAATTTCAAATTGAGATGTAATTGTTATTAAGATCATTGTTTAAATTCATCATTTAGAATCTACATTATAGATTGTTTGGATTCTTAATGTGTTTTCTCTCTAATTTTAATATGTGAGTTTTGTTTAGCTATGTTTTTTTTTTTATTCAAGGGGTAAACGCTTTTGACCGGAGCTATGAACCGGAATACAACCATTCAACAATACCACCCCAATGGGGTTTGAACCATGGTGGCAAGAACAACAATGCCACCTTTAAACCAACACACCATGCCAATACCGGCTCAAAAATTTAATATTAAGGTTTGGGCCTTGGTTGTTGGCACTACAGGCAAGCCCCAGTTCACAAGTCTCCCTTAATAGGAGGGTAAATAACAAACTCCATTGTTGTAGTAGAGGCGACCTGCGAGGTTTGAACCTTGGTTGTTGGCTCTCAGGCAAGAAGCCCCACCATTTCACCAAAGGGTCGCCCCTTATTTAAAAGTTTAATATTAAGGTTTGGGCCTTGGTTGTTGGCACTACAGGCAAGAAGCCCCACCAATTCACCAAGGAACCTCCCCTTAATACGAGGGTAAACAACAAACTCCATTGTTGACGCGGTAGAGAGTGACCCCGCAAGGTTTGAACCTTGGTTGTTGGCTCTACAGGCAAGAAGCCCCACCATTTCACCAAAGGGTCGCCCCCTTTGTTTAGCTATGTTCACGGTTCTATGTCACAATATTTATTTTGACATTGTCTTTTGTGAGTGCTTCAATTATAGAGTTGTTCATGGATATTTTAACATAATTTAAAACCTTTTTTTTTTTCCTTTTTCACAACACACCCCATTTGACTTTTAGCAAAATGAGGACCCCTCTTTTAGCTTAGGTTTTTGCTTGCCCTGCAATATTGGCAATCTCCCCAAAGTCCTCCAAATCCCAAATCAATCATTCTAATGGCCAAAAAAATCATCATAAATAGAAAAACCATTGAAAATGAATCCATGATCTTCTAGAAATTTGACAAAATTCGTTGAAATAAGCAAGTTATCTACTTGTAGATTTTTACCTTCTAACTGATCCAAGACCTATACCATGCCCTTTTTTTGCATGATTGGATCGGTTAAATTTCCAAGGCCATCCTAACCTGATCGATCAACTTCATTCATTTGATTGATTCACTTAAAAAACTCCACACTTGTACATTCATGATGTCATCACAACATCATCCTTTCTATTATGATTATTTCCTCCCCATTCAGATCAAGTAATTTTAAATGAATCACTTCCAATAAAATCTCCTATAGCCTTTATATTGGTGACATCACCATTACATCATGAGGATGCCACCCATTTTCCCTTTTCCCTCGACACCCAATGATGTTAGCATTAGAACTACTCATCTAAATCAAACCTTAAGCCATGAACAAGACTAGTTCATTAAGGTATTACTACATAGCTGGTTACAAGTGAAATTTTCACTGTGTGGGGAAATCATGTCCATTTGAATCCAAACTAAAGGATGAATAAAATGACTAGTTCTCATTGAGTTTCTCACATATGAAAATTAAAAGGTAATAAAAAGAATTATGTGGAGAATTACCATCCATTCAAACACAATAATTTAAGAGATCTTAAGATTATAAGTCGTCTTTGATTCAAGTCCTCATAAAAGACCTTGCCACCAGTGTGCATTGATGACATGCCTACTCTTCTTGCACATTGAATGTTGCCTCAATTCTCAAAGTGTTCATGAAATTTAAAAATGGATGAGATTTTCATTATTATCACAAAGCATTCTTGAAACCTTGGAGCACTTAGAACATTTGTAAGTGACCAATTTTATCAAAGCATGTTCAAGTAATAAGATTTCTATACCAATGCAAAATAATTCAAAGGACAGCAAAATCCTAGTTGAAAAAGGTTTGGTTCTCTAGAAAATCTACGTATGTATCTAATTAATCCCTCACAATGCTTAATTTGATGCAATCTTTCAATAATTTCACTTGCAAACATGAAATTCCTCTTAAAAGTGAAGTTTTAAGCCCTGCAAATAACAATCATGAAAGAAAGAACACTCTTTTAAACTTAGTGAATGAAGGATTAAGTAGAAACCCTAATTAGGAAATAACCAAAAACCCTCGATAAACGAATGACACATAATTTTATCCATTTCAAGATAAATGAGTAAGAGAGCGAAAGACATGAAGTACAAATTCAAAGGGATGGTTCTTCCTTCCTAAATCACCCCAACATATAAAGATACAATAGATACAAACCTATGGCATGTGAGCATGGAAGACTTTCACCAAAGAATGAAAGATCCAAATAGAACCAAATTTCCCCAAAAAATTATATTAAATTGATTAGACAAAGTTCTTGTATTCCCAATTGCCTTGCATTGCTTTGAGTTAGTTATGAAGTGTACGAGAAATTTCAGTGCTAAAACCAAACAAGTAGTTATGGATGATAGAGTTTATGCAAACCTCAATTTGAAGATGTCATTAAAATATTTTTTTATATTCTTTTCCACACTAAGGTAGTCATCATTGAGAGATGTTGCAAAGAAATCCTTCAATGAAGAATGAGCGAGAATAATTTTAATATACATTGGATTGTAAACTTGAAGAAATTGTCATCAAAATTACCCAAGGTTCTCTAGATGAATGATTTCTAGAATGAAACAATGACATGGTTACACTATTGAGTCAAGTATTTGGCTTGCCTATTGTTGCTACGCTTGAGAAATGGATGTATTATTACATTGAGACCATTATGTTCGGTCAAAACATGTTGCTTGGTAAAAATTCATTAATGACACCTTACATCAATAGATAATTTTTTTTTGAAGTTGAGCACAAGTTTTACATGACCTCCTCTCTCATGTATTCATTAGAAGCTAGAGGAATATTTACAGGATTGGAAAGAACATGGGTACACTTGGAACTAGATCTGGTAAAAAAATTGGTATATTATCAATACCCTCAATTGGAGAGTAAACAATCTCTAGTGTATTTTAAGAGAGTTGATGATGCATTCTCTATGTGGTTAGTAAGAACCATGGAAGGAGAAAAGGAAAAATATTATTTACAGAGGAACAAGATGCTATCAATAGCAAGGGAAGTTGGTTCATTCAGTTCCCCACATTTTCTTATATAAGAATGTAAGGATTCTTTGGTAAACCATTCACCCATATATCCTATTGAAAAATGGTCTTATTGGAGTTGTCAAGATAAATAATTGTTTCACATACTCTTTTGGAAGCTAAGCACCGAGTTGGGATCAAATTCCCCATACACATAGGATGGTATGTATGCAATAGCTTGAGTTGTGCTAAATCGTTAGAAATAAAGTTACAATTGTACAACTTATAATTATTAGGTAAGGTTAGAAAGATCTATGATCCTTAATACATTATGATAGGATGGAAAGGTATGTTGCATCTACCATGGAGCATGAACCTCACATTGAGGATTTTTGGGCTGATTACCCAAATAAACATAAGGTTAGGAAAAAATATTTTGAGAGGTTGATGGTGCAACAAATAAAAAATCATTGGAATAAAACCAAATGCCCAAGAAAATCAAGGAAGATGGGAAAATATTCAGCACAAGTTATGAAATGAATAAGATCTTTGATCAACCTATTTAGGATCCCAATTGTGTAGAAGAGGAAATATCTTCAATACAGTAGATCACACAAAATGTGATAGATGGATCAACTTCTTAGTTGAATGCCTGCATGCAATCACTTAAATCCAAACAAATTGTTCTAACCTATCTTAGATGGAAAAAACTAAAAAGAGGAAAAAAAGAGAAGATCCAAAATTTTATGACTTCCTCATCAAAATAGGAAGGTCCATAATACTCAGATAGCACAACTAGAAGAAAGAACTAGCATAGCTAAGGCCCCATTGGTCCCCGAGGTAAGAATGGAAATAATCCCAAAGGTACCAACATCATCAACTAAACCTATTTATACTGTTCCTATAGTTAGTTTAATAATTCCCACAACATGAGGGGAATCACTAGTTGTGACTTGGAAAATTTAAGAATTACCAACAACACAGAAGGTGCAAGAATCATAACCCCTACTACTTTACCAATAAAGAGTATATTTTTGTCTTCTCCTTCCATGTCAAATACAATAAAGATAACAGAGGAATTGGAGAGAGTAGAGTTGGTTAGAGAAGAGGAAGTATCTGAAAAATTAAAAGAGCATCCATCAAGTCAACTTCATGTAGAACAAAAAATTGTAGAGAAATCTAAAAGGGATGTTGATCAAACTAAAGAATATGATGGTAGTTTACATGAAGCTCAACAAGGGTTAGAAAAAATGCAGCAAACCGTTCAATCTTCTCAACACATTATTGAAGAAGGTGATGCGAGCATTGCTTCAAAAATCCAAGAAATCGACTTGGAAGTTCTAAGAGAATTTATTGAAACCGATGCAGAAGTAGAAGTCTTTAAGGAGGTAACCAATAAAGCAATGAACATTAATGTCTATTCAAAAGAACAAAAAACATAACAACAATTTTTTATTTTTTCTATTGAGCAATAGGAAATCTTGGGTGAAGTTCACCAAGAGATACCCATTAATGAAGAAGTAACCAAAGTTAACAAGGATATTGAAATTGAGAGTTCCATAGAATAGGTCCTATAACAAAAAGAAGTAAATGTTTCAACCTTTAAAAATGTGATGATGGAAGAAGTCTATCAAGAACAATCACAAGGTGATGATGAAGTAAGTATAAATCAAGAAGGTTCACTTGAGAGATCACAAGAAAAGATATGGGGCATGAAAAAAATGCTCCTATTGTCTTGTGAACAAAATTTAGACTCCACAAAAGTTGAAGTCATTTTTATTGATTTGAAGAGCTCAATGAAGATGATTGGAACCCCTAAGCCAAAGAAGAAACCTAAGGTTTTATCCTCTATTGCAATGGATGCTACAAGTCCATAATAGCTTAGATTGCCACACCTATTGCACAAAAGGATGATGATGACATGATCATTGTGAATTATCAAGTGTCAACTATTAACCTTGGGCACTCCATCAAAGAACAAGAAATTGTAGAATTAAAAGCCAACATTGATACAATAGTGGCCAAAATGGAGAAAGAAAAGAAGAAGAAAAATGAATTGAAAGGGAAAGTATTCAAGCTTCAAGGTTACATCAAGAAGATAGTAATCTTGATTCAATTTTTAGAACAATTACCTGTTAATCCCATCCTCTCAACTCAAGATGAAATATATTCCTTGAAGAAGATGATGTTGCAAGTATGAGCAAGTTTGGTGGTGTTGTCATTAATGTTGTCATTGATGTCAACACAGTTCAATATGTTGCAAATTGTACATGTATAGTTGAGATGCTTTTGAGATGTTGTGAGTACATGGAGCTATCTTCATGATGTTGCATATGTGCTAAAATGATGAGTTTCCAAATGCTTTTGAGAAAATTAATAAAGAGAGAAGTCAGAGTTATGAATGTGTCCAGAATGTGCTATGGTATGTGCTCCATGTTTCTCTTGTGTTGATCCTATGCTTGTGCGGATCTAAAGGTTTGGTAATGGTGATCTAGTGGTGATGTCTCCTGAGTTGTAGTTTCTGGTTTGACGAGATGTGAAAGTTACGTTCACCGGTGTGTGAACTATTCTGGAAAAGTTGGTCTTCTATCAACTGGGATAAATGTTTATGCTCCACAATTCTTTGTTGTTCTATTTCAGATCTTACGAATCTGGAATATGTCTTAAATTGGTGTTCTTTGGGTTCTGGAAAAGAAGTTTGAGGTTTAGTGATCTAGAAGTTGAGTTTCAGAGTTGTTGTATGTGTCTACACAGTTTGGATGGATTGATGGAAGGAGTTCGGTGTTCAAAGATTGTTACACTTGTTGCAAATATATCTGAAGGAATATGAGAAGTGTTCTCATGCATAATGAAGCGTGTTGTGTTGTTCGTGTGTCATCTTCTTGTTGAGAAGCATGCACATCAATGTTCATTTGTGTTTTCATTAGGTTTGGTCAACCTGGTGTTTACACTTCATTTGAAGAATTAAATTTAATTAAGGAAGCATGTGCTTGATTCAAGACATTATCTTTTGGTCTTGGATATATGTTTTAATGGTCCACTCTCATTCTTTTCCACTACGAGAATGTTGAGTTTTCGACCTAATTTGAATTTTATAATGAAGCTTTTGTGGCCGACCTTGGAGAAAGTTTCTAAGGTTGAAGATGGTATAAATGCAAGTCGAATTGCGAAGATTTGGATGGAGATGAAAAAGTGACGAAGTAAGCCACAAATCAAAAGAGCAAAAGTGTGTGTGAGTTGAGGTAGCAATACTTCATTGTGTTAGATTCTTGAAGGAAGTGAGCTGAAGGTTTTTGTAATCATCTGTTCAAGGCTGGGAATATGTGTTAATTGTTGTGGTGGATATTTTGTTCTCTTTTGTATCAGTAGGCAGTGAGCCTCCCTATTGGAAAGTGAGTACTTTTTGTAGGCAGTGAGCCTTTATATTTGGACAGTGAGTCCTCTTTTGGGCAGTGAGCCTTTGTATTCAGTTTTATAATCTCTTTATATTGTGAGTTAATCCTCACCGTGGTTTTTCCCTCATTGGGTTTTCCACGTAAAAATCTAGTGTTCATTGTGCTAATTTTACTTTTTGTTATTTGTGTTCCATGTTCATACTTAATAACAGAATAGTGTGGTTGTGAGATTGATAAGTGTTGAAGTTTTGAATTTGAATTGTGTGACAATTGATTCACCCCCCCTCTCAGTTGTCCTATGCCTTTTTAACAATTGGTATCAAAGCTTCGGTTTCTTGGTGTAGAGCTTAACCACTTAAGGAAGATCCGATGGCGCATAATTTGGTGATCCCTATGTTCGATGGATCTGATTACAGTGATTGGAAAGTGAAGATGAGAGGATATATTGTTTCTCTTGGTTACAAGACCTAGAAAGCTATTGAGACGAAGTATGTTGCTCCGACGAGTGGTCCTACTACTATAGATGAGGTTTCTGCTTATGAGGAGAATAAGAAAGCAAGATATACTATTTACAATGCTTTATCTAAAATTGAGCGAACTAAGGTTCTTTCTTTAGATATTGCTCATGTAAGTCTGGAAGAAGTTGAAAGAACTGTATGAAGGAAATGAAAGAGTAAAGCTGGAAAAGAAGCTGGTGGAAAAACACAGATATGAGAATTTGAAAATGGAAGAAGGTGAAGAGTTTACAAGCTATTTCCAGAGGGTTGAGATGACAACAAATGAAGTCAAGAATAAAGGGGGAAAGTTGACCGATGAAGATATTATTGAGAAGATCCTGATCACCCTACCAGATTGTTACAGTGATAAGATCTCAGTTATTGAAGAAATGTATGATCCTGAGAAGTATACTAAAGAACAATTGTTTGGCACCTTGCAAGCATTTGAGATGAGAAACTTCAGGAAAGAAGAAAAGATAGAAACAACATTTAAGGCAATGAAGATCAAAGACGATCCAGAGAGTGATGGTTATGATGAGTTGGAAGCAAATTTCACCAAGAAGTTGAAGAAAGGTACCAAAAAGTATAAAGGTATGTTGTCCTTTAAATGTTTTAGTTGTGGTAATATTGGTCATTATGCTTCAATATGTTTGAATAGAGTTGTACATAAGAAGAACAAGGATTATAGAGATAAGGACAGAAAGGATAAGAAATACAAGAAGCTATATTATGTTAAAGAAGAAGCCAAAATCTTTGATGATGAATTTGAAAATGAGGCTGATGATAGTGAATGCTTGTTTTTAGCTTTGGAAAACAGATTTGTATCTGCTAACCCTGGAAAATGTGCAAGGAATAATTTTTTGGAGAACAAAAAGAATAAGATGGAAGGTACTTTGGTCACCACCTTTCATGCAAGATAGGATGAAGACTATTGGGTGATTGATAGTGGTTGTTCTAATCACATGACCGGAGATAAGAGTAAGTTCACTAAACTTGAAAAGTATGATGGTGGTTTAGTAATGGTTGGTGATGATTTAGGAGCTAAAATTTGTGGGAAAGGTACAATTAGTTTTGATGGAGTACACAAAACTGATGATGTATATTATGTGAAGGGTTTGAGGCATAACCTTTTGAGTGTTGGAAAAATGTGTAGCAATGGATTTAAACTTGTGTTTCAGAATAATACCTATGAAATCAGAAAAGGATATGGAAATGGAGATATGGTTGCTGTTGGAAGGAGAACTCATGGAAACATCTATTAGCTTAAGGGAGTTGATGGTCAATGCCTTGTATCTCAAGTTAGTGAAAGTTGGTTATGGAACCGGAGGATGGGTCATGTAAATTTTGATTATCTGGTCATAATTAGTTCAAGAGATGTTGTCTGAGGTCTACCTAGAATCACAAGGCCGACTAATACTATTTGTAAAAGTTGTTAGTTAGGGAAACGTACAAGATGCAGCTTTAAGGGAAAAGAGCAATCTACTACCAGAATGTTGGAATTAATTCATACTGACCTCTGTGGTCCGACTAAAATAGGAAGCCTGAATGGTGATAGGTATTTCATGTTCCTTATTGATGATTATTATCGAATGACATGGGTTTCTTTTCTTAGAGAGAATACACAGGCTCTAGATAGGTTTAAAGTGTTCAAAGCAAGAGTGGAAAATGAAGTAAATTTGAAAATCAAATTTTTGAGATCTAATAGAGGTGGAGAATTCACTTCTAGTGAGTTTAATACATTATGTGAACAACATGGCATAAAGAGACTGATTTCTGCTCTGAGAACCCCTCAGTAAAATGGGGTAGTTGAAAGGAAAAACTAGACGATATAGGAAGCTGCAAGAACCATGATGAAAGAATCAAATGTACCAGATGTGTACTGGAGAGAGGCAATACACACTGTTGTTTATGTTCTTAATAGAGTTCAGATCAGAGGCAACAACACTAAGACTCCTTTTGAGTTATGGACTGGTAAGACTCCTATTGTGAAATACTTTAAGGTATTTGGAAGTAGATGTTACATTAAAAGAGATGATGAAAATATTGGGAAGTTTGATGCTAGATGTGATGAAGGAATTTTTCTTGGGTACTCTACTACTAGCAAAGCATATAGATGCTTCAATAAAAGATTGAGGAAGATTGTTGAGAGTGCTAATGTGAAAGTTGATGAAGATATGCACAAAACTATTGAGATAAGTGAAGTTGAGCCTGATGATCCTATCTTTGGACAAGTACTTTAAGAAAATGAGGAGAAGGAGGAAGAAGAAGAAGAAGAACTAGAACCTATTGTTAAGACTCCTAAGTATGTACAGAAGAATCATCTAGAGAAACAGATAATTGGAGATAAGAGTGAAGGTGTGAAGACAAGAAGTAAAGTAATAGCTGAGGTAAATCTATGTTTACTTTCTAAAATTGAACCTAAGTCTATGAGTGAAGCATGTGAAGATGAGATTTGGATGAAAACTATGAAAGAAGAGTTGCAACAAATAGAAAAGAATCAGATATGGGAATTAGTTCCTAGACCTGTTAATAAGAATGTAATTGGTTCAAAATGGGTGTTCTGGAATAAGCTGAATGAAAATGGTGATGTCATAAGAAATAAGGCAAGACTTGTATGTAAGTGATACTCACAAGTTGAAGGCATAAACTTCGAAGAAACATTTTCCCCTGTGGCTAGAATGGAGGCTATTAGAATTTTTTTGGAATTTTCTACCTATAAGGATTTCAAAGTGTATCAGATGGATGTCAAGTCAACATTTTTGAATGGTTAATTGGAGGAAGAAGTATACATCGAACAACCTAAAGGATTTCAGTTATCTGACAAACCAAACATGGTTTGTAAGTTGAAGAAGGCGTTGTATGGACTAAAGCAAGCTCCTAGAGCTTGGTATGCAAGATTGGATAGATACCTGACAAAGCAAAGATTCAACAAAGGCTCTGTTGACATCAATCTCTACTTCAAAGTGCAAGGTAACAAAATGTTGATAGTAGTTGTATATGTTGATGATATCATCTTTTGTGGAAATGAAGGCATGTGTAAGAGATTTGCAAAAGAAATGCAAAAGGAATTTGAAATGTCCATGATTGGTGAGTTGAATTTCTTTCTTGGTCTTCAAGTGAATCAAACTGAAAAAGGGATATTCATTTCACAATCTAAGTATGTGAAAGAGTTGTTGAAGAATTTTGGAATGGATGATTCCAAACTGATTAGTACTCCTATGATAACCAAATGTAAGCTAAGTAAAGATGATTAATCTACTAAAACTTATTAGAGGAAATACAGATCTATGATTGGTGGACTGTTGTATCTTACTGCTACCTAAACTGATATTATGCATGCAATATGTTTAGTTGCTAGATATCAAGTAGATCCTAAAGAGGCACATGTTACAACTGTAAAGAGGATATTTAAATATCTTAAAGGTACATCAGATTATGGCTTATGGTACCCTAAGGGTGTTGATTTCACCTTGAATGCTTATACCGATGCAGATTGGGTTGGTTGTGTGGATGAACGAAAGAGTACCAGTGGGGGTGCTTTATTTCTTGGTGGAAGATTGGTTTCGTGGTTGAGTAAGAAATAAGACATGGTTTCTTTATCCACTGCAGAGGCAGAATATATTGCTACAGCATCCTACTGCACACAGGTTTTGTGGATGAAGAAACTTTGAAAGACATTGGAGTAATATGTGATGACCCTATTCCTATTTTTTGTGACAACACAAGTGCTATAAACATTTCAAATAATTTGGTTATGCATTCAAGAACAAAGCACATATCTATCAAATATCATTTCTTGAGAGAAAAGGTGTTGGAGAATGAAGCCAGATTGGAGTATGTAACAACAAAGGAACAAATTGCAGATATATTTACTAAGGCTCTTTCAAAGGATACTTTTGAGCATCTTAGGGAGAGGTTGGGGATCATTGTCCCTCCAAACTAGGTACAAATGAAGGTACATCAGTCCAGTGAATTCACAGATTCTTCAATTATCTAGACTGATGAATGGGTCTACTCCACCGGGGGAGTAGAAAAGGTTTTCATTTTTGTAGTATGAGTTGAATGGGTGCACTCCTAAGGGGGAGTGATCAAATTTTTTGATCTTTTCCATTGATTTCAAAGGGGGAGAGAAATTCATGTGAAAAACAATTGTAGAGGAAGAGAAGGTGTTCTCCTGGAATATTATGCAGGATGTTGTCTTTGATGGTTTTTCACATCATGTTTTGCCATCAATGTGAAAGGGGGAGATTGTTGCAAGTATGAGAAAGTTTGGTGGTGTTTTCATTAATGTTGTCATTTATGTCAACACAGTTCAATATGTTACAAATTGTACATGTATAGTTGAGATGCTTTTGAGATGTTGTGAGTACATGGAGCTATCTTCATGATGTTGCAGATGTGCAGAAATGATGAGTTTCCAAGTGCTTTTGAAAAATTAATAAAGAGAGAAGTCAAAGTTATGAATGTGTTCATAATGTGCTCTGGTATGTGCTCCACGTTTCTCCTGTGTTGATCCTATGCTTGTGTGGATCTAAAATTTTGCTAATGGTGAGCTAGTGGTGACATCTCTTGAGTTGTAGCTTTTGGTTTGATAGGATGTGAAAGTTACATTCACCAATGTGTGAACTGTTCTGGTAGAGTTGGTCTTCTATGGACTGAGAGAAATGTTTCTACTCCGTAGTCCTCCATTATTCTATTTCAGATCTTGTGGATCCAGAATATGTCTTATATTGGTGTTCTCTAGGTTCTGGTAAAGAAGTTTGAGGTTTGGTGATTCGGAAGTTGAGTTTTAGAATTGGTGTATGTGTCTACACAGTCTGGATGAACTGAAGGAAGGAGTTCGGTGTTTGAACATTGTTGCGGATGTATCTAAATGAATTTTAGATGTGTTCTCATTCATAGTGAAGAATGCTACATTGTCTGTGTGTCATCTTCTTGTTGGGAAGTGTGTACATTAATGTTCATTTGTGTTTTCATTAGGATTGGTCGACCTAGTGTTTACACTTCATTTGAAGAATTAAATTTAATTAAGTGTGTGATTGATCTGAGACATTATCTTTTGGTCTGGATATATGTTTTATTGGTCCACTCTCATTCTTTTCCACCGCAGAAATGTTGATTTTCTGACCTAATTTGAATTTTATAATGAAGCTTTTGTGGCCAACCTTGGAGAAAGCTTCTAAGGTTTAAGATGGTATAAATGCAAGTCAAATTGTGAAGATTTGGATGGAGATGAAAAAGTGGCAAAGTAAGCCACAAATCAAAAAAGCAGAAGTGTGTGTAAATGAGTTGAGGCAGCAGTACTTCATTGTGTTAGATTCCTGAAGGTAGTGAGCTGAAGGTTTCTGCAATTATCTATTCAAGGCTACGAATATGTGTTAATTGTTGTGGTGGATCTTTTGTTCTCTTTTTGTATCAGTAGGCAGTGAGCCTCCCTATTGGACAGTGAGTCCTATATGTAGGTAGTGAGACTTTGTATTTGGACAGTGAGTCCTCTTCTGGGCAGTGAGCCCTTGGAAATGAGCCTCTATATTCAGTTTTATAATCTCTTTATATTGTGAGTTAATCCTCACCGTGGTTTTTCCCTCATTGGGTTTTCCACGTAAAAATCTGGTGTTCATTGTGTTGATTTTACTTTCTGTTATTTGTGTTCCATGTTCATAATTAATAACAAAATAGTGTGGTTGTGGGATTGATAAGTGTTGAAGTTTTGAATTTGAATTGTGTGACAATTGATTCATCCCCGCCCCCTCTTAGTTGTCTTGTGCCTTTTTAACAAATGAAACATACGATTAATGTAATAGAAAATTGGTTGATGAATATGATAAAAAAAGGATAAGAAACTATCAAGGTTGTCACCAAGGGATGGGATGAAGCATTACAATGGGACAATGTGGTTATAAAATTAAAGAGAAACTATGCAAAAATGTTGGAATATAATAAAATAAAATTGCCTTGATTTTTGGATATTGAAAAATTGGACGGTAATTTTTTCATCAAAGAGAATATTTTGATAAATGATATTGGACTAAAGATAAGCACTTGGACTAAACAATTTAAGTTAGACAAGCAATGATATATAAAAAGTTATGATAAAAGGGAAGATCTCAAGAAAACATTTTTGGATCTAAAATTTGAGGATCTATAAATTACTAAGAAGTTAACAAGATTTTGTTATGACCTAGGAAATGTAGAGGATTCAATGAAATTTTTCTAACAAAATACAAAAATGTGTTTATCAATGCCTTGATTAGATGACATTGATAAAAGGATACCATAACAAAATGAAAATGAAAAATATTGAATTCACATGAGTGTTACATACTTATGGCACATACAAATTTGAGTGAAAGATGTCACAAGACCATAACTAGAGATTAATAAAGCTTTAGTTTCCTACAAGTACCAAATAAGGGAATCTATTAAAGAGAAATAGTTAATTGTAGCAAAAAATAACGAGGTAGATATCTAAGGATTTTCCTTTTCCAATTTTGACCTACTTGAGGGATTTGGTAGATTTATTAGTGCCTACAAGATTTGTAGGGTTTCCACTTCCAACTTCCTTTGTTTTTGTACCACATGAATTTAGTTTTGAATAATTTTCAAAGATTTAGATGTTGATGGAATATACTACCATCATGTTTCAAAGGTACAATTATTGAAAGGAATATGCTACATTCCAAAGATAAAGATGATGATTCTAGAGGGATATTCCATTGTTCAAATTGTAAAGATGTTGATGCTTTTTGAATATTCTCTTGATTTAAATTTTTATTGTTCATCATGTGATGTAATTGTGACCATTGGTCTTGTAACTAAATTTAGCATGTTGTGTCTATAAAATGGCCATTGTTATTTTTTTTTTATGAGGACTGAAAAATTGTTGATAATTGTAGGGAAAATTATTGAAAAATTGTCAATTTTTTTCTCACTTCATGATTTCCTTTCACTTAGATTAGTGAATTATTTGTCTTCACTTGTAAGAATCATGAATTTGATACAAATAAGGGTCATTTACATTTTAAATCAGAAGTGATTGTAAATACTTGTCAATATTTTTTAATATCAAATTAGTATTACCAATATTTGTGTGTGTTTTGATCTCTTTCTTAATTTGATGAGTTTTCCTTTGAATATTTGCACCGTTTATGTGTAGTTTTGAATAATTCTAGAGAAACATAAACTGGTTAAGGTGCATGTTCATGAGTTTGATGTGCATTTGTGCAAAATCATTGAAAATTTAGATTTCCTAATCCCTTTCCCTTTTCTTTCCCTAATATTTTTTATTTTTCTTAAATTTGTTGGTTAAGTTTCAAAAGAATTGATTGAAGTTATTAGTAAATTCTAGAAATATTTCAAATTAACTTGGGTTAGAGATGAAATTAGATTAAATTTTATTGATATTTCTATAAATTCATCTCATCCTAAACTCTAAATTGTATTAAAAGGGTGTAAGTCCTTTATGAATTAGCCTACAATGATGGGTAAACCCACAAAATGGTTTACAATTCCAGTGAGGAAGGAAAAGTTGCAAAAAAGGACCCCATGCAAAAAAATTGGTTTTTGGGGTTCGAACAAACCATTTGGTTCGAGCGAACAAAAAAAGGGTTTGAATGAACCCTCATTTGAGTGAACCAATTTAATGCTAGGTCTCACCATTCCCGCAAAAAAACACAAAGAAAACAATTTTTGAAAGGGGGTTCGAATGAACCCTGGTTCGAGCAAACACCTGGTTTGCCCAAACCCCCGGTTTGCCCAAACCCCCCTTTTCCCACCTTCTCACCCTCTGGCACCAAAAAAGTCCAAAATTTTGCACTTCGAAGCTCGGGTTGAGGATGAAAATGGAGGAGACTTCACATACCCAACTAGATGATGGTAGTCCTCGAAATGAGCTATCCAACGAATATGATTTTAATATGTTTTGGTTTTATTAAACATAGGTTTTTCACTAAAAATCAAGCTCTCTGTTCTGCACATGTGGAAAAATAATATATTATAAAAAAAGAATTGAAAAATATGAGTGTACCAACTATTGAAGTCCTTGATCCAACAAAAAAAAAAGAATTTTGATACATTCAAAAAAAGTTATGTGTTATACAGTTTGCCTACATCTGAATTGTAATTGGTTTGACTTTGAAACTTGATTAAGAAAAAAATATTCAATAAAACACTATCTAACCAATTGGAAGCACTAGATATCATAGCTACAAATCTAAATTCGAAAGAATAATAATTTTATCCTTCATGGAAAAAAAGTTATGCGTTATACGGTGAGTGTCACTCCTTAAAAATGTTGTTTACTGAAAAAACTAGTTTTTGAAGGAGATGGAAAAAGAAGTGCAATCTGATTCCAAATTTTTTGAAAAATATATATTTAGAATCTACAGACAAAATGTGACAAATCACTAGTTTGCATCATCTTCAAATTCTTCATGATTTAGCCGCTATAGGTTCCCGAAAGTGAAGATTTAGTTAGAAAAAATTATTTCAGTGTCCAGTTTAACCAAAAAATTGTAAACTAGTATTGTGGGATCACCCCGATCTTTTAGTGAAAACTAGTACATCAAGACTTGACAATCAAAGCCTTGGGATAGTGAAATTATGTATTAGAATTTAATTATCTTTCAAGAGAGATAGTAGTCATTGTGAAATTTCATCTATGCTTGTACATGCATACGAACCACATCAACACTAACACCCACATATTTATGCATGGAGGTTGGAGCAAGTTTGGTTTAAGCACATTGTACTTGTGCATGACCACTCTATTGAAAAGCATGGATATTTCCCTAAATCATAATATTGTACCTTGAAAAAGGTGATTTTGATTATATTACACCACATTATCCTCCAATTGACAGACATTAAATTTATAGATAAGACTATAAAGGAGTTGGAACTCAAAATTTTGATTATTTCTAGTTATAGATAAATATATTTTATCTTTTACAAATTCAAACTCATGAGAAAAATATTGTTAGTTTTAGATAGGTTGATATCAACATCATTGAAAAATTTCCTTACATTGAGAAAATTGCATAAAGTCTAGTTTGGTGCTAAGATTCGTTGTCTAAATAAGTGATTATCAACTATTCTTAAACATCAAATGATTTAGCACTCAACAATTATTATTTTTCCAATAAAAATAAGATAATTAATTACCATGCTTGTACATGTATGAGTTGTGAAATCATCATTAACTACTTGACCATTGGATAATTTAATATATTTTCATGGTTTATATTAATGCACATGACTATTCTCCCTACAAAAATGCACAAAATGGTGTGTCTAATATATATAACCTGCATATGGACATGCATAACATCATACAAAATAGTAATAAGGGACCCACCAAGACAAGGAATAAAAGTGACAGAGGTATGACAAAAATTGCAACATCATTATTTAGTTTTGCTGCCAAGTTTTGCTTTCTTCTATTCAAACATAAAGTTAATCGACAATATAAGTTAATCTATTATTAATCTATTATAAATTATATTATAATAAATATATTATTATATAAGTATTATGTTATTATTTTATAATTATATTATTGTAAATTATAATATCATATTTTTCTATTATATTATTATACTTATTATTATTATATTTCTATAATGTAATTAAATTTATATTATATTATATTAAATTATATTATATTATATTATATTGTATTGTATTATATTGTATTGTATTATTATATATTTATTATTATGTAAATAAATTTATTTTAATATTTTATAATTAATATTATATTAAATTATTTATTATATATTAGTTTTAGAATATTACAATAATTAAATTATTTTATTGTTATTGTATATTTATTGTTATTATTATTATAGACTACGAGAATCCAGTACCCCCTATAAACTAAGTGTGCCTGGTAAACTTTTTTCATGTGATCGGTGACGTTGGGATGACACGCCCTCCGGTACCACAAGGATGGAGGGGAGACTAGACCTTGTGACCTCTTGCCTACAACAAGATACTTTAGCCAATCGAGTTAGGCCCTCCACCCCATTATTATTATTATTATATATATATAATATAATTAAATTTGTATTATTATTTTATAATTATTATTATATTATATTTTATTGTATTGTATTATTATATATTTATTATTTTTGTAAATAAATGTATATTATTATTTTATAATTAATATTATATTAAATTATAAATGATATATTAGTTGTAGAATATTATAATTATTAATTTTTTTAATGTGTGAGAAATATTGTATTAATCTATCAAAAAAGGAGTATACCCTTCTGCCCATTAAGCTGCATACTTGAAAAACATACATCAACCAAAAGGCCTAGGTAGGCTTAGCACTCTTCAAACCTAACCCACCAGTCTGTCATTACGATTTTATGCTCAAAATGACCACACAAGGCCTATGAGAATAAACATATTGATTACATATTGTAGGGACTCCAAAACAATGGATAATAACAACACCTAACCTAACACATACATGTTCTAATTACATATAGCAAGGGCACCAAACACAAGATATAAACAAAACCTACCTAGCAGTATTGACAATAGAGAAATGAAAGATCACGCATGAAAACATACAATTTCTCCTCACAACAAAATATTGAGATCATGATTTAAAATGTTAAATCAAAGCTAGCATGTTCTTTTAATTTAGTTGACCCCAACAACCAATCACACTGCTTTCCACAACAGTGATGTGGAAAGAAAGAAAAGGCCAATCGATAGTCATAGATTGTGAAGTCATTGAAACCATTGAAGGTTGACAATTCTTACGACTATCTGCTAAAAGACCCATTGAGCCAAGTTCACCAAAACCAAAACCTAGATAATGCAACAATGCACACAAACTGGACCCCTTGATAATGATATTATATTGAATTGATTAACCAAGTTTCCTTAACTATGAAGCCATCCACACCTCTATTAGCCAGCTTGTCAACCTCCCTATTACCCTCCCTATAAGTGTGATTTATCATACAACTTTTGAAGCCTTCCAAAATTTTGGAAGCCACCTCTAGCATGGCTGAAAGTTTCTGATTTTGTATTTGACCTGTTCTTAGAGAATTTATTACTAAAGTGGAATCACCCTCAATTACCACCTTCTCTAGCTTTGATTCTTGACAAAGATTGAGACCTAGGATTAAAGCCTGCAATTCAACATCATTGCTGGTGCCATTTGAGAGTGGTGCCACCAATTTTCCTACCACCCTATTGCACCCATCTCTTATGATACACCCATCACTCAAGGGGCCTAGGTTTCCTCGCGCAACCCCACCAAAGTTTAATTTATACCAACCAAAGTCAAGAGCCTACCAAACCGTTTTGTTTCTCAAATATTGAGACTTTTTCCCACCTTCCCCTAAAAATGGGGGAGATTTTAAACCATACCAAGCCTTCCTCATTAAGGCATCCCACTCTGTAAAGTTGGAATTCTTCAAATTCTAATCACTTATCCTACAGTTCACCACCTCTACAATAGAAGCCTCCAATTTGTTTAATAATGAAGTGATAGGCATCTCCTTTCCTTGAAAAATTATTCTATTCCTTTCATTCCATACCTCCCATACCAACAAGGATGGGCTAATTGTCCATAAGCTTGAGAACATTGCCGATTATTTAACAGTGGCCAAGCCTAAAATAAACTTAGAATTTCTCTAGGAAGAATACTTTTCCAAGATAATTTTGCACATAATCATTGCCAATATTCTTGAGTGAAAGGGAAACTTAAGAGAAAATGATTCCTAGTCTCCTCTTCATTCTTACAAAGCACACACTAGGACGAGCCATGATAACCCATCTTTATGAATCTATTTGTAGTCTATATATTGTTTTGAACTGCCACCCATGCAAAGGAGCTAGCCTTAGGAAGGCAATTTTTACTCAAACATAACTTCATTGGGATCTATGATGAAGCCTCCATACCTTTCATCAATAAACTATAACCATCCTTAGCATTGTAAATACCTGTTTTGGAGTCATGCCATGTTAGAGTGTCGCTACCACCCCTGAGGAATATTGTCTGATCCTTTGTTACAACTTCGTAAGTTTCTACCATCCCATTGGGAAGACCTAATTTTCTCATATCTTTCCACTTCCATTGGATGCATCCATTAATAGTAGTCACATGAAGGCAGTCTCTTACATGACAACCCCAATCTTGCTTTGTGATGGCCTTCATTTGATCTAGTTCCATTCTCCTTGTAGACACACAAATTATACTGATTGATTTCACACACTTGATCCTAATTTACTAACATCAGTTCTCCCTAAATCACTTATTTACTAAACAATTAATTAAATAGTCCTTATTTAATTAATTCATCATAATTCCTCTATTAATCAAATAAATCAACTTTATTTGATTAAATCATTATCTTCTTTTAATCATTTTATTTGATTAATCCTAATGTTCCTCTTTTAATTAAATAAATCCCTTTATTTGATTAAATCTAACATCATCCCTTTAATTAAATAAATCAAACTTTATTTAATTAAATCTAATGCTCATTATTCCTCTTAGTTGGTTTAAATAAATCCAAAAATCTAAGTCAAATGTCAAATCAAACTAATCTCCATCTAAGTTAATTAAATCCTGATTAACTCTAACTCTAATCCATCAAATCCTCTAGATTTTGCAACTTGCATAAGTAAATCAATTAAATTTATTTATTAATTCTTCTATTTTCATTCAAAAAAGCATCTCTTTGGAATATTCCTCCATTTTGAAATCTCCCTCCCAAAGGGTCTTGTCCTCCAACTTGGCATTTATAGCTCTTACAAGTCCTTTTTCTTGAGCCAAGTGGCATTAACTCCTCTTCCACATCTTCCTCCACAAGCCATCTTTCAAATTTCAAATTTCCACCTAATTGCATTTATTTGCACATTGATAAAAATGTGCTCCACCTCTCTTCAATAGCATGTTGACAAGTGGCACTTTGTTATTGGTTCATCTTTAGTCCCACATCCTTCATGTTTTGCATTCCTCCATCCTTCTTTCCTATAAATGGAGGACTCTTCTATTTTTTTTGGATCCACAACTTGAGGCAAGATTACTATCTATAGATTTTATGCAATTTCATCCATTTTTCATCAAAGTTATTATAGCATTTCATCACCATAGCTAGGTTATTGATAAATTCATCAAGGATCACATTGTTCATCATCAAATATCATCAAAGCTTGCAAGGAATTGGGAAAGGGGTACTTTCCACATCAAAGTAGCACCAATTCCCCCATGGGATGATGGTTTGAATATTCTGAGCAAGATTTAGTAGCTTTCATTTGTTTAATTTCACTTTGTTTCTTGTTCTTGGCATTTGAATGAATTGCATGGGGAATGATTGTCTTAGATGTGTTTAATGACTAGCATTCGATTGTTTGATCATGTTTGAGCAGGTCTAGATCAACCATTCACATTTTGGCACTAGAAGGAGGGCAAATCTTGAGAAATTAACACGTTTTTTGGTCAAAATTTTACTACTTTTTTTTAAAAAATTATGTTTATAGGAAACAATGCTGCAAAAGAAAAACAACGACGCTATTAGTCCAATGTCGCTATATAGCGACACTATGTCTGCTTCAAAGGGTGACACTTCTGTCATTTTCTTGAAGGGTTGATCTTTCAAATTTCAAAGAGCAACACTTGGTGAAACAGCGACGCAATCATGGTCTTTGTTTCTCCACATAGTGACACTGACTTCACCAAAGTGCCGCTGGACTTCTTCAAACTGTGGCACCTTCGTGGATTGTGATGCTGGAGTTGGGTAAAAGGTCAATTTTCAATTTTAATTCAACATGTACTTTTTTATTGTGATCACCTTTGACTTCTAACATGTTTGTGGCTTTGTTTTTTGTAGGCTAATCATTTTTTGTAGGTTGAAGTGATCAAGAAGGGAAGGGGGAAGCAAGGAGAAGTCTTCTTATGACATCATTTCATGATTTGTAAACAAGTGTTTTTAAACACTTTGGAAATAATTATAATCCCATTTTTTGAGGCTTTTGTTATCTTCAAGCTTTAGGACTCAAATAAATTTCTTTTGGGTTTTAAAAGAACAATCAAAGGGTTAAAAACAACTTTAGGAACTTACTAGAGTTAGTTTTGGATTTAAAAAGTTGAACAAGCAAACTTCACACTTCATCTTGGTGCTATAAAAAGAATCCATTATTTCTTTTGAAGTTAAAATGAACATGTGTATTTTGTGTTTTGTAATCTTTTTTACAAGTTAATATCATTTAAAAGGAATATGCACTTCTCTTGCACTTCACAGTTATCTTGAGTATCAAAGTATTTTGGTGATATTAGGTTGTCTAAAATATTGCCTCCACACTTCAATTTGGGATTTTAAAATTTAACAAAATCTTGCAAGTGTGAGTGAGTACATTGCGTGTGTTCTCTCTTTGTTCACACAAACAAATATTGATCGAACTACAGATGTGTTTATTCACTTTTTTTACCTTTAGAGGGCCTACCTTGGTGGGAAAAGTACTCACCCCAAGGAATGACCCAAGCGGTAACAAGCATAAGCCAGGCTCTTCCGAACTGCTATACAAATTTGTGGTTGCAAGGAAAGTTTGAAATCAACTTAGTGATGCATGATAGCTCTCCCCTAGTATCTTTATGTTGCATAAATCCCTTGTTCTAAGGGTTGGGAGACCTCTTGAGGGATTTTATCATCATGTCCTATGAACTGGATGCCTTTATTATGAACCATTGTGTAGTAGCCAAAAATCCCAATATTTGTTTGCGTCAGGAGGTCGGACCTTCAGAGCCATCCCACATACTTGTGGTTCTTTGTAGAGATAAAAAATTTCATCATGGGAGATTCATGAGAACTGAAGCTTGGTTGACCCATAGAAGTGAGTTTCATGGAGGGGAGCCAGTGTGGTCAAGCTTCTAGTCATCCGCTCTGAATAAGCGCAGCTAGATTTATCCAAGTGGGAAATTCAACAAATATTTTCTCTTCCATCCTAGGATTGTGAAATTTTGAGTCAATTAAACACATTGATTGGATCCAAAATCTTGAAAAAAAAATTCAACAATGGTCCTCAAATTTCAAACCCTTTAGTAAGAGCAAATACCTTTGAGAGAATCCAAGTGCTACTACTTGTCCCTTGGGATTTTATCCTTAGAGGCTTCTAAGTATTTGGATTTTTTTCTCAATTTTCTCTCTAAAGTCAACATTAGGGAACTATTTCCTTGATTTCCTTAATTTCCTCATAATGGACTTTGTGGGATGAAAATAAATTGAGACACTAGACATTAAGTTCAAAAGCTAAGCAAGAAAAGTGTTTGTGGTAAAAAGAACTCATTAAGAAAGATAGCAAACAATTGAACCTCACATGTATGTCTTCAAATGATTTCCAAAAAGATAAAAATCCCAAAACAAAAGTCTTTGTGCAAAAGTTTCAAGTTTAGGTGTCATACTCAAAAATCCATCAAGAAATACATTAGGAAGTGCAACCAAAAACAACATCTCAAGATAAGCAAGAAATTCACAAGGTTTTATAGACTCATTCCTTTGAACAACCCAGATATGTATGCTCAATTTGAACAACTTCTTGGTTTAAATTTTTTTGGAAGTATAGCATGTTCTTCAATACTGAGGTCTTATAAATAAAAGTCTCTCTAGGTTCACTTAGGATCAAGATCAACACTCTCATCCATCCTCAAACATAAAATCAAAACCATCCCACAAACAACTCTTGAAATCTTGGAAAAATCCTTCATACTAGACTTTTGGAAAATAAAATCAAAATCATCTTGTTTGGCTAAGTGTGTGTAGATGCATCCTTCTTGATACACTTAGTTAAATTGTCACCTTGTGGACAAATTTATTCCAAGACAACATCTAACCTCTTGGATTTTATGAGTTCATTATCAAATCCAAATCAAATCAAAATAAAATCCAAACCAAATCAAAGTCAATATCCAAAATCAAATCCAACATCAAAATCCAAAAGTCCTAAAGTCTAGTATCTCCTTCAAGGTTCCTAAGAGTTCAATCATTCATATCACCCATTCTTCATCACTATCCTTTGATCCTTAACATCTTAGACTTTCTTTTTTGTACCTAAAGTATAGATCAATCCAAGGAGTTAGAGGTTCATCTCCCACATTCCCAAAAATTGATCCTTATTTTATGGTCCAAACTAGATCTCAACACAAGAAGAACATGGAAACAAATAAAGAAACATCTACTTCAAGTGACATGAGTCAAACCGCTCCTGAAATCAATCCCATTGGATCTAGCAATCCCCAACCCAATCTTTCTCTAATACCAAAAGATCCTCAAGAGGAAGGTGGCCAAGTGGAGGACATCACCAACAATGTCTTAGGGATGACTCAATATGAAATCATAGAAATGGTCCAAAATCCCAAGACTCACAAAATTGTCAATGCCATGATGAAACTTAATCCTTCACAATACATGCTAGAATTGGAAAAAGAAGGGGCTAAACTCCCTTCTGATTTTGATATAAGAACTATTGTGGAGAAAACTCTTGGAATTATGCCACCAATCTCATTCACACCCTCCTTTCAAAGCATCACTCAAACCATCCCACAACCCACATCATCTCTTGCTCCAACTCAACCTATTGTCAATGAGGTGAGCTCATTGCTTCATGCTCTTCAAACACATCCCCTTGTAAACAACCAATACTTGGATGCAAACACCATTTTGGGTCAATCCATCTCATTAGATCCAAAACACCCATATGTTCTTCTTGTCTTTCATGACACCAACAATCCATCCCATTTCTCCATGACACCGACATATCCTCTTAACACACAAGTCTCTCTCCCCACGACTTCATAAGGAGAAGGTGGACTATTTGGACAAGGGGGAATCTTTGACCCCTCATCATCATCATTTCCTCAAGTGAATACACCACCCATCTTCCCACCATTTCCACCTCTACCACTAACATCCACACCAATCCTTGGTTTAGGGAAACCCCCCTTACCAAACCTCAATCAACAAAATCAAAACAATCCTCCAATCATAAATTAAACCATCATACTAAATCCTCTGATTATGCCATCAATATCACAACAATAGGTGGAAACAATCCAAACAACACAAGCAATCAACACACCATCTACGATACCCCAAATACCTCAAAATGTGGTCTCCCAAGGACCTATCATATCAACCGCACCATCCACCACACAAATCAATCCAACAACACCTCTCATCACAACATCTCACACCATTATGAATCCTCCACCACCACCACCAAAACCAAACATGGAAAACCAATATAGCATCACATTGCAAGCTTCCCAACAATCCTATCAAAGGCACTTCAACAATTTCAAAATCAAAAAGCTATGCAAGTTCCACAACAAGTTTCTCAACAAGTGTAGGCACAACAAGCCGCTCAACAAGTGTAGGCACAACATGCCACACAACAGGCTGCCCAAGCCCAAGCTTTATTGCAACAACAACAAGCTGCCCAAGCTGCCCAAGTTATGCAAGCAACTCAAGCTGCACAGGCTACCCAAGCCACACAAGCTACTCAATAAGCTCAAGCTTAGGCACAAACCCAATATCTAGCTCAACAAGCTCAAGCACAAGCACAATACCAAGCACAACAACAAGCAGCTTAGCAAAAAACATATTAGCAAGCCTTGCAACAGTACCAAGCACAACAAGTAGCAATCTAGCGATTAGCCCAACAACAAGCATTGTTGGCATAATAGCAGCAAGACCAACAACAAGCATTGTTGGCACAACAACAAGAAGACCAACAACAAGTGTTGTTGGCACAACAACAATTTCAAGCATATCAAAAAGCATTGATCACACAACAAATCTTGCAATGCACTCCCCCAAACATGAAAAGCACCCCACCCATCACTCAAACAATCAAACCATCTCAAAACATATTCACCCCACCTCCCGATTCACAAAATGATGTGACGACATAAATCAAATTGCTCTCACAACAAGTGCTAGATCTCCAATCTGGGAAAACAACAAAAAAACCAAGCAATTTGTGTCCCTATCCATTTGACAGAAGCCTTGCGATGGTACCATTCCAAAAAGGGTTTGAAATTCCTAAATTTGACAAATATCGTGGGACAAGTAACCCTAAAGATCATATCAGGGAATTCCAGGTACATTGTATGGAAGTTTCATATGACGACACATATCTTATGCGACTCTTCCCTCAAAGTTTGGCAAGACCAACAATGGAATGGTTCTCTCACCTTCCTCTTGGAATCAAAAAGTTCCCAGAAATTGTTGATGCATTCATACAAAACTACGCATTCAACATTGGCATGGATGTTAGCCTAGAGGAACTATATGTGCTCAAACAAGCCAAGGGGGAAACATTTTCATCCTTCTTGCAATGATGGTGATCCAAGGCCAACAGGAGCAAGTCGACCAAGCTAGAAGAACAACAAATCTACACCATCATTTCCAATCTCGAGAAGACCTTATCTTTCCATCTAAAAATGCAATGCATCACCACATACGACTAGTTGATCCCCAAGGGGCTCAACATCGAAAGAGCCCTTATTGCACAAGGGGGGACACCCACATATCAAGAAAATCAAGATAATTTCCCATCAACTAGTTATAACGAAAAACCTCGCACATGAGTAAAGAACAAGAATGTCACTAATGATGGTGTCATTGACACCAAAGTGGTCATCAATGCCCCAAGGAAAAAAACCCAATCATACCAACAACCGCAAGGAAACAATTGAAACAACACACAAGATAACACGGTATCATAGCAACCACCCAATAATCAAGCGGTCAACAATTTTAATAATCAAGGGACCACCCCTGCGAAACAAGTATCCCCCCAAACGAAAATACACAACCCTTGGGGAATCAATCAAATCTATCATGAAGAAACTGGTACAGGAGAATCTCATTAAGATCCCTATCTATGAGAATTATCAAGAACCCCAAGTGAAACCACCATGGTATAATGAAAACCACCTTTGCGATTTTCATAAAATCAAGGGACACACAATAGCCAATTGCATGAGATTGAAAAATATAATCCAAGATCTTATTGATGACAAAGTCATAAACGTTGAACAACCTGCAGGAAATCAAGACCTTAACATATACATGAATCCAATGTTGGATCACAATAAAGGGAATAACCATGGAAAGAAAAAGTATGGAAATGTAAACCATGTTTACGATCATGTTATCGCAACCCTAGATGAATGGGTCACTGTTGTTAATGTCAAGGGAGCCAAAGCTGATTGTGGAGTCACCACACGTGGCGGAAAAGTTACCATTGCTAGATCATCACATCCACCTAGGGAATCCACCTCAAATCCAAAATCTATTCCCAATGGTTATAATGTATTAGACCAGCTAAAAAGAACCCCCGCTCATATCTCCATCATGGAGTTATTGAAGATCTCACCCGCACATAGAAAAATCCTAGAGGAAGCATTGGCTTCATCCACCATCTTTGTGGATCTTGATGCTAACCAGTTCCAAGCTATGGTCGGACACCTAACCACCCCGCATCTCATAACGTTTTATGATCAATACTTTTCCACTCAACCATCTCATAACCGCACACTCCATCTCAAAGTTTTGGTCCATAAAAACAAAGTCAAAAGGGTCTTGGTGGATAGGGGTGCAGGTCTGAACATCTGTTCACTCAAGCTAATAAAGAATTTTGGATTCTTTGAGGATGCCATTGAAAAAGGTAAAGGCATAACAATCAAAGGCATATGATGATCAAGAAAGAGTGTCTCAGGGCACTATTCAACTCCCTATTCAAGTAGGGCCAGCCATCATTGAAACCACATTCTATGTCCTTGACCTTGATTTACCTTATAATATTCTCCTTGGGTGTCCATGGATCCATGGGATGCAAGCAGTTGCATCTACTTTCCATCAATTCATCAATTTTCCCTACCAAAATCAAGAGGCCACGGTCCATGGTGATCCCGAGCCCTTTTATTATTGCAAGAACTTGGAAACAGAGTACTACAAAATCCCTCAAGTCCCAAAGAATGATGAAGGCCCTTCAACCCCATATGTAGACCCAACTACCTTAGCCTCCACCTCTAAGACAAAGACACCCGCCATTCCTGACATCTTTGAAATCAAAGTCATTATCCAAGACAATGGGTGTGGAGATTACAAAATGAAGAAAATTTTTTCCATTATAGGAGAGTTACCTCAATCTCCTAGGTCTCATAGGCATCCCCAACTAATTGAAACATCATCCCAAACCTTCAAAGCAAACCCCACCAGATTCAGATGTTGGGGAGACCTAAGTCAGGAAGTGGTAGATGAAAAAGACATATCAAGCTTATTGTACCAAGATGAAAGGCTTGTGCCTGATCTTCCCATGGATGATAATAGCAAAGGACTAAAAATGATGCTTGGTATGGGCTATAACAGAAACAAGAAACTTGGGCAGAATGACAATGGGCTTCTGGTACCTCTCATTCCTAAGAAGTGTATGAGAAATCTTGGCCTTGGATGTACCCCTCTGAAAATAACCATACTTGGAAAAGGTGCCTCAGTTAGAAAATTCAAAGCACCCCATTAGTTGTCGGTATCCATAGGTCTACCCTTAGACATAACCAATGTGTGTGATGAGGACCCTATAACTGGATTACCCATGCTATTCGAGGATTCCTCCCTTCTCATGTTATTACCCTATCTTTTGATTCAAACAACCAAACCAATGAGCTAAACTTAGTCTATCCCCAACTCATCGATTACGACCAATGAGGACCACCAATTCTAGACATGTTCAAAAATGATGAGGCTCTTTTGGAGTTCATGGGATTGCAGGATACTATACCTTATGGAGATCACAAATTTGGATTCAACATTGAGATTGACACACATGCCTATTATGGGGAAGCGATTGAATCCTTCAGTCACAAAAGTGAAAATTTAAGAATACTATCTAGGTCTTTGAGTGAAAACCACACTGTGGCACTCTCAAACCCAAAAATAGTAAAAAAAAAGGATGCATCCAATGGTGAAAACCTCTCTAAGGCACTAGAGGATGAAGGATTTAATCTTCCCCTTAGTTCTATTCATTAGAATTCAGCAGTCTTAGCAGAGAAGTGCAATCCGGTCAACCTGGGGACAGAAGAAATGCCACATATCACCTTCTATGCAGAATCACTCTTGACAAAAGAACAAGAACTCCTAGTTGTGTTCCTAAGAGAAAGAAAGATAAACTTTGCATGGACCTATGCCGACGCTTGGGCTTGATCTAGAAGTTGTGGTTCACCACCTAGCTGTATACCCAAAAGTAAAGCCAGTAAGACAAAAACTAAGAAAGATGCATCCAAAAATAGCATTTTTGGTCAAGATGAAATTACAGAAGCTCCTTGCACTGGTTTCATACAGCCAATTGATTATCCAGAGTGGGTTTCCAATCTTGTACCTATTTCAAAGCCCACTGGGGGAATCTACATCTGCACTGACTTCAAATATTTGAACAAAGCATGTCCCAAGGATGAATTTCCTCTCCCAAACATTGATATGATTGTGGATATGATAGCGGGACATGAAATGCTATCACTAATGGATGGATTCTCATGGTACAATCAAATCATGATAGCTAAGGAAGAACAACACAAAATGGATTTCACTTGTCCATGGGGGACGTATTGCTGGAATATGATGCCATTTGGGTTGAAAAACATAGGAGCTACCTATCAAAGGGCCATGACACTAATATTCCATGATATGATTCACAAAACTGTGGAAGATTATGTAGATGACATATTGCCCAAGTCAAAGAAATGTCAAGATCACATACCAGCTCTAAGCTCCATCTTTTATAGGTTGGAAGAGTACAAGGTCAGACTCAATCCAAAAAAGTGTGTCTTCGAGGTACAATCAGGAAAGTTACTAGGATACATCGTATCTATGAGAGGAATCAAAATAGACCCTGCCAAAGTCAAATCCATTCTATAGATGGAGGCACCAAGGACATTAAAACAGTTAAGGGGTTTACAGGGAAGACTCTAATCCATTCGTCGATTCATAGTGCAACTAGCAGACAATGTTATCCCATTTTCTCATCTACTCCACAAGGGGGTAGCATACAAATGGGATGATAAATGTGACAAATCTTTCAATAAGATCAAAGAGTACTTGCTCACACTACCCGTTCTTATGCCACTAATTCTAGGAAAGCCCTTGATCCTGTATATATCAGCAACAGTAGCTGCCCTTGGCACTCTCTTAGCACAACATGATGAAAATGGGAAAGAGAGAGCTATTTACAAAATCAATAGAACCATGGTAGGACACGAGCTAAATTATACATCCATTTAGAAGGCTTGCTTAGCAGTCATGTTTTTCGCACATAAATTTAGACATTATATGCTATCACATTAGATAAAACTTATTGCAAAGATAGACCCTCTCAAGTATTTTCTTTCTAAAGCAATGCTCACATGGTGAACAACTAAATGGGTTATGATCCTGACAGAACACGACATTGAGTATGTAGAATGGAAGGCTATTAAAGGACAAGCAATTGTAGATTAGCTGGAAGAAGCACCGATATATTCAGAGAATCCACTCGTATCAGAGTTCCCCGATGAGTCCATCTTTAACGTAAGTGTAGCAGATCACTAGAAAATGTACTTTGATGGATCTTACACACAACATAGGTCAGGAGCAGGAGTCTTCTTCATTACACCACAAGGGAATTGCATACCCAAATCATACAATTTGTCTTTTCTGTGCACAAGCAACATTGCAGAATATGAGGCTCTTGTCATAGGGCTAAGAATTACTATACAGTGGCAGATCATGACACTCAAGGTCTATGGAGATTCTCAACTTATCATCAACCAGGTAAATGACAAGTTGACTCCATACAATAAATTGGTGGAAAGCCTTTAAGAGTCCTTCATTGATATCACATTTGAGCAAATGCCAAGAGAAAAAAAAAACCAGTGAATGCTATGGCAACAATTGGATCGCTACTAGATGTCCCATGTAATGTCCCAAAGCAAGAATTCCTTGTAGAACAACTTCTCGTACCAGCATTCGAGGTACCATAGTTTGAATTTGTGTGTGAAATTGTTGTTTCCGGTGATCCCTGGTATCATGATATATACACATACTTGAGAATAAGAGTCATCCCCGCTGATATAACCCCAAACCTTAAGAGAAAATTTTTCAAGAAGTCATCCCGTTTTGTTATCCTATGAGACACCCTATATCGTAGGAGCATTGAGGGAACCTTGTTATGATGCCTTAACACTAAGGAAGCTTTAACTGCTTTAATTGAGGTACACAATAGCATTTGTGGTTCACATTCGAGTGGTGTGACCTTGGCTAAGAAACTATTGAGGATGGGGTACTATTGGCCTACAATGGAAAGGGAAGCTCATGACTATGACCGAAGGTGTTTGCAGTGTCAGCAGCTTGGGGATCTCATCCATGCAACAGCTCAGGAGCTCCACCCAATTGTTACACCTTGGCCCTTTTCACAATGGGGGCTCGATCTCATCGAAAAAATCACCCCCACCTCATCTGATGGACATAAGTTCATCATCACCACCACAAAGTACTTCACTAAGTGGGTAGAGGCCATTCCCATGACCTACATCATAGGAAAGAAGATTTCCAAGTTCATCCTAAACTACCTTATTTTTCACTACAGTGTCCCTCAAGCCATTATCTCAAACAATGGGACGCCTTTCAAAAATTTGGATGTTCAAGACCTACGCCAAAAGTTCAAAATCCAACATCACTTTTCCACTCCATACTACCCTCAAAGAAATGGCCAAGATGAGGCTGTGAATAAAACCATCTTAAAAATCCTCAAGAAAATAGTCAATGACGCTGGTCATGACTAGCACCTATAGTTGAATCCTACCTTATGGGCCTACCGAACAAGTATTACACACCAATAGGTGCAACCCCTTTCTCCCTAGTCTATGGATCAGAATACATCCTTCCCATTGATATCGAGCTCCCATCCCTAAGGATATCATTGCAGAATCTCATCACAGATGAAGAATATCGGGTATCACAATTGAACAAGCTGGAATTATTGGATGAGTGGTGCATGGATGCCTTAAACCATTTGTAATTCTATTAAAACCATCTCAAACAGAGCTACAAGAAGAAGATCAGGATTCCGTACCTTTCAAGTCAGAGAGCTTGTACTGAAGGAGAATTAGAAAAATGTACCAAATCCATACAGTAAGGGCAAGTTTGAACCTAATTGGTTAGGACCCTTCATCATCATAGCAAGCTACAAGTCAGGGGCATATCAGCTATCCACACCAATTTGGGAACCTCTGTAGGATCCTACGAATAACTCCCATCTCAAAAAGTTTTATGCCTAAATCTTACAAGGTGTAAATCCAAAAATACAAAAAAATATAAAAATATAAAAATCAAAAAAATCAAAAAAAGGATTGAAAACAGTAAAGAGAAAAAAATCATCCTCTAGTGAAAACCACTTCGGTGGTGCTTTGGGCAAGTACCTTGGTGAAAACCTGGCAAACAGGTGCCTTTTGTAAATAAGCACTCTCCATCCACCATGATATTTGCAGCTTGTTATGCATCATCCATCCATCATGCTTCCATATCTCCATCCATCACCCATCTGCGTCTACATCATAGCTTGATCCTGTATTTGTATCATGATCCCTCCTAGTACTACTCGGCCCATTCCAAGGTTAGTTTGTCCTACCTGTATCAGAGTAGTCTATTGCATCATGCTGGGGGCATGTTCTTATACCTACATTGGACCAGATTCGTGTATATTCTTGATGTCTTCCTGAAAATCAGAAAATCCAAAAATCCAAAAACATTTATAAAAACAAAATCCAAAAACATTCAAAACATATCAAGATCCAAAAACAGGTCAAAAATTCAATCCAAAAAGGTTTAAAAAATAGAGTTGTCTTGTCTAACTATGGGTCTTTGAGCTCTGAACGTAGGCAAGGTTGATCTTTGATTATCCCTTGAGACACTTAGGTCAGTCCTTTAGGAGTTTGTCATAATAAACTGGAAATCCATCTATTCATATCTCATCAATAATTGAGTCTGTGTCAGTCAAACTATGTGGTCTCTACGTATATAATGTAGGCAAGGATAATCTTTGATCAGCCCCTGAGGCCCCTAGGAAAGGTCTTTAGGTTAGTCCCTTGGTCAAAATCTTAGAAAACACAAAACATTGGAAAATTTGAAAATCAATACATTTGCAAAACATCTTGAAATACCAAAAATAGCCTCAAAACATTTCAAAACATCAAAAACATCCAAATATTTGAAAAAAAATCCATCCACCTCATCTCACGATCACCCGCAATAAAAAACACTCATAATAAATCATTGTCATCCTCAACCTTTGGTGACACAGTCAAAAACAAGTCTAGCAAATGGAAAGTGAAAACGCAAAACGTCAAGGTCTCAAGTCTAGGTCAGTAGGTAAACAAGTTGGTCAACTCTTGGTACTAATAGCTCATCATCCATTCAATCCCAAATCATTTGATAACATCATGTCCTAGGATGCATCCTTCCTACAATGGATATCAACATCAGGCATCATCGTAGTTTAGTCTTGGCTAGTGGTATGAAGAACATTAGCTTCTTTGTTTACTTGATCTTTGTCTTTTGGCTTATCTTATTGCGCTCATTTCAATGACCTCTTGATGATGTCCAAACAAAGGGATTTAGAGAGAAAGGAATGGGGCAACAATCATTATCTTTTTATCTATTGTGCTTGTTGGATGTTCTTGTAATATAACCTTGGTCATATGTGCTTTGTTTGGTTTGTAGGGAGGGTGTTTCAGGTATCTTGTTGACCACATAGGAAGGCTTTCCTTTCTATGTTTTGGTCTGAGATGTTCGGAATATCTTAACTACATTTTTAAATAAGGTTTCATATGTTAGGTGTGAAAAGGAATACTCCTATCTGATTGTCAAGTCAAATTCCAATCACACTAGGTACAATGCCATCCTAGTTCTTTATACCTTGATGCATCGTGCCTACATGTGTTATCAAACATAAGGTAAGTAAGCCCTTTTAAAATCCCAATTCTTGATAAGCAATACATCATCATCATCTCTAATAAAGTCTCGTAGATCATGGACTCGTTGGATCCTCTTGTCTTGATCTCATTTCTTCTTTCTTCTCTTTGTGCTAACATGGTACCATGATAGTTAATCAAAAACATCACCAATGCATTCATCCTGCATCCACCAAACCATCAACATGTTACATATCATCCATATCATATCATATAGGAAACACTGATCATCTCACATGCATTGAATTTCATCATTGCATAATATAGATTGGTTATTCTAAGCATCTCATAAATCATACATTTGCATCCATTGCATAATCATATAAGCATCATCATATAATACATGAAAAAAATACTGAAAAAGAAAAGTGCATGTCATAATATCCCATACATCTTAGGATCATAACATATAACATCATTCATTTTGCATAATATAGATCTGTTAGTCTAAGCATATTAAAATAATTTGCATATCATAACATTTGCATCCATACTCCATACATCATCATCATAAAAGTGCATAGAAAAGATATTGAAAAAGAAAATGCATCCATGACATCCATAAACATTTGCATAATCATACATGTAAAATCACATTGCATCATATCATAGAGGCACATCACACATATAGAACATCAAGTACATCCATCCATAATGCATAAATAAAATGGATACATCTCATAATGAATCAATTACATCATATCATATATATCATATATATCTCAAAGTGTAACTGTCATGGTACAAATCAAGATCAAATGTGTGGGTATATCAATCAATATACAAATGCCCATGGGGCTATAAAAAATGGAGCCCGTGGATCTCAAAAAGAATGGTGCTGATCAAAACTGTGTGAGCTAGCCCTGGTGGTTGCTCCCCTCATCTGTCTGTCTCTTTGGCTGGTCCTCTACTCGTCTCATCCCAGTTTGTTGGGAGTACTCTGGTACCCAAGTTGATGAGGGTACAACCTACCAGTAGTGGAGCCGATAATACTTTGCCTCCCACACTACCTCATGGTACATCTGCACCAGGAGTATCTTACCCTATGAGGAGGCTGCCATACTCTCTAGTTGCTATTGTCTACCAACCTCCTAGGCCAGTTGCAACTCTGTCGTCTATCACTGCTATCACTCATGATCTCGCTCGATAGTGAGGGCTTGGAATTGTTGTTTGGCCTAGTCCCTCTCTACTATAGCATCCTATAACTAAGCCTATAGCCCCTGAATCTTCCCCTGAAACTGTTGTATCTAGGCGTCTCGAAGGTCTGACTGCGGTGGTTGAGCTAGCTATAGCGGCTATTGATCTCTCTGCCTGCCTCTGGGAGCATCCCTTTGTTGGTCTCCCAATCCCCTCTGATCCTGATTTTGATCTGGCTGGTGTGGAGATGGTCCTCCTCCTCCTCCTCCTCCAAGTGACCCTGGAACCTGTCCAACCTATCCTCTCCTAGCTACCCTGCCTTGGGGTCTCCACCGTGGAAGTGCCACCCCTGAAATAGTCAATCGGACTAGAGGCCTGAACCAATCATCATAAGCACATTTCGTGCTTGGGTCCACCTGTCCCTGATCATAGGCCCATGGCCTAGCCACTAGTTGTCTAAAAGAATCAACCACATCTAACGTTGGGATTGTCCGACCCCAGGTAGTCTCTCTAGATGTGTGTAAAAAAATAGCCACATACTGGTCATTGGGGTGATCTTGCACATCCCCAAACTATCTTGCTACCATGCCTGGTAGGTAGCACTCAATCATGGTGTGCTCACACCCCTACATAAGCCAATCCTGGTGAGCATATAATAGTTGATGTACATCATCATACCACATGGGCATTTGCAACCAAGGTCTCCATGTAAAAACTATCATCTCATCGAAAACCCTCCACCAGTGAAGAAGACCTAGCTGTCATGTATGTCTGAAAGTGAGGCCACCTCTATACCTCCAAATTGTTGGGTCGTTAGGCTTGACATCAACCACTGTAACCCTCAGTCACAGCATGACTATGTGCTCCCAAGCCCAGATGTGTAAAAGTGTGACGCCGACACCAATCGCTTTGCTATCACAATAGTAAAACCCATGCAAATCATGATATAAAGAGGCCAACATCACTGGTCCCTAGGAAAAAAGTGTCCTCTGATAGAGCATCCACTCCCAAACCAAACACCATCCTAGACTGAAATATTGACCTCCCTGATCTGGAGCCACCAGTCCGCAAATGATCGCGGCCACAATCAGTCGAAAAGTCGACACCCGACCTCTCTAATACTCAAGATCAATCTGACCCTCGGTAAATATGATCTCATTTGTCCCCATGATCTCGTAGCATGCATCATTGCTGACATCCAATGTCATATATAACTCACTCATCATGGATGGGCAATCGCAAGATGCGCCAGACATCCTACAGTGTGACAGTCGCCTTGCTGGTGGGAAGATGAAACGATGAGGTTTTGCTATGCCACCTCTTTTTCAGCTCAGTCATCATAGCTAGGTGGGTCCTCACAGTGGGTGCGTAAGCAACATACCAGAGGCCGATCATGCCAAGGTGCTCCTATAATGACTCGTGCAACCCAATAAATTTTCTTAGTACCGAGGATCGATGCTCACGTGAATGAACAGGCTCTCTATTCTCCTACACCCATGAAGCCACAACATCAAGTTTCATAAAAATATTGGACCCTGTTTGAAGTTTTCAGCACTAAAACAACAAATGTGTCACTATTTGTAAAGGTGTCACCCTTTGAAAACTCCAAACAATAATGCTAGAACCCCCTAAGGTGCAAACCAAGCCACGACATCGTTGTTTGCATACACGGGCCTATTTGACCAAAAACCCTAAAAACCTAATTAACCCATGGAGTCACCATATGCATTGGTGTCACCCTTTGCAGTTTGTAACCTTAAGGCCTAATTGTGACGTGGCGTCACAATAAACAATAGCAGCACTATTTGACTCCTAGCATCGCCGATTTGGCACTTTTAGCGTTGCTATATAGAAACATTGGACTTTTTGACCTTTCAAAATGTAATAAATGCACACAAGAATCAAAACTAAAGGTTGGGTTAGGATAACATATCGGTGCTCATGTGCTTGGAGGTCTCTGGTAGACTCGAAAATGTGTCGGGGAAGCACTCTTTGCGCCATTCTACAAGAGGGTTAGAGCTCAAAATGAAGAAATTCTCAAAGTCTGAATGTGAAAATGAATTGAAAGTGACCCGTCATTGGCTATTTAAACATTAAAATTAGGGTTTTTTGCCTCGTTTTAGCCGAAAAACTAGGGTTTTTTCCCCCAACCCCGTTTTTTCCCAACCGAAGCTCGTTTCAAGTCTTTTTCTCACATTTTGGCACATTTTCAGCATCTTGGAGCCTTTTTGGACCTGTTAGGTAGCTTGTCCTCTTTTTTTCGAGAAATCACCAAAAAATCCAAAATTTCGTCTGATCTCTCAAGGGGGCAGTATACCAGCATAATTCTTATCCCTTGGGCAATAGTGGGGCATCCAAAAAAAATTAGAATTTTTTTTAATTTTGATCTTGGCAAAGGTTATTCTTTGAACCAACGCAGTAGGTACATTGCTTCAAAGAGAGGCGAAATATTGACATGTAAATTATACTGATTGATCTCACACACTTGATCCTGATTTACTAACATCAGTTCTCCCTAAATCACTTCTTTACTAACCAATTAATTAAATAATCTTTATTTAATTAATTCATCATAATTCCTCTATTAATTAAATAAATCAACATTATTTGATTAAATCATTATCTTCTTTTAATCATTTTATTTGATTAATCTTAATATTCCTTTTTTAATTAAATAAATCCCTTTATTTGATTAAATCATAATCTTCCATTAATTAAATAAATTAACCTTTATTTGATTAAATCTAACATCATCCCTTTAATTAAATAAATCAAACTTTATTTAATTAAATCTAATGCTCATTATTCCTCTCATTTGATTTAAATAAATCCAAAAATCTAAGTCAAATGTCAAATCAAACTAATCTCCATCTAAATTAATTAAATCCTGATTAACTCTAACTTTAATCACTCAAATCCTCTAGATTTTGCAACTTGCACAAGTAAATCAATTTAATTGATTTATTAATTCTTCTATTTTCATTCAAAAAGGCATCTCTTTGGAATATTCCTCCATTTTGAAACCTCCCTCCCAAAGGGACTTGTCCTCAAACTTGGCATTTATAACTCTTACAAGTCCTTTTTCTTGAGCCAAGTGGCATTAACTCCTCTTCCACATCTTCCTCCACAAGCCATCTTTCAAATTTCAAATTTCAACCTAATTGCATTTATTTGTGCATTGATCAAAATGTGCTCCACCTCTCTTCAATAGCATGTTGACAAGTGGCACTTTGTTATTGGTTCATCTTTAGTCTCACATCCTTCATGTTTTGCATTCCTCCATCCTTCTTTCCTATAAATGGAGGACTCTTCTATTGATTTTGGATCCACAACTTGAGGCAAGATTACTATCTACAGATTTTATGCAATTTCATCCATTTTTCATCAAAGTTATCATAGCATTTCATCACCATAGCTAGGTTATTGAGAATTTCATCAAGGATCACATTGTTCATCATTGAAGATCATCAAATCTTGCAAGGAATTGGGAAAGGGCTACTTTCCACATCAACGTAGCACCAATTCCCCCATGGGATGATGGTTTGAATGTTCTAAGCAAGATTTAGTAGCTTTCATTTGTTTAATTTCACTTTGTTTCTTGTTCTTGGCATTTGAATGAATTGCATGGGGAATGATTGTTTTAGATGTGTTTAATGACTAACATTCAATTGTTTGATCATGTTTGAGTAGGTCTAGATCAACCATTCACACTCCTCTCCAAACTTTGGAAGTCGTCCTAGGAATCTTCCCAAAAGAGAGTGAAACTACCACCATTTATTTCCTAGGTTAAGTAATCCACTATTAGATCAAGACAACTTAGAACAAGAACAACTTTACATAGCTCTAGGACATTTGTCATCATTTTGGGGATTTACAAGAACAAGAAGAACAAATTTTATGCCTCCCTAATAATTTTTTCTTTTGGGAAATACTAATGATAAACCAAACAAGATATGTGGTGTGAGTTCAGAAGTTCGAGGGAGGGAAAGCTTGGACTAATTTTTCTTTGTGAAGGTTAAAGTTTATGTGAAAAGGATTTATTGATGCTTATGGGACAAAACAAATGCATTTCACTTATTCATAGAGAGGATTTGTTTATAATAAAAGGCCTCGTGATGTACATAACTATTGTAATTTAACCACAAGTTGGCATCTAGCACTGACTAGGATAAAAATGGGACCCTCAACGAGTTTTTCATTGGGAAACATGCAAGACTTTTGAAGAACATGCCCTTATGAATAAATTATGTCACTAGGGAAAAGGGGACTAATAGAGCCTGATGAAGAGGGGCTTTGCTAGAAATATTGAGTCCTTGTACGAAAAGAAAAATTAAACCTTGATGGGTTGATGACCCATACATGTCAATTACGTCAGGGACTAAAAGAGAATTTTGCAAGCTCACAGGAAGAAGTAAATAACATGAAACATTGTTGTGAATCGAAGAGGCTATATGAAATGATGCCATGTCTTTAGTGGGACTAGGTAAAGCAAAAGACTTTAAAATGCTTTAAAGAAAATGATGGTAACAAGTGTTTTCAGTTATCTAGGAAAAGGGGGCCAATAAAAGCACAAAGAAAGGCAATAAGGTCATAACTTAAAGGATCATATAACTAGGACAGGCAGTCAATGCTAAATTAGAACAAAAGCACAAATTTTTTTGCCATGGCTTAGGGTTTTTTGCAAAAAACCCTAATGAAAGTTCATAGACACCCTTATAAAATGATCATTTACCAAACATTAGAAAAACCTGAAAATATCATAAGAAATTTTTTTACAAGTACCATCAAAGAAAAGTAAGTGTTAAGAGAAACTAAATGTTTTCTAGAGGATAATCAAGAAATTTTGATTGGTTTATTAAGGCTATGTGAAATCAAGATAAGAATCCCTCCTTACAACTTTTATAGGAAGGAGAAGTAACTAGACAAATGGATTGAATCTCTTTGTTTGGTTTCAAATGACATGTTGAGTTTTTGAAGGATAATTATATGAATTTATTATCTACTAGATGTTTATAAGTACATCTTGAAGGGAAGTAAGATTGTATATATAGGATATAATATACTTCATTTTATTGCAAGATAGTTATCACCAAGGAAATACCTCACAAGACAAGTACTAATGACAACAATATACCAATAAGAATTAGAAAATTTCTACCATTGAGGTCAAAAAGATACCATATGATAGTTTACTCAAGATACTATTGTAATACTAAGAGACCATATGATAGTTTACAAGACAACAATGAGTACTCCCTTTGTAACAAATTTAACTAAACACAAATAGGAATCCAATGAAACATGTCTCACTATCAATGTATTCCACATAGAAAAATCCATTTCGTGTTTTCTCAAATTATCAACAAATAGACAAGGGAATGGCAATTGATTTGATTGAACATATAAACATTGTCATTTTAGGTTTCATATGGTTTGTAGCTAAATTGTTTCCATTAGAGTTATTGTGTATGCAATGCCTATTTTTTTATCATATATTTTTTTTTCTTATAAGCAATAGATATCATGTTGTTTGGTGAGGTTCTACCAAGACATTAGCTTTTATGATGTCTTTCAACATGGCACCACAACAATACTTATAATGGAAATTGTATTAACTATTGCTTTAATGATAGTTTTTTTTTTTTTGATCTAAATTGTCCTTATTATATTGAAATTTAAATGGTGAGCTAGTAAAATGAGTGAAATATCACCTATGTGCTATTCAAATTTGAGCAAACCTCTAAATTTAGTACAAATTATTAATCATCAAAAATACCATTGCTCTCAAAAGTAATGGGTTTCCTAACCATGGAAAAGCCTTCTAGATTTATTGGAAGTCTTTCAACTACTTCAGTGTTTCCCTTTACAATTATAATCTTAATGGTTATCCAAGTGAGTGAGATGTCATTGCCAATATGAAAAGATCAAAATAAAGCTAAAGATTTCATTCCTCACACTCATCACATAGCAACAAAAGTAAAATATATTATTAATAAGTGAAATAATTTATAAACAAAGATGCTATCATTTTATCTTTATGTATACTTAATGTAACAATATACTTGTAGGGAAGATCAAATGAAAAATTCTTCAATAATCTTGATTTTATCTTCTTAATTAATACAACTAAATTTTTAAATTATATTGATAAAGGAAATTGTTGGTAAACTACTACTATATTGGATGAGTAGGTTAAAATTGAGGTAATTTCACTAAAACATGTTCACTCAATGATTTGTCTTGTTTTTAAGATCAAACAAGAAGATTGTATAACTTTTTTATTGTCTTAAATATCTCTACTTTTTTTTTGCATTATATGATTGGTAATTTTGATGCCTAGATTAATTGTCATGACACATGTGTCAGACTTGGATTTGCTAAATTTAATAAGCAAAATCACAACTAATGGATCACATTCCCTCTATGTGGAAATAACCCCTACTTTGATTTAAGATGTGTTATTTGAATGACGAGAATTATATATTTGTTGGTTAAGATCATCGCCAACCAAAGCCTAATGTCTTTGCACGACTATAATAAGGATTTTTATAACAATGTCAAATTACAAAACTAATTCTTAAGGTATATCCAAAGTGGAATAGAATAGAATCTAGGCTCTCACTTACCCCTCTAAAGAGACACAACTATTTATAATTCATTCTTAATACAAACAATATTAGTTAAAAAGGATATGTTGACTGCTTAAAATATATGACGTCAAGAAGTAAATTTTGGCTATCCATCCAAGAGGAGTTGATGCAAAAGTTGGAAATGATTTTATGATATAAATCATTAAATATTTTTACCTAATCATAATAATGTTTGAACATTTCCAAAGAGAGGTACGACTCAAGATACACCTTACTATGATTTAAGCATATTGGAATTTTTTTTTTTTAAAGGAATATGCTACCTTTCTATTGTGGCCTTACATCTATCAATCTATCTTGAATGTTCTGGTGAGTTAGTGGTAGTTAACTACAAAAAAATCCTCAAAAAAATATTTTAGCAAGAGTTATTAGAGAGAATTTTATGAGTATGTTAGAAACAAATATTAGTATGAAAAAATATCTCAAATATCTCTTGTAAAAATGATTAGTATTTCCTAGTCTACTCTAGTACCATGTTAGAAATTAGGATCTTAGAATACTAATCAGTATAGATAACATATAAAATAAATAAATAAAGGTTTGAGAAGCACAAACTTAACACATTACACAACATATATATGGAGAAAAAATTTCCATGTAAAAATCCCCATAAAGCATCATTTTATTGTAGAACACTTATAGAATATTCTATTAAAACATAGACCAAAACCAAAGAACCACTTCTTCTCACTTCCACATGGTATTTATAATTCTATGTAGAAACTCCAATTCCTCCCCCCTCTTAATGGGAGAGAACCTCATTAAATATAGGAGAAAGGGTGGAAAAATACCTTAAGATGTATTCATCATACCTATTCAAAACTATCATTTATAAATAATCAATACACTAATATTTATTAGATTATAATTTTTTTGAATGGGATATTAATAAAGCATATACTATATATAGTTTTATAACTTTATATTAGAAAAAATATATGTTATAAAAATATGACCCCTACAGCGCTTGGTGTATGGTATTGTGCGAGTGGGGGGAGGGGGGATTTCTCTATGCTTTTGGGGTGGTTTGTCATGTCTTTGCCTCCTTTTATGTTGCGTTGGGCTCACTAAAATCTCTGTCTTTTGAGTATATTTAATACATTAGCCATTGTTTTCTGCTAGCCCAGTTTGGTGGAGTTTTCGTCCTTCTTGGGATCAATCATTATTCTTTTGCTTTTGCCTTTGCTTGGCTGCATAGGGTGGTCGTTGATCTTTTTCTTGGGTTTTTCCTTTGATGCGCCAACTGCTGGTTTGTGGGGGGCGTGGGTTTGGTGATTTGCTTTGCATGCTCGATGTGTTGGAGTTTGAAGTGGAGAGGATTTGGGGAGTGGAGTTGTTTGGTAAGGGTTGTCAGGTGGGGCTCTTATGGCTCTAAATGATGGGATGGACAAGGTGTTGGGGGATGCGATGATGGAGGTGGGTGATGGGGTTCTCAATCTATCTTCTTCTAGTGTTGGCTTGTCCAGGATCGCGAGGTTTAAAGTGTAGAAGATTAATGGATGTTTATAAAGGGCTCAAGTGTGCCCGGTGGCGGTGATTCAAAAGGAAGCAATTGCTGAAGATTTAGAATATTTCAGCAAGCATGTATTAATTTGAAAATTTTGGGGGATGAGAATCTCTCTCCCTTTCCTCGACCCTTGGATTCGGAGAACATGGAACTCAGAAGGAGATTTTGAGAATTTGTTAGCGACAAATAATTTCTTCCTGGTGGACTTTTCTTGTATTTCATATCAAAATAAGGCTTTTGAAGGTGGTTTGTACTTTTATAATCAGGTTAGAATATTCATCAAACCATGGCATGCAAGCTTTAATTTGGTGGAAGAATTTCCATCCAAGGTCCCGGTTTGGGTTCATCTCCCTCGATTGTCGCTTGAATGTTGGAGGAGAGATATTTTGTAGTCTATTGCCATGTCACTGGGAAAGCCTATTGGCCCCTCTTAGTAGACTCTAGAGAATAGGATCTTTTCCTATGCTTGGGTTTGCGTGGAGATGGATTTGATACAACCTTTGCCTAAATCTATTGATCTAACAGTAGGGTCTAGTTCCTGGACTCAGCCGTTAGACTATTAGACTCTGCCATTTAGATGTCATTTATGCCGAGAGTATGGTCATCTTCAGAGGAGGTGTCTGCATGCTCCTAGTGTGGGTAACTCAAGTAACAGGATGACTCCATCAAATCCAAGATTCGAGAAAGGCAAAGGGCCCATGCAGGGGTTGATTCCGAATAAAGATGGGTTTGTGCTTGTTAGGTCTCAAAACAAAGGTTGAGGTTAGAAGAGGACTTTTTGGGATCATCATGAGGAGGGGATGTTTAATAGGTTTGATGTGTTGGATGACTTAGTTCATGAGGATGGGATATCTCCTGACATGCATATGGATTCCCCTCCTTTTATTGCTCAAAATCCTGAGCCTATGGGCGTTACATCTTCGTTCTTGGCCTAATGGAGGCTCTTGGGGAAGTGAAGGACTCTTTGGTTCCCCCCACTGATGTCGAGCTTGGGGACCCTTGTGTGTTGGTTGGTACTTCTTTGGTCCCCACTGTTGTTGGCGCTTGCATGACTGGAGGTTTGGGTTGAAGAGAATATCGCAAGAGTAAAGCTTTAGCTTCTTCCCCTATTCTGGGTGTGCAACAAAAGCCTTTGAAAAAGAGAGTGCCTGATAAGTCCCAGAAGGTGGGTAGGAAGAAGGATCAGGAGAAAGTTAAGTTGGTCGGTGAGACATTGGTTGAATCTGGGTTGGTGAAGGCATTGGACACTCACTTCTCTCACCCTTCGTGATGATTGTGATATCATGGAAAGTGAGGGGTATGAATAGCATCCCTAGACAAAAGGCTATTCGGGACTTGGTTCATGCTCATTCTCTGGATTTGGTTTTTCTCCAAGAGATGAAGTTATCTATGGAAAGTATTTGGTAGAGTGCTTCTAATATTTGGAATAGAGGATTATTCCAGTGTGTGGGTGTGTAAGGGATCTCTGGAGGTCTTTCTTGCTTCTGGGATCCTCGACGAATCTTTATGGTTTGGTGATTCTCTAGTAGATTCTCCATTTCTCTTGTGGCAATTAGCTTGGAGATAGGGGAAAGAGTCTTCCTTTCCAACATTTATGCTCCGACAAAGGTTCCTAGTAAGATTCTCTTGTGGTCTCACATCAACTTTTTATGGTCCTTGAATCCCTTCCTTCCCTAGATTATGGTAGGTGACTTCAATGCAATTTCCTCTCTCAAGGAGAAAAGGGGGGAGTGCCTCATTTGGACCTTTCCTCTTATCTTCTTAGGGAGAATTTCATTTGGATTCGACTGGTGGATATTAAACCTTCCAATGGTATGTTTACCTGGAATAATACGAGTATTGGGGAGGAAGCCATTTTGGAAAGATTAGACAAGTTTCTTGTTTCCAATTTTTAAGTTGGAGACATGTGGTTGTCAAGCTCTGAAATTTTGGATTGGCGGGGATCATACCATTGGCCGATTAAACTCTCTACCCATCTAGCTTGTGGCTCTAGGAAACAGAATTTCATATTTCAGATTATGTGGCTCGGGGAGGAAAGTCTTCTTGACCTGGTCTCTAGATGGTGGGTTGAACGACAACCAACTTTTGGTACAGCCATGTACTCCTTTGTGAAGAGGATCCAATATGTGAGGTATAAATTAAAACATTGGAATAAGTATCAGTTTGGAAATGTGTTCTAGAAGAAAATGGTTTCCCTAGAGCGCTTGGATTATATTATTAGACAAATTCGAGACTAGGGTCTTGATATGAACTTGAGAAGATTAGAGGGTAATGCAGTAAAAGACCTTCAGGAATGGGAGCTTCGTGAGGAATTTTTTTGGAAACAAAAGGCACATGTTGATTGGCTTCAGGAAGGGGATAGGAATACTTCCTTCTTTCATAAATCGGTGAAGGCTCGAAGACAGGGTAACATTATTTCTTCTCTTTGCTCTCCTGAGGGTTCTATTCTTTCATCATCTTTGGGGATCTCTAGGGAGGCGGTTCACTTTTTTCTTGGGTTTCTCTTCTGAAGATACCCCTCCTATAGGTGAGGAAGAAGCTGCTATCCTAGCTTGTATCCCTCCTTTAGTGACTATGGATATGAATTCCTTTCTTCTTAAGCCTGTCTCTCTGAAGGAGTTGGAGGAGGTGGTGTTTCAGTTGAAAAAAGGGAAGGCACCTGGTCCAGATGGGTTCTCGACAAAGTTCTATCAAGAATTTTTGGAAGTGATCAATGTTGATCTTTTGGAGGTTGTGCAAGAGTCTTTAAGGAACAAGAAAATGTTGAGGGCCATAAATTCCATATTTCTCACCCTTATCCCAAAACATGAGGGTGTTGACTCCCTAGATTTTTTTGACCGATTGCGTTGTGTAATGTGGTGTATAAAATCATTACAAAGCTAATTCTTGAACGTCTGAAGTCGTGCATGGATAAGTTGATCTCGGAAGAACAAGGGGGTTTCGTTACAGGTAGACAGATTTTGGATGGAATAGTTATTACAACGAAGACTATTCATTCCATGGCTTCTTCAAAGGAAAAGGCCATGTTTATAAAGTTAGACATGACTAAGGCATATGACAGAGTAAAATGGGGCTTTTTGACCAAAATCCTAGGAGCCTTTGGATTTAGTAGGGAGTGCATTGATTGGGTTATGAGTTGTGTGACAATGCCCTCCTTTTCCATTCTCATAAATGGGGATTCCTCTGATCTGTTTGGTGCTTCTAGAGGTCTTCGGCAAGGGGATACCTTATCCCCATACTGTTTATATTGATGGTTGAGGGCCTAGGTATTGGTTCTTTTTCTAGTGCACCTAGGGAATCTCTAAGGGACAGCCAATTCCTATGCTTAAGACCCCTAAAATGACTGGCCAACAAACAAGATTCAGTCAAAGACTGATATCTTTTGCACTTTAGGCTCTAAGGGACCAAGGAGGGTGTTCCTATTTGTGTTCATTTGAATTATACATTATAGAACATACCACTTTCATAGATCATTTTAAATGAAGGATAATTGTGCAACAATTACTACGAAATTGGCTTGTTTCTAAGTAACTTGATACCCATTCATCAAAAGATATTCCTCATTGTAATTGACACAAACTTGTATAAAGATTAATGAATTTCAAAGTGAATTTAAATTATGACTTTGGGTGGGTCATTAGACAACTATTTGATTAACCCTTTAGGTGAATCATTAAGGAATAGACCAGTTCCTTGTTACATTGGGCAATGGAGTCTCATACACAAGAACCAGTAACACATAAATGACCATATAATTTGATAGAATGGACTACTCTCACAACAACTTTGCATCATGGAGCTCACTCTTTTTGATACATAACTATTTATCAAATCCCTTGCAAATAAATGTAAATTTAAAACCCCATTTAAGCATTTTAATTGATTGCTTGAATCAAAGCAGAAATAGAGATAAACATTCAAAGAGATGTTCAATGAAGAATGAAAATATCATTAACATTTCATTCAAAATTCACACAAATTCACATAAGGAGAGAAAATATATCAGAATTATGTGTTTACTCATATTTATCAGTCATATTTGTAGAATAATTTAAGACACTTGCAAATGTTCTTCCAAAAGCTTAAGACAAGCTATCTATTCTATTACTTCTTCTCTATACCTAGCGTTCTACCCATATGCACCCGACTCAAAACCTAACCAGAATTTGCATCCTCTTGCAAATGAGCTTTGAATTTCCTTTTATAAGACAAGGGAGCAGAACAAGCCACGAGCTCAAATGCAACTTAGATACAAAATTTTCATTTCATTCCTCATTTCAACTGCATTTCACAAAATCCTCACATGACAATTCTGTTAGACACAGGGAAAAGCCAAAATCATCAAAGTCACCAGGGAAAAGAAGTAAAGTACCACCAAAATCTTCATCCATCGCTAGGTGAGAAAAAGCACCAAAACCCGTAACACCACGAGGGCACACCATCACCTTCCAACACCTAAAAATTATGCCACACACGCAAGAGGAAAAAGGACAACACATAAATCATTTAACAACACAAAAATGTATTTACCACCACCTTCATTTCACACTAGCAGACCTCTTTCCAACAACACCCACACCCTGCTACACACAACCACTTCGAGTAATAGCAAGGGTCGGGGAAGAGACTTTGACACCTTCCTTGACCTTGTCATTTCCTGCCTCAGCAACGTCTCTTGCACTCGAGGTTCAAACCACCAGAGGAGGGATAGATAACACTCCTGCCTCAGATGACACAACTCGGCCCATGGTCACCAAATACTAGCGGTAGTTGGATTCAGTCTCTGTCTCGGTCTTTATGTTAGATGGGTTGTCGGTAAGGTCAATTGGAGAATGTTGTCAACCGAACGAGCCACATCCATATCGAAGCTTTCATTGTGTTAGGTTGGAAGGCCCGACAACTTTATCTCTTTTCATCTTCATCTCCTTTGAGCTCCCTCCCTAGTTCTTCAATTTGTGGCTACATCTAACCATCACTGGTGAAGGTTCTTTCTCCTTGGTACCCTCATGAATGCTCTATTCATGTCCAGGATCTTCACTGTGAGGCTTCTAAGATTGAAGCCTAGAAGATCTTCGCACTGGAATCAACGTGGAGCCAAACCTGCTCATTTTGCAATCACAAGCACACTCTTGATCCTCGCTCTCTGCAACAGTCTAAGGACTTAGCTACTTCGCTGATATGACAAGAATAACAACTCATCCACTTCTATTTATTGAGCGAGATGATACCATCAATTACCAATATTGAATGAGAAAAGACACATGCACGAAGTGGGAAATTTGTTGGCATGCGCATCATCACCGTTTAATTTGCAAATGCATGAAAGTCCATAGATTGCACTTCATGATTTCCTGCAATTAAATCTTCACACACATGGAGATCAATTTGATCACTCCTACAGAAATTCGGCCATTAATGTGCAATGGTTGCAGAGTAAAACGGCTATCACATGCCATTTATCGACTTTGAATGTAGGTCATTGATCCTCTGCCTAGGTGGCAGATCAAGTGGATGGCCTTAGTTTAATCATCTTTGAATTCTAGTGGTGCTTTGATGATGTGTCCTTGGCCAATAATGTTCATCCATCTCAGATGATAGTCTTTCTGTCAGCGGGCTCCACCCATTTTACATACTAAGGAAATCAGGTCACGCGTCGAGATCTCGCTGATCTTGCTAGTCTTAACTGGTGTTTACTTTCCCCCTATGAACCAACTAGGGATGGTGAAGATCGCTCCCCAAATTTGATCTCGGTCATTTGTTGAAGGCATCAAACCATAGGCATGGTAGTGGGAAGGTGGTGGGGATTGGGTCCCACGATCGTACAAGGACATGCGTCCTTATTTCTCCAGCCTCGTTGCTTTTAACCTGTCAGTACTTATCGTCTGTGAGCTAGCGGGGTACGACCAAGATATCATCTCAGATCGTCGAATCTCAAAACCTGCACTTCATAAAATGTTAGCATTTAATAGAAAGGACTCAGTTAAGCCGACAGTGACATGACCCTTTGAGGGTAGATGACTTAAGCTTAAGTGACTAGGAAAATTTAAAACCTGACTTAGGGAAAAAGTTCAAGTCGATGGAATAATTGATGATTGGTGCTTCAAGCTAATGGGGCTTGTAAATTGATGTGCAATGTGGCTCAAGAGATGACTTAAGAAATCGGTGACTGACAGAGTAGGTCAACTTGCAATTATAACATTTGCATACCTTTGCAAATAAAACCCTACTCACTCCTAGGGACAGGGGTTTAAAATGGAGACAAATACCATGGGGAAATGAGAAAATTCCTCAAAATTTTAGAAGCTCCATCACTGGGAAGGTTTATTAAGTCCTGGGTTATAGATGGGCTCATTCAAGGATGGAAATGGAGCAAATCCCTCCCTCCTCAAACACATCTCTAGTTTTTGGATGATTTGGCTTTGATGGGTGTTGCTAAGGTGGCAAAAGCAGTTGCTTTTTGAAAGATGTTGATTGTTACTTGGATGCTTTAGGTTAGAGCATAAATGAAAGTAAGTCCTGCATTTATTTCTTTAATACCCCCATGCTTATCTAGCAGCGTATTGCCAGAATCTTAAGGTTTTAGGTTGGGAAGCTCCCCTTTATCTATCTTGGTATCCCCCTAGATGTACGCCCGCTTCCTTTGGCATTTTTGGTAGGATGTGATTGATAAATTTTGAGGACTAGTTAGTCATTGGACCTATAAATGGCTATCTACCATTGGTAGAGTTACTCTTTTGAAGTTGGTGGTACATGCCCTTCCTATATATAGGTGCTTTGTGATGACTTCTCCCGCAAGTTTCATCAAAACTTTGGAGGGGATCTGTAGGCAGTTTCTTTGGTCGGGTATTCTCCTTGCAAGAAAATGGATCTTAATTAAGTGGGAAGTTGTTTGTTGGCCAAAGCAGGATGGTGGTCTGGGATTGCGCAGGGTAGATTGGAATGGGGAATCTTTGGCTACTAAGTTGTATTGGAGATGGTGCTCGCACCAACATCATCCTTGGCCCAAGATCTGTTAGGGTTAGAGATGGCAAATAACTAACAATTAAATGCAGATTTAATTAATAAATAGAGAAACTAAAAAACACAGAATAAATCATAACACAGAAATTTAGCGTGGTTCACCCAATCTGGGCTACATCCACCAAACCGTAGCCATCCAATACTTTTATTATCCAGTGTAAAACCTATTACAATCTTGCGAATAATCGTGTTTTTAATCATACAGTAATACCCATCCGAACCCCTTTTTAACAAGCTTAGAAGCTTCCAGATTTTAGGTTCTACAATATCGGATTTTTCCTTTTTCATTAATTTTTCCCTTTTTCAGTCATGACACAAAAAAGTAGGAAGAAAATTTTTCTCAGGGGCTGCCACCCCCGAACCCCCGCCTAGGGCCCGGACCCCGGCATGGATAGGGGCCGGGGTGTACAGTATAGCATGATCAGTCACCACATACCAACAAGATCCTTACCTTCAAGTACCTTGGGGAGGTGGATGGCATTGAGGTTCCTCGTTTTAGTCTTTTGGGGAAAGGTTCTATGATTTGGGATACGCTCAAGAGGGGTACCACGCTGGTTAAACAAGGCTTGTTCTGGATCTGCAACAGAGGTTTTGATGCTCTTTTTTGGCATGATTCTTGGGATGGTTTTTTGATTATCCTCTCCTCGAATCCTCACTTGGTGGATTTATGGAAGATTTTTGTGTAGGCTGGTTGGAGCAAAGTGATGGACTTCAAATCCCCTCAGGCTTTGGGGTAGTCTATTGTCTTCCAGTGGAAGGATATGCGAGAGTGGCCCTGGGGTAGATCTTTAGAGGATAGAAGGGAGTTGTCCTCCATTCTAGCTAATAGATTCTGTTGTTCTCTTCCAGAGAGGGATGTGTTGGTTTGGGGCCCAGGTCCTAAGGGCAAGTACACTGTTGCTTTGGGGTATCGAGTGTTGGATAGACAGGCCTTCGGCAGTGCTGAAGCTCCTTGGTGGAAAAATATTTGGAATAAATTCTCATGGCCAAAATGCAATTTCTTTTCTTGGCTGGTGGTGTCTAGAAAGTTCTTGACTTGGGATAACCTCTATAAGCGGGGCTTTCAAGGTTCCTCATTATGCTTCCTTTTCCTAAAAGCTGTCAAGACTGTTTCTCATCTTTTCTTTCAGTGCCCCTTCATTAGGACTATTTGGCATTTTTGGTGGGGGGCATGGAATTTGCAATGTAGGCATCTATCTTCTCTTGATGAGTTTTGGTGGAACTTTGGACCCACTCTGGTGAAGACTTCTTTTTTGCACATAGCATGGCCTATGGGTCCCAGTCTGATTATTTGGCATATTTGGTTGGAGCACAACTATAGGATCTCGCTAGATAAGAAGTTGTTGGTAGGTCAAGTTTGGGATCGTATTCTTGGGGCCTTGCAAAAGACTTTGTATGTTAAATGTGACCTATCAGTCCCAGTGGATCATGGAGATACTGGAGTGATTTGTAACTTGGGGATTTCTGTTGGTGGTGTTGGTCGGCCCAAGATTGGGTGAGGCAAGTATTCTAGAGGGAAGGTCTTTAGGGGAGAGTATTAGATGCTCCCTCCCTCTAGAGTCTTGAAAATCAATACGGATGGGTCTGCAAGAGGTAACCCTGGGCACACGTGTGTTGGTGGAGTGGGTAGAGATAGCTCTGGGGTGGTTGTGTTCTTCTTTTTGGAGTATAGTGGGTAGCACTCTAATAAACTTATGGAAGCCTTGGCCATTCTTTTGGCTTTGAGGAGGGCTTATGCCCTTGGCTGGAGAAGGATTATCTGTGAGTCAAATTCATAGGTGGTCGTAGACTTGATAAATAGACGATAGTTTGATGATGTTAGTTGACAGCTTGCGGTGGTGGAAAAGAAAATCACCAGTCTTGGAGAATTATTGGATTCTATCACCTTTTCCCATATCCCTCGGGAATGGAATAAGGTGGCTGATGGGTTGGCCAAATGGGCTTCTCAGAAGAATGAGACTTGGTTGGTGGATGATTGGGATAGTTTACCAGAGGATCTTGATCAGGATTTGGAGGGTTGGGTTACAAAGGATATTAGATGTTGCATGAACGCTTCTTGATCTCTTGTATGATGTTTCTTGGCCCTTTTGGGCTTCTTCTTGCTTCTGGATTTGTACTGTTCTAGTTGATTAATAAAGTTTTTACCCTCTTTTTATTAAAAAAAAAAAATATGACCCCTAATAACATTTTCTTCTAACAAATTTCCACTTGCAACAGAACATGCTTCATTGCATAATTGCTAGCCTTCATTTTTAGTTCAAAAGATTGTTGGAGATTAGGAAAGGCAAGAAGTAATGCATGGTTGATTTTATGCTTAATTTCTTCAATTTTTCTTTAACATTTATTACCCTAACAATAAAAATTTTCAACCCCTTTATTAGCCTACAATGGAACAATAAATAGGAGAAAGCTTTCATTTTTTAAAAATCATGTATTAGACAGCCCTAATAAAGTTTCTTATTTCCATGATAGTAGTGGGTTTTGGCCAATTCAAGATGGCCTCAATCTTGACAAGATCAATTCTAATCTCACCATTTCCCACCACATGTACAAGGTTGACAAGTGATGTTTGAGGAGACTTATTTTTCTTTCCATACAACCTTGCTTGAGATAAAAGACATACTCCATGTATGCCATACAAGAAACAAATGTATCATCCAATTAAACTATCGCACAAAAGTCTATGAATGGTCTAAGTACCTCATTCATTAAACTCATGAAGGTATCCAGAGTTTTGCATTGCCCAAATGGTAGAAAAATCCACTCAAATTACCTTTGCCTAGTCCTAAATACAATTTTCCAAATGTCTTTTTTAATCCTTACTTGTGATACTCAAATTTGAATCCTGTCTTGGTAAATTATTTAATGTGTTGAAGTTGATCTAAGAGATTATTTGTATGTGGTAGAGGGTACCTATTTTGGAAATGATCTTGTTTAATACTTATAACCACACATACACCTTTAGAAGCCTACAATAATACAACTAATTTAACTCCATACTCAATGAAATCTTTCAACGACATATTCATTTTATTGGCCTATAAGATTTCACCAATAAAACCCTATGGTTGGAAGAGGGTAATCACGAATGTAATAACCACCCTTCAAAAAAAAATCTTTCTAACATGAAAGCATCAACATTAACATGCCAATAATGATAACTAGATATCATAAATGTCAATATAAGTTAACAAGAAAGTTGCAAGATAGTTTTGATACAAATTCTCATTTAAAATATGCTCAAGGTCATTTATTCAATAACCAATCAACAAGATCAAGATGTTCCCTAAGGAAACAAGTTGAACTATACATAACAAGCTGAGGAATCATAACATATATTGGTGTATGAAGTATAACATGATTGAAATAATTAATATAGTGACTATAGATCTGAAAACACCTCTATTGTAGGTCAAGGAGTAATGTGAACCCCTCCAAAATCCCATGAATCTTGCATAGATCAACTTCAGAGAAGTCCCAAAAACTTCACACATACCCAACACTAACAAATAACTTTAACATGACAAGGAACAACTATTTTCAAGTTTGAACATCATCGTTTTAATCATACCTAGGTCTGCAATGGATTGTAAACAAGTTGTAGCATGCCAAACAATAGGGATACCTACCCAGCAAGCTCCAAACTCATGTTCAACACACCTATAAGGTTCTCAAGCTGAATCAACACCATCAAATGCAACTCTCATATACACTAAACTCACTAGAAGCATGTGATGTCAAACTAGAAATGAATATTAGACTTGAGAAAGTCTAAAAAAACATATTGCAGTAGATATAATGGTTGTATGACCTCCTTAAATGCATTGAAATATTTGGTATGCAACCCAAAATAGGTACAAGAAATAACTAAGGATCAAAATGCCACCAACCAACAATGATAGAACCATTAAAAGGTAGTGCTTGGATTAAATTGTTCCCATGCCTGTCTCCATGCACTCATACATATGTTAAGACCAAGTTGGAGTGAAGTATAGGTTTGAATAACAATAAATACCACCTTGGATATGTCTTGAAGGGAAATCATCATAGACCTTGTCCAACTAGTATTAAATGATAGTTATGAGTTTCCTTAATTCTAACAAGTGGTATGACTAGCTATAGGAAAAATATAGTACGACCAACAATGGAAACTTTCAAAACAATTCAAGCACAAGTCCAAATTTCTCTGTAATCTTTACCAAACTCTAAAAAAATAAAAAATAATAGAAAACATAAGAAACTTCCATATTGAAACCCTAAAATTAAAATTTATATTGAAGAACAGTGGTGATTATTGAGTAGAACTACTCCAACCTAGCTAGATATTGTCTTCTAAATCCAAAACTAGAAATCGCTTGAGAGTTTTCATCCTCAAAAGATTCAAATAAGAAGACAATAGTTCAATCTGATAGCATAATAGTATGTGTAATCTTCAACATATGAGCAAATGAAACCCTAAACCTCCTTATATAGAATTTAGAGGGAAAAGAACAATTTGAAATTATAAAATAGTTCACTTTTCCCTCAAATGTCCATTTTGAAATAATAAAATTAATATCATGTGCAAGAGCCCTTCACCTTTCCCTAGGTGTCCACTTTTGGGGGAACATAAAGAAATTTTAATATAATACACTTAAAGTTGTATTTTAAATACTCCACCCAAGTTGAAAAAAGCACCCATTGAGTCTTTGAAAACAAAAATTGATCATGTCATGATGTAATTGAAGTTGAGGGATGATGATAGGTGCCAACTCAAAGACTTACTAAAAATAGACATGCTCTCCAAGAAGTTTGGAGAACACTCCAAGGGTCCAAAAATGCTTTAAAAAGAGTAATTACAATCCACATCATTAGCTGAGCTCAATGCCAACAACAAAAACCAAGAAAGGTTGAACCTATGTTCTCCAATATTTGTGGAGTCCCCTTACCAATACCAATTAGCCTACAAGAACTCCAAAAATAAGCTAGTCACCATATTGTTTAGGCCTAAGAAGGGGACATTACAATCCCCCCTCCCTAGAATTATGTTTCCCCAAGCAATTACAAATCTGAATATTGTAAAATATTCTCTCTCAAGTAGCATCCTCTATGTGTAGGTTCTTCTACTTCACCAGATACTCCTTGATGGTCATCTTACTCAAAATATATTCCCTATAATCAATCACTACCTTTCGAACCAACACAAGTTTCCCTTCCTCGTCCAAAAGGGAAACTCAGAAAAGGGAACAACATTATGTCCAAGTGCCCTCTTGAGGAAAGATACATGGAAGACATTATGCACCTTGCTACTCTTAAGTAGGTCTAACTCATATGCCACTTCTTCAATTCTTTTGGAGATCCTAAATGGGTCATAAAAGTGTGGCTTCGGCTTCTCTAATCCACTCTTCTTGAGAGTGGATTGTCTGTAGGGTTGTAACCTCAAATAAACCATGTCTCCTACTTCAATGTATGCTTTATATAGTGTTTATCTACATACAACTCATGTTGATGTTGAGCATGCTAGGGGTTGTCTTTCAAGGATTTCACTATATATTGACTCTATTACAACAAATCCTTAGCTTTGGGAACTTTGTTATCAAAAAACAAGAAATCCAAAAATCTAGGAGCTTCATACCCATACAATACCATAAATTGTGGCATCTTCATAGGTATGTGATAGGTAGAACTATAACAATACTCACCTAGGCCTTGTGTTTCCCTAAAACATAATTCTTGAGGACCCTTCCACCCATTTGTTGACAATATTTGTTTTCCCATCAATTTATGGGTGATAACTAGTGCTAGGAGTGAGTTTATTCCCACTCAATCTAAATAACTATTGCCAATACAAACTAAGTAACTTCTTATCCCTATCACTCACAATTCCTTTTAGTAATCCGTGCAACTTGAACACTTCTCTGAAAAAACAAATCAGCCACATGTACTAGTGTAAACATTGTTGAAGTTAATGATTGAACTCCACAACACCCATAAATCACCTACAAGCAATTATCCTATCACACAAGAAAGATCAAAGTAACTACTTTTATTTACAACCAAGAGATAAAATATTGAATCCAAAAGAGCACTGATATGTGCAATGTATTAACCTAAATGGTTATGAATTAATGATTTACAATGAATGTGCAAGCTTTATAAAAGCATGCAAAATCAATGTGGATTTGACTAGATAGTGACAAGTGTTCTAATCTCATGCAACGAGACAACTTGTCCTATATTTAATTCAAACTAATAATTGAAAATAACTCATTATTTAGCTTAAGTGAACAAAATTAATAAGGGAATTAATAGTTAATTATCAAGTGATTATCCTGATTACTCCAACACTCCCCTTAGATCAACTTAGGGAGATGCTAGAAAGCCCTGATATAGAATGCAATGATGGATGCATAGATGGGTCTCAGATACAAGTCCTGATGAGATACCCATGTACAAATAAATGAAACTCTCATAACTAGAGAAAAAATGAGAAAACCCCATGGGAAAAACTCCTCTCCAAAAGAGAGAAAAGCAATGACCGTACTAGAGAAAGAAGGATAGAATATAGATGCAATCCTTCCCTCGCACTTTGGGAAGATCTGTAATGAAATACGTGGAGATACTTGTTGCAAGTATGATGGTGTTGTCATTGATTTCAAAGGGAATTGTACTGATTGTTGTTTTCATTGATGTTAATTGTCGAGGATATTGAGAAAATGTGAAGCACAGGGTGGTCACAAAGCACTGGGTTGGGATTATAGTGGGCCTCCCATCCTCAATGAACTCAACATGAAGGTTCTAACTTCCTATAAACTTCCTCCTCCTCCAACTAATAGGAATACCAAGATGGGCCTCCCATTATACAAAATGAAGGCTTGAACGAAAGTAGGAGAGGAGCCACCTACCTTGTGAGAAAGAGGAAAATAGGTTGATGCAAGTTGTGCACGTATAGTTGAGATATTGAGGAAGTGTTGTGAGTACATGGAGCTATCTTTTAGTTGTAGTATCTGAAGATGAGTTGGAATGAAGTAATGAGCTAAGATGATGTCTCTAGTACTTGGTTTCCAAGTGCTTTTGAGAAAATTTGATAAACAGAGTTAACTGTGTTGTACAAGTGTTCATAGTGTGCTCAGGTATTGTGCTCCATGTTTCTTCTATATTGATCATATGCATGTGTGGATCTAATATTTTCATGGATGTAAAAGGTTGCTATATTCAGAATTTGGGTTTTTGGATTGTGGTACAAAGTGATATATTTTCACCAATGTGTGAACCAGCATTTTAGTGATGTTTTCTATGGCTGGGGAGAAATGTATTTGATTTGCATTTCTTTGATGCTTTCCTTTAGGTTGTGTGGATTTGGTAATTTTCTTATAATGTTCGTATATTTTTGTATTCAAGGTTTTACTTGATTTGGTGTTGTACAAGTGTGAGTTTCATTTGTCAGTATGCGAGTAAGGGTTACCAGTTGTTATGAGTTGAAGTATTTGTATGATTCAAGCTTGGATGAAGTATTTGATGAATCTCAAGTATCTTGTGGATTATTCTAGATTGTGTTCAAGTGAATTATGTCATCTCGAAGTTTTGGATTGATCTAAGGAAGTGTTTAATTAATAATTATGGTGTTTAACATAGGTATTGCTTGACCTTGTGTTAACACTACATGCAAACCTTGTATAAGCGTGTTGAGGTGTGTTGGGATCTATTTGGGTCCTAATTAAGAATTTTTGTAGGTCTCCTTCATTCCTATCGACTGTAGGAATGTTTTGGTGTTGGACTATTTTAAATTTGTATGTATAACGTCTAGTTGTTGACATTGGAGAAGGGTTTTGAGGTTGAGGTTGATATAAATAAGTATGGTATTGTTGTGAGTTGAAGTATGAATGAAATTTGAAGTAAGATAGAAGTGAGATCAATGTGAGTGAAGTGTGTGATGCTAATTTGAGCAGAGTAGTGCGAATTTCAGTGTTAGGGTTCTTAAAGGCAGTGAGTTGAAGACATCGAAAATCATTCAAGCAAGGTTGCAAGATTGTTGGAGAATTGTGGTGGATTTCTTGTTGGATAGAAAAAGTGTTCTTTGTGTAACATTCTTCATCTATCTTCTTTTATTTCTTTCAGTGGCAGTGAGCCCTAGTTGTGAGCCTTTTTGGACAGTGTGCTAATGAGCTATAAACAACCTCATTCTTATGATGAGCTAAATACCCTTCTTTGTTCTTTCCAACCACTTTAGCCATGCCAATTTGTTTATTTTTAGAAGCAATAATTGTCTTTTTTTTTTTTAATCAAAAGTGGCAAGCCACTATATTTTATTATTATATATATAATTATATTTACAAACCCTGGTTCGATGAGCATATCGGCAAGAAAGAACCAAGTGAAGAAAACCTCTAGCTATAGCTCTTAAGTTACAAAACATTTTACAATTTGGGACCATATACATACAAAGAAGCCAATTTTTCCATTTGGCATTCATTTGACTTGTTGACTTACATGTCCATATTTCCAGAATTACAAAAAAATTAACTATTGGGGACCATTTACATTCTTAGAATCCAAATTTTCTTTGGCAATAATATAACTTGTCAACTAAAATTCAAAAAATACTTCATATACTACATTGTATATAGCTTGACATCTGCCTTAATGAAACTGGTCCAATAAAGTAGCTTCCACATCTGCATTGCTATAATCTGGCCAAAAATTACTCAAAAAAGTTTACCTTTGAATACCTGGAAGTGTCGAAAACATTTTCAAAAAACCCATTTTGTTTTTCACTTATTCTTCTATCTGCATATTCTCCACAGAATTCTCCCCTTGCTCACCATGTCCCTCATCCATGTTCTAAGAATTAAGCACAATATTCATATCCGAAACCACAATTGCAGCCCGATTCTGAGCCAAATTCTGGGCACTCCTCTGCATATCCGGTTGTGCACTAACTGGTTGGCGTTGAAAAACTAAAGAAACTGCATGAATACAATTATGATAAAGCAAAAAATACATATAATGATATTTTTCTCTGAAACATTCAGACATTTCTCTCCCCACATGAAGACTATATCTTTCCAATGCCCTGTTAAGATGACTTGGGTCAAAGAGCTCTAGAGATTGCTTGAATGTGTCATAGACGTTAACAAATGCCCTATTATGAGGCTAGAAGTGTGGCAGCAATATTCCACCCACATAAACCCCCCCCATGCCAAAAACATACTTTTTTGTGCATTCCACAAGAGAATCATTATGCGGGAATATATCATTAACCATTTTTTCTGCAATTACAATCACATAATCTAGACATTGTAGCATATCCAAAAGGTTAGATATAAAAATTGATAAAATATTTGATGGGTAAAGCAAGCTCCTTGATTTTGGATGAAGAACTTTTGTCCCAATAACACATTTGAGACACCTATAATCATAGGGACACCCGAGCTTAAAAATAGTTTGCAAATGAAACTCTTCCATCCTTCTAGTAAATGGGCTCTCCCATCTTTGCACTACAAACCACACACGATAGTTCTTCAAATGATAATCCATCACTGTTACCCTTACAACTTTTTTGCAGATTAATCCTTCAGAGGATAGTTATGCGCTTACTATTTGTCAACAAAAAACTTACTTGGCTGAATAAATAGAGGATTTTTTTCCATAAGACAAATAACTATCATGATGGCATCATGTTTAGTATGTACAAAATTAAACTTTACCATCAGAAAAATTGCATTTAGCACATGCTTGATAGATTTCCTACACCTCTAGAATAAATGAATCATTTAACATTAAGATGCTAAATGTACTGAAAGTGATTAACCATTTTAAGAAATAATGAGATGAAAACACTTGTTACCATGTCGCATGAATTAGTGTTATTTGAAAGGACGAATATAGATATCTATGTGTACCACAAGTGAAATATGGAAACTCCAAATTCCACTGTAGTGTACTCAGGAATACGAACAAGCTTAACCACACTAATGAATGATTACACCAATTTCCAACATCATAACATGCTTAGATCATCATAAAATATGAGTGTGCCTCTATTTGAATTCAAATAATGCAAACCTGATATCACAATATTTGGCGTACCCCCAAAAATGCATAGACAATTAACTTTTAGAATTGTGTTATTCATTTGAAATGACATACAAGCCATCTCAATTGAACTGGCACCACATTCTTCTAACAAGAACCAAATTTGCACATATGAATAGTATGATTCATATACAGTCTTTAAGTGGTTTCAAAATTTGCTAGCTTTGCTTGCATCACTTTGATACTTTTTGATGATATCATCAAATGCTTTAATTTCTCTCTCATATATCTATCCAAGAAGCTCCCACACATGTAATTGTCAATTACACATGTGTTATTAGATCCTTTATTGTGTTGTATTAATTTTTCAACTTCATATATCTGAAAGGAATTGGCACTTGTAATTGCCAATTGCCGATGTGTTGGTAAGTAACACACATGTAATTTCCAATTACATATGCATAAATTGATCACCATTTTTTTCATTTTTCATGGATCTAAACAGAAACTAACACATCTGTAATTGCCAATTACATATATGAAGTCGGATTATTTCATTTCTTCATGAAAATTTGTCACATAAATCTGAATTTTTATTTCTAAAATATAACAAACCATGTCTAACCTTCACAGATGTTAGACAAAATTTGATATAATTTAGGATTTTCCATCCTTAATCAGATTTTCTATCTTAGATAAATCAAATTCTCAAAAATTGTACCATGCCAAATTTACCAGATATTTGTGCCAAGTCTAACAAAGTCTTTCCTCTTTTGATAGTAAAGTTTCTAAAAGATAATGCATCTTACCTAGTGAAGCCACATGAGTAACTTTGTTATCTGCTTGATCACACCCATAATTTGCAAAAAAATCTTCAACCATATTTCCCTCTCTGTATGTGTGCAAGATTTCATAATTTCCTATCTTGTCAAGCAATGACCATATCTGCTTAACAATATATTCCAGCTTCCAATTTTGAAGCTTGTGATCTCAACATGCATTAATTAAAATCATTGAGTCACCTTCTACTTGAATCATAGGTAGTTTGAAGCTAAAGACTAACTTCAAACCAAACAAAAGAGCTTGAGCCTCCGCAACATTATTAGTTCTAGACAACAATTTATAAGATTTTTCACATAACACTAAACCTTTATGATCTCGTATAACCACCCTTGCTAAAAATAAACCTGGATTTCCCCTAGATGCTCCATCTATATTCAGCTTAAAGATACCTAAAGGAGGAGGAGACCACACTATGGAATCTCTATTTACCTTTGGGACATATTGATGAAGATTACCTTTGAATGGAAGAGACAATAAAATCCATGAGGACATCAAACTTGAATCCCAAGCAATAAAAGGTGTGCCAACATGCTTTACTTTGTACACATAAGCATTTACTGTTTCAAATATTGACCTTTCCTATAGTAATAGCATTTGATCAATGTTCAATTTCTCTTTCCTAAAAATAATTATATTTCTTGCCCACCAGATAGCCCATAATACTGAGGATGGTATGATGCACCAAATACTTGCAAAAAATGATGTTTTATACAACTATGGCCAACTAGTGAATAATTTCCAAATGATGTTTGGCATAGTTGTTAACCAATTCATTTTAGCCACTACAAACAACCAGCAAATTTGTGCTACTAAACACAAAAGAAAGAGGTGATTTATATCTTCAAACTCCTGATCACAAAGCACACATTTAAAAGGAGAGGTTATCTTTAGTTTAACCAATTTATCACTTGTTAGAATTTTATTTTTAATTGCAAGCCAAGCAAAACATCTTAATTTTGGAAAAACTTTTGAATTCCAACAAAATTGATAGGCTCTTTGTTGTGATACTTGTAGGGATGCTTGAGAAATTGATTTGTACCCCTCTTTAACTGTATAACAACTTGTTTTTGCATTAGACCAAATTAATCTATCAGGTTTGGATGAAAAATAAACTACTCTTTCTTGTAGAATAGATGAAATCTTATCTTTATGATCCTCATCAATTGCCTCTTTTGAAAATTCCTTCCACTTGACTTTTCCAGTCATTGTATCCACATTTTGAATATAATCCTTTACTTTTGATCCCCAAACTTGAGAAAAACAAATTGCAGTGTTCTCAGAATTAAAACCTACAGCTAGATTCGGGTATCCATTCCAAGAATCTTTCCAAAATGAGGCTTCATTTCCATCATTCACTTCCCAAGTTAGATGAGATAAGATAAATTTCCTACATGAGACCAAAAAATTCCACATTGTAGACCTTGAAGGTGGGTTTGCAACAGTAAAAATTCTCGATGGACAATGGTTATCTAGATATTTGCTTTACATAAGATGACACCACTTAATTGTAGGTTTAACATACATTAGCCAAACCATTTTAGCTCCTAGTGCCAAATTTCTATCTAACAAATTGTGAAGGCCTACTCCACCTTTTAACTTCTCTAGACACATTGTTTCCAGAGATATCAGGGGAATTTTCTTTTTTCTATCCAAATTACCCGACCATAAGAATTTCTTGCTCATCTTTTGAATTTGAAAAATGATGGACTTTGGTGCTTTTATACATGCCATATAGTAATTTGGAATCGTTGATAATACAGATTTTACCAATAAAATTCTCCCTACTAAAGATAACCATCTACGTTTCCATGATAGTATTTTAGCTTGAATGGTTTGAATGATTGTTTTCCAATAAGTAACTTTGTTCTAACCAGAAAAAAATGGGATGCCTAAATATTTACATGGAAAATGTGCATGTTGAAAACCATAAAGACTTACTATTCAATTTTCAATATCAGATTTAGTATTGAACACATAAATTTTTTACGTACCTTCATTTACTTTTTGCCCTGAAGTTGTAGTGTACTTATCCAATAAAGAATTTATCTACAAAGCTTCTCTTATTGAGGCTTTACCAAAAAGAAAAGTATCATCAACAAAAAGAGAATGAGTCACTGAGATGTTAGTATTTGGAATAGAAACACCCTAAATGAGACCACACGTATGGGCTTTGAGAAAAGACCTGCTCAAAGCTTTTGCCAATATGATAAATAAGAATGGAGACAATGGATCTCCTTGACGAACCCCTTGAGTAGATCCAAAAAAACCAATTGTTGATCCATTTAATAAAACCAAAAAATTAGCACCAGACAAACATGCCATTATCCACTTACACCAATTAGGAGAAAAACCAAACTTCAATAGCACCTGATTCAAAAAATCCCAATCAACCCTATCATATGCCTTCTACATATCAAGTTTTATAATCATTGTAGACAATTTATTTACAACAATGGAGTGCAAAGTTTCATAGGCAACAATTGCTCCTTTTGATGTTTCTCTCCCAAGAACAAACCCCCCTGTTCCTCAGAGATGATTGAAGGTAGAAGAGAATGTAACCAAAGATAAATGGCCTTTGTGAATATTTTATAAATTGTATTACATAAAGAGATAGGCCTAAAATCAGAGAAAGTATCAGGAGTTTTACTTTTTGGTATAATGGCGATATTAGTCACATTAAATTTTTTTAGCATACCTCTTGATTTTCTTGATTCCTCCAGATCATTGAGAATATCAACTCCAATGAAATCCCAACATTTTTGATAAAAGATAGCAGTGAAACCATTAGGTCCTGGTGCTTTATCAGGAGACATGGAGAAAACCACTTCTTTTACTTCTTTGAGTGAAAAAGGAGCCATCAGCCTAACATTATCTTCATGAGATACCATATTAGGGATATCCTGAAGAAGCTCCTCTCTTTCTCCTACTAAAAGAACATTGTCATTATTATTTGTAGATAAAAGAGCAGAAGAAAACTTGACTCCTTCATTTTGAATCTCTACCTCTTTAGTAAGAAAAGCACCTGACACACTATCTTTAATAGAGAAAATAGAGCTTTTTTCTTTTTTTAGTTGTGTTGATATATGGAAAAAATTTGTCTTCCCATCTCCATCTTTTAGCCATAATTCTCTAGACTTCTGTCTCCAATAAAACTCCTCTCTCAATAACAACTCCTTCCATTCCTCTTGTAACTTTCTTTGTTCTTCAAATAATGCATTATCAAGACCATTGGTAATAATGTTTTCATTCACTACTTCTAAATTTTTGTAAACCAATTCTTTTTGTACAAATACATTTTTAAAAACATGTTGATTCCATATTTTTAGTTGTTGCTTCACATGCTCCAATTTCATGTTCAATTGAAAAATTTTGAAACCATAGATAAAGGGCGCACTCAACCACCATTGTTTTAGCAAGAGATAAGATCTGGATGTCTAAACCACATTTCCTCAAACTTAAAAGACGATTGAAACTTTGTATTTACTTGTTTTGCAACCAAATCAAGTGAAATAGCAAAGTGATCAGATGTTGCAAAAGGCAGAATTTGAGATTGAAATTGATGATCACTTAATACCCAATTCAGAGATATTAAGAACCTATCTAATCTCTCTACAATTTGAAGGAAGTTCTTTCACCTATTTATCCAGGTATATCCACCATTTTGTAGAATTACATCTAACAAAGCATTATCTTGAATAAAAGCAGTAAAATCCTTCATAACTTTCTTTGGAGGACATATACCACCATTTTTTCTCAAGAAAACTTGTAATTGCATTGAAATCCCCCGCAAGAACAACTTTGTCTTGCCCCAAACTATCAAGTTTCAGTTTCAAAGTATCCCACAACATCTTCTTTCCTATAGTACTATTAGGCCCATAGACATTGAGCAACCAAAAAGATAAATCAAAGCGATTAATCTTCATTAGTTTCCAGTTATGATCAAATGAGATATTATTAATGCAAACTATTTTTGCATTCCAAAGAGTAAGAAAACCTCCTGGGGCTCCCTGAGAGGGTGAATGTGAAGCTTTCCATTTGATCCACTTCTTAACAATAACTTGAAAATATTCCTCAAAAGTTTTAGATTCTTGAAGAACAACTAAATCTTCCCCACAAGCATCCAATTGTTGCTTGATTTGGGCCTGTTTGTCAGGGGAATTTATGCCTCTAACATTCCATGATATTAACCTCATTGAAACTTGGGAGAGCAACAAGCTCTCCTTGGTATTCTTTTTTCAAGCCTATACCCATTTGGGCATCTAATGTCATTTGTACACCTGCTGCTATTTGTTCTTGCAACTTGACAGCTAAAGATTTCCTACCCCTTTTGGAAAGAGACTTTTTACTTGAAGGAGGAGACAATAGTGACTGGGAGATTGATAGTGATACCAAATCATTTGAAATCTCCCCTTCCCCAAAAACCTCTGAAGCAATATCATCAATCATTTGTTCACCTACAGAAACTAGAGGTTCATCCACAAATTTCTCAAACTCCTCCTCATAAGGTAAATTAGAGGAATGATCCTTAAGATCAACAAAAGGAAGCTAAGATTGTAAATCATAATTATCCTCCAATTCTTGGTCATAAAAAAACTTTAACCTTTCATCACATTGATTAGACAAACCAAGTGTGAGCATTGAAGCACATTGATTCAATTGTTGAATACTATCAAAATTAAGCTGAGGAACCAAGAGCTTAATAGAAGAAAGAAATATTTTCATAGGTGACAACAATAATTTCTCCAAACCATGTAGAAAAGAAACAATAATAGGCTTAAAATGAGGGTCAGAAACCTTGATAGCTAACCCTTCATTTTTAGAACCATCTGAGGATAAAAAAACTCCCTTATCAGGATTACTTAAGAGAAAGCCATCAGCTTCCCCCAAAGAGAGATGTATGCAAAAAGAACCTTCTACATAATTCAACTGTGAAACTTTTGAAAACCCACACTATTTGAGCCCTTGAATCAGAGGACCTTGAGATTTTAATTGTGAACATGTACCATTAATAAATTGATACCATTTAAAATAGATATCAAAAACCTTAGAGATGAATGACAATTCCTTATCAGGAGTAGCAAAAGCCAAGAGTGATTTGTCATTCAATGAATTAACAGAGTGTTTGGATGTATCCCTATTAACATCCATGTTCAGATCCTCCAAATCCACACATGTTTTGGAGGAATGAATAGGTGAATGACATAACAAATAGAATTGCTTTGGATCCTCAAAGACCGCCTTCTGTTTCCACAAGCCATAATTTGACTTAATATTAACAACCACCAGTAGAGTCTTAGAAAAATCAATAAGCACACAAAGCCTGACTAGTAATGAAGGATTAGAGAAAAAAATGAATCATGATGCAGATAAATGAATATCTGATTGTCTAGGACCTCAATAATGCTTGACTCTTTGTACTCCAAAGGTAACCCTTGTAACTGAACCCGAAAGGGAACAAATTGAACCCTAGCATGAGAAGGGCTAAAATTTGGAGTCCAAAGGGTTGTAAATAAACCGTGCCCTTCACAAATCCAATATTTTTTTCTATAAACAAAATTTCTAGACTCTTTATCAGAAAATATAATGACAAAGAAAACTTCTCCCTTATCTAGAAAGAAAACTTGGTTAGATCCATCCCAAGTTTGAAAAACCAAATTTTTCAAAAATTCAAGATCTAGAAGGAATTTCCAAAACTTACAAATTAGGGTGACATCCTTAAGATCATTAGTCTGTGATAGAAGCATGGCATGAGGAAGAGTGACATTGACTTGATCACTCTTCCAGATTCTTTTCAAAACCCATTTCTGCCCATTAAAACCCAAAGCCTTCTCCTTCCCCTGCATTTGGAACTTTGAATGAACCCTCTGCCCCATACCATCAGTGTCATTTGCATTAGAGCCCACATAAACCTTCTTATTGATATGAATAGAATTTGGAAAAGTGAGATGAGGTCGCAAAGGTACAAAAGATTTAGGGAAAAAAATAGAAATGTCATTCGGAAAAGTGGTCAGGCAAGGAGATGAAGAATTTGGAATGAAGGGAGCCCCAGAAGTACTAGAAATAGGAATATTAGGGATGAAATACATTGCATGGGGAGCAAGAGAAATATTATGACCATGTAGACGACCAGAAGCCACATCATCCCACGAATAGGAAGAACTCAAAAAATTTGAACGGGATTCTGATTCAGGAACACAAATGTCAAAAGGAGCTTTCCTCTCCTTGACAAGAGATTTTGTGGCTTGAGAATGACACTGAAACTTCATAATGGAAGGCTTGAGAACTTCTTGATCAGAGATCCAAACCCCATTATAAAAAACGCTGCCAAGAAAACCCTGAAAACATTTAACTTTACTAGAAAATACTTGTTTCACGGATGAAGAGGTCTTTCCATATAAATCATATGTTGATCTAGTGGAAATTGCACCATTGGTGATGGGAAAACTAGTTGAGGGGACCCTACCAGCAGCATGAAATCCCTTGCCCTTGATAGAATGGGTAGAAAATTTTGAATAATTACCGTTAGCGGGAAAATGAGGATTTTGTAAGTTGCAGTCCTCCATTTTATTCCAATGGACTTCTTTGTTCTGTAAAATAATCTTAATTGTCTACTTTTTATAAAATGGTGTATAAATATTTATTTCTCAAATTGATTGTAATTAGCTAACTAATGTTGATATAATGGTATAGACTTTGAGTAATTGTGTAGGACTTATGCATGACCGATGAATGGAGTGGACTTCAAGCAGTTGAAGTTAGAGTTCCAAAAGTTTAGGTGCCAGAATTTAGGCATGCATAGTGGAACGACTTCTTTTAAAGCATTTTGTTAATTTTCAATTAAAGACTTTACGACTCCACTCAGATCCATTATTAAATTTTATATCATGAACATCAGTTAGTTGTAATTCTGTTTAAGAATTTTTTAATGGTATTATCCCACCATCTAAAAATTAGATTTTGTAGTAGTACAGTATATATATGTGTAACCACCAAAACAAGGATATGCTGTTATGATAGATTATGAATATTGTTCAGCTATATTCTCTATGTTGTTACACTTTTATGATATGAATAAATGAATAACGCCAGTCTTATTCTGAGTAATGGAAGTGCTATGAATGGATTTACTTTGAAGTTGCGAAAGTACCACATGTGATTTGAGCCAACCATAGGAACGCCCCAGAGCTGGCCACTCGAGGAATCTCATAGAATAGATAAGTATTTTTATTGTTAATATTGTTATTTCTATTCTATGCATGTCATATTTAGATGAGCATTACTTTGTGTTGAGCTTTTTCATGTTTTCTTGCAGGTCGTGGTTTTAAGTTTATGATCTTTAAGTTTTGTTTACTTGGGAATTTTGGAGCACCCACTCCTATTGTTAATTACAAGTTGTCAAGTGTACTTTCAGTTAGTAGTTAGTCATTAGTAGTTATTCTCCTTTGTTTAAATTTCACAATTTTAATTAAAAATGTTGATTCTTAGATAATTTTCATGCTTTCTAGATTAGGAATTTGAATGCTTTCTAGCTTAAACAATTTTGTGATTTCTAGTATAATTTATGTTTTCAACCATTTCAAAAATTTAGAAAATATTACTAAGAAAGATGGCCAAAATATCCCCTATTGCATACAGCCTTTGAATACTACCCAGTCAACATAATTGACATATTTTTAACTAAAGCGTTAGGACCTTATGATAGCCTGTCACTTTTTGGTGTTGTTGTCGGGGACCCCTTTTCTAGTGTTAATAGAAGATTGCTCAGATACCTATTTTTGAAAAAATATAGTTGTTAGGCTTGTTTTTCTGTATGGTCAGGAAACGAGGACCACACGAAAGATTCATACCAAAAACCCCCAATAGTAGTTCCAACCACACACAAGGAGGTAGAAGTCTCAGCTGAAGAACTTATTGATGAATTGATCGAGCAGGATCAACCTGAGACCTCCTAGCATACCCCAGAAACTCGGCCATTAGAGCAAACCTTTGAAGAAGAAAGCATTTCTATCAACATCATGGTTGATAACAACAATGATAACCCTTTCAATTAAAGGAGAAACCATAGAGATGGTGCTAACCTAAGAGGGGTAGCACAGACATTTATCTATCCTATTGCTCTCGATGAAGATGACAATACTCCTATGAAAAACATTTCACCATCCATCTTACCAACCTTCATAGGCTTATCCTCTGAAGACCCTGACCAGTTCCTTTTTGAGTTTAAAGTTTTTTGTCAAATGTATGATTACAAAAATGATAACCAAAAACTAAAAGTCTTCCCCTCCACTCTGAAGGATGTTGCAATGCGTTGGTTCATGGGATTAGCTTCAGGGTCGATATCCACCTGGAACAATATGGAGTCTACCTTTTTGGACAAATACCAAAGCTACTATAGAGTCAGTGATAGGAAAGAGGATTTGTTCAAACTGAGGCAAAAAGAAGATGAAAGCCTAGAAGATTACCTGGATAGGTTCATCTTCTTATCTAAACGATGTGGCAAAGAAGCCATAATCCTAGAAATTCTGAAGACTATATTTCTCAAAGGACTTGATGAAGATGCTATAATAAGTCTAGATTTAATGGGAAAGGGAGATGTGTCCCAACTTGGACTTGATGATATCACTGAGTTATGCCAGAATTTCTCTCGTACTCGAGGAGGTATTCATAAATCTAGTATTTTTCAAGGTTCCAATGAAATAGGTAAACTACATGATGAAATAGAAAATCTCAAAACTAACATTCTTGTTTAGCTAAACACCAAGTTGGATGGAATATAGGCCAAAACACGTAATCCTGAGACCTTATCCATCTATTGTCCTAGGTGTCAAAAAAAAATCTATTAAGAGAATGTCCTTTGGACAAAATTAACATTTTTCAAATTTTTGAAAAGAGTCATGCCACTGATCAATGTGAGATCCTAAATGCAATTTTAAAAATTCCAAGAAGAGGACATCTCATGTTAAGGTGGAGATCAATTTTGTGAATCAAAGACCTGGAGGGAATTTCTCTTACAACCAGAATTCAAATCCCACCTGATGACCCCTAAATAATTGGAATAATAATCAGTGGGCAGCACCTTGGCCTCAAGCACCACCTAATTGGGGACCACCTGGATGGCAAAACTAGTCCAAGGGAAACCCCCAATGGCCAAACTAGACTCAACAACAATGCTATCCTCAAAATCCCATGCCTCAATGGAATCAAACTCAAAATTAGTTTTATAATGGGACAAGGAGGATTCCTAATCTGTAGCAAAACCTTTTACCAATTCCTCAAAACCATCAATAAAATGAGCAGGTCAACCAACCACAACTCCTAGCATAACTTGCTCCTAATCCAAAGAATAATCGTCAAAATACCCTAGTGTATTTGACAAAATAGGAAAACATGACTAGACTTAATGCTATCCATTGTGAAAACCTGCAATGGAGGTCAAGCAAAACACTCCAGTAGCCTACCATAGTTGAGATCCTAGATGAATCGAATGAAGAATCTATTGAAAGGACTAAGACACCTTCCATACCTTTAGAGAAAAACCCAACGAGTAATCAAGACAAGCCTCTTCCACAATCCTCATCTAGAACTCTCGAGTTACCTCAAGAAGAGGATGGCCAACATTCAATAGATCTTTTAAAGGAGGATCCCACCTTGAAAAAGAAAACTCAAGCACCTTTTCCTAAGTGTCTCAAAGAAACTACCTTGAATAACCTTCTAGAAATGACCTTATCCACTGAAACTATGTTAATACAATAAATTAAGAAACTCCAAATTGAGTTTTCTTTGTTACAAGTGATTAAAGAAATTCCTAAACTAAACCGGCTAATTAAATAGTTGTGCATAAAAACACTAGGAAGGAAGCCAAAACGGATTAACGCTATGCACATAAATGGATATCTAGCTAACCTTTTGGCTGGGAAAACCTCAACCCCAAAATATGATGACCCAAGCAATCCACTCATAATAGTGACAATCAATGAGGTAGCAATACCTAATGCACTCATGGACTTAGGAGCAACCATTAATGTCATGAAGGTGGATGTTATGGAAAAATTAGGACTCACTGATTTGCATCCCACAACTACCGTATTCAAATGGAAAATCAATCCATAGCTATTCCCAAAGATGTCCTAGAAAATATTCCTATTAAGGTCGACGGTTGGGAAAATCCAGTAGACTTCCAAATAATCTAGTCCCTCACACCCAAGGACAACCATCTGAAAATATTAGGTAGACTGTGGTTAGCTATAGTTGCAGCCAAGATTGACTGCAGAGTATGAGGAATGACCATTTCACATGGTCCCAATAGCAAACACTTATTCATGTATCCCCCCGCTCAACCTGTTGAACATAACCAAGTTTGGGTTGATGAACCAGATGGTGCCAACAAATAAGAGAATCTAGCCTCACTTGCTATGGTAGTCATTAAATAACATGGTGAGGAGTTGGGAGATGAATTGGAAAACAATATGCAAAATATTACTATAGACTCAAGTGATGAATAAATTTTAGAAGTGGAAGAGATTTTAGGGAATCCAATCAACATTGATCACGTCGAATATGATTACACCAACTTCACAACGTTACCTTGTCCCCTGGCTAATATCATTCTAAAAACAGATCACTTCTTCGAAGATATTTCCAGACTCCATAGAACTATACTACATAGCTTTCCTCTTAACACCTTAACCAGAGAAGTTCATACTGTCACCTCCAACTACCCGGGAATCAAAACCATCATATTACTACCAAGAAAAACTTTAAATATCAACAGTTGGTTGATAGAGTTAGATGAGCTCATATTGTTTGATGTTTTCGTAAATAGATCTAGATATTTTTCTTGGGATTATACAGACATGAGAGGAATACACCCGAGTGTTTGTACCCATCACATCTATACTGAAGATGTTAGACTTGTTTTTCAACCACAACAAAGACTCAGCCATGCTCTCAAAGACATTGTTAAAACAAAAATTGAGAAACTCCTGCAAGTAGGATTCATCTATGCCATCTCTGACAGCAAATGGTTTTTTCCTCTAGTAGTTGTCCCAAAGAAAAATGGGAAGTTGAGAGTGTTTGTTGATTATAGGGAGCTCAACAAAGCTACCCATAGAGATTACTTCCCTTTACCTTTCGTAGACCAAGTCTTGGATAATTTAGCTGGAAGGAAGTATTTCTCATTCCTGGATGGATTTAGTGGATATAACCAAATAGAAGTAGTAGTAGAAGACCAAGACAAAACAAATTTTACTTGCCCCTGGGGAAAATTTGCATATCACATCCTTCCCTTCGGGCTATGCAACGCTCCTGCAACATTTCAGAGAGTTATTCTAGCCATATTCGTTGAGCTAGTGAATGAATGTGTGGAAGTATACATGGACGAATTCACTGTGTATGGTTCCACTTTTGATGAAGGACTTAAAAATTTGGACAAGGTATTGAAGCAATGTGAGGACCATCAGCTATCTTTGAGTCACGAAAAATGCCTAATAATTGTGGAACAAGGGATAGTGTTGGGACACCACATTTCAGTTGAAGGGATAAAAGTGGATCCTTATAAAATTGAGGTAATACAATAACTAGAGACTCCGAAGAACCAAATTGACATCAAAAGTTTCTTAGGACATGCTGGATACTACCAAAGATTCATAGAAAATTTCAGCAAGATTGTAGCCCCAATGTTTTCCCTCCTTCAAAAGAATATAGATTTTTCCTGGACAGTAGAATGTCAAACCTCATTTGAGACCATTAAGGAGAAACTCATCTTTTCTCTTGGCCTACACAAACCTAATCGAAACCTTTCGTTCCATATTTATGCAGATGCTTCCAATGATGCTATTGGAGTAATTTTAGGTTAGGAAGATAAGAATGACTCCCACTGAATGGAACTACACCACTACGGAAAAAGAATTCTTAGTAGTGGTGCATGCAATCAATAAATTTTTCCATTACATCGCATGGTACAAAGTAACTGTGTTCATAGACCATTCATCTATCAAGTACCTAATGAACGAACCTGTAGTAAATGGAAGAATAATTAGGTGGTTATTGCTTCTACAAGAATTCAATGTGACCATCATTGATAAACGCAGGAAGTTTAACATAATCACATATTTCTTATCCTATATCACAAAGAATAATGGAGATTGTGCTCCTATGCAAGATGAATTCCCAGATGAAAAATTATTTTCCATCTCCATTAAAACACCTTGGTTTGCTAACATTGCCAACTATCTGGCCACTTCGGAGTTCCCACCAAACTTTACATCAAAACAAAAGAAACCCCTCATTCGAGAAAGTTCTCAGTTCAAATGGATTAATGGAATGTTATTTTGATGTGGCCCTGATATGGTTTTACGATGTTGTGTCAGATCAGATGAAATATATAGCATCCTTAGAGCCTATCATGATGACCCCTCTAGAGGTCATTACTCCACCAAGAGGACGTCCCATAAAATATTGGGTATAAGATATTATTGGCCCTCTATGCATAAAGATGTGAAAAACTATGTTCATCATTGTGATGAATGCCAATGAGTAGGAAGACCCACTGCATCCAATGAAATGCCTCTGCAACCATAAGTAGTTTTTGAACCATTTGAAAAGTGGGGATTGGATTTTATCGGTCTTATAGACCCTCCTTCACAAGGAAAATAATACATTTTGGTTTGTATTGACTATCTGACTAAGTGGGAAGAAGTCCAATCTCTAAGAGTCACTAGGGAAGAACAAGTTGTTGAATTCCTGTATAACATAATTTTTCTCAAATTTGAAGCCCCTAGAACAATTGTCATAGATCAAGGACCCCAGTTTATGTCCAAAGTTTTGCTAGCCTTTACTGATCATTTCTAGGTAAGCCATAAAAATTCATCACCTTATCACCCACAAGAAAATGGTCAAGTAGAAGTCACTAACAAGGAACTTGAAAATATCTTAACAAAAACTGTTTCATCAGGAAGAAGAGACTAGGCCAGAAAATTACCCGAAGTTGTTTGGGCCTATAATACAACTTGGAAATCAACCACTAGTTTTACTCCTTATGAGTTAGTTTTTGGGAAGAAACCTCTTCTACCCATTTAATTTGAACTTCAAACTCTTAGAATGGAAATGGAGTTAGGCTTAGACCTCAAATGAGCCCAGGTTGAAAGAGTCCTATAGCTCAGTGAATTGGATGAACTTTGTTTAAAGGTTGTCCACCAAACTGATCTATTTCAACAACAATGAAAGACCTAACATAATAAACACATAAAAGAAAGAGAGTTCCACAATGGGGATTGGGCATTATTATTTGATTCCCGATATAAAGATCACCAAGGGAAACTAAGGACTCATTGGTTGGGTCCATATGAAATTTCTGAAGTATTTTCAAACGAAGTAGTGCAACTCAAACCTATTGATGGTGACACTCAAACTCTCTTAGTCAATGGTCATCGATTACGAATCTACCACAAACCTGTTAAAAAAGATGAATTTACGAGAATGATAGAAATGCAATGAGAAACACAATGCATTGAATCTGCTACAGTAGAGCCAATGTAATTTTCAGTTTATATATGAGTAAAACAAACAAAAAAAATTAAAAATTAAAAAATGAATAAAAAACAAAAAAATCTTAAAAAATCTTAAAAAATATTTGCTTGTGTATATATTTATAATCACTTCAGGGAATTTCTCTTGTATTTTTGTTCTTTTGGACTTGGCTAAATTTTATTTCTATCTTGCAGGACTTTATTTTTAATCAAATACAAATTTTGGCACATCTTGCAATGATGTTGTGGAACTTCTTTGTTCAATTGGTTCCATTCCCTGGTTTGTTCCTGCATTCTAGCACATCTTTTAGCAATGCTCCAGAACATGTTAAGTCCAATGTGCTTCATTTTATTCCCTCCTACATTCTAGCTTCATCTTTCAGCAATGCTCTGGAACTTTGTTGCTACATTCAGGCTGCATCTTTCAGCAATGCTCTGAAATTTTGTTCTTGCATTCTGGCTGCATCTTTTAGTGATGCTCTGGGATTTTGTTTCTTCCTTTCGGCTGCATCTTTCAATGATGCTCCAAAATTTTCTTCCTCCACTTTGGCTCCATCTCTCGATGATGCTCCAGAATTTTATTCTTTTGTCTTGGTCGTATCTTCTATCGATGCTCTAGAATTTTTCTAATTTCCCTTTCTCTGTAAATTCTCTAACAATCCCAACAACACACCCATGATTACTACTAAATTCTTTTGTCACTTCCAAAATTCACGCCCGACACTGCCATCTCTTACAATAATAAATCAAAATTATTGTGACCACTTTTCATCATAATAATTGCAACACTTATTAGTCATCCCATCTTCATCCATAATAAATTCATTACAACTCTTTTCCATCCCATTTGAGGATTCTATTACGTTAGCATAGGTAAAGAGACTTTCAAATTGATAACGAGACATGAGGTATGTACATCTTTTATTTTAAGTAGGTAAATTATTATGAATAAAAAGGAATGAATTGGCACGTTCCACCTTCCTTTCCAAATTTAGTAAATTGTGTGGGTTATACCTTCACTAGAGACGTGGTAGTTCATGCACTCTATCCCATGCAAAATAATGATTTAAATACATCGAAGCCAAATGCAATAATTAATCCATGTCCCGTCAGCAGTGTCAAAGTACAAGTGCTTAAAAGATTGCACTTTCTTTAATCTGCATAACAATATTGTTCAAATATTTTTTCACCATTAGAGTGCCACAACATTCAGTAAATACTTGGAAAAATTGCAAGTAAGAGACAAAATGGGTGGGGCTAAGCGTAAATCAAAACCAACTTCCCCAGATAAATTATTAGCATTGAGTAATAATTTTGAGTTGTTTTAGAGGATAGGTTTGCTTGAGTTCATGAAGAAATTTGAGAGGCATAACACACAGTTGGTCAAGGAATTTCCAGAAAACTTCTCAGATGGGCAAACGATAGTGTGTGGCAAGAAGTTTAAGGTAATCCCTCAAATCATTTCTCGTTTGTTTGGAATTAAAAATGAAGGTGTGAATTTAATAGAAACTACAAACATTTCTTATCAAAGGATGATAGAAATCTTCAGAAGGGAGGGAGAACCTCATCCTCTACTAGTTGTGAATACTCGTGGGAAAAATAAGGGGTTTTAGAGAATGTCTATTGTAGAGCCATGGAGAACAATGGTTGTTTGGATCATCAAATACTTTACATGTGAGGGGAAATGTGCCATCATAGTCGGTCCCCCCTTTCAGTTACTCACTCACTTGCACCATGGCGCTGAAAACCCTGAATTAAGGTTTAACCTTCCTACCTTCCTCAGTGATTCCATTGTTAGCATGATAGAGAAGTTTAAGATTGGTTCATGTCCATTGAAACATCATGGTCTCATTCATCTCATTTGCAAACATCATTTCCTGAAGAAAAGAAAAATAGAAGAAAAATGGTAGAAATTTCTTTAGAAATTTGAGAACCTTGAACCCCCAAGACATTTGGAGGAAGGCGAGTCATCAGAATTGGTAGCTTGAAGTTTGAAATAACCTTCCCTTGTGCCTCAAGATGCCCATGAGCATCAAAATTCTAGAAGAGATCCTGATGATGAAGCGCCAGAAAATCCATCAAACCTTCAGCCCCTAAGGAGAGACCTAAACCAAAAATGTACCAGAGACCCTAGAGAAGCAAGAAAATGTAGACTTAGTGAATTTTGAAGATGAGAATACTTGTCCCCACAAAAAGGAAAATAGGCCTAAGACCTCCCCCTTTAAGGAGAATCAAATGATTGGCTACTGAAATTAGTTGTGATGTGGCTTGTGATCTACTGCATATTCCTAAAAAGAAAAGACAAGATAGGAAACCTCATGAAACTGTAGCCTAGTCATATGAAAATATGGTCCAATCGTTTGACAAGATGGCCCAGTTAGGTGAAAAGAAAACTTTGGTTAGCAATAAACCCCCTAAATCCAAGAAGGAGGATGTCCCACTTGAGATAGGACAAGCAGAGATAGGGGAACAATTGCCAAACTATATGCCTATTGAGGATGATTTTGTAGAACCAATTTCTCTTTCACAGCAGCCATTGGAAACATAGGAAATTGATAGTCTCCCTAAGTGAACAATTGTCTCCCCTGGTTGCCAATGACACAAAACAAGGTTCACTAGTAGTAAACAATGAAGAAAATGTGGCAGGTAATGATGTAGAGATTTCTATTTTTCCTCTTTCCACTAATGTAGAAGTTGAAAGATTCGATCACATAGAAACAAAATTAGGAGAATTGAAGGCAAAAATTATTTAGTTAAAATTTAGACTGCAACAAAATGAATTGAAAATAAATAAGAAACAATAGGAAATAAGCACACAAACTGAACTTTTGAGGGAAAAAGATCAAGAAATCACAAGTTTAAGAGCCCAATTAGAACATAAGGATAAAACTATTAGAGAGTTGTGTTGGAATGTGTTGAGATGATGTTGATTGCTTGTTGTCATTAATGGTTGTCATTGATGTCAACATATCTTGGTTGTTTGACCGAAGCTCTGTTTTGGTGCCTTTGTGATCTAGATTGGTTTGGTTCCAGATGTCGTGATGTAAAGATCTATTTTCGGTTGTATATGTCCTGGTCTCATTTCTCTTGTAACACAATAAGATACATTCTTTTAGGCCCAGACTGATCTAGAAGTTGGTTAACATGCTCTGGCACATGGCTTGCATTGTAATGTGTATATCTAATTCTTTGTGTTTGGATATCATGTAGCATGTTGATTTGAGTGAGGAGGTTATGTTTGGTCTGCATTTCATTCCTCTCCACTGCAGGAATGTTTTGTGGTGACCTATTTCAGATTGTGCTTGGCTGACTTAGGAATTATGAAATTGTATTTGGCCAACTTGAAAGATTATGAAGGCTTGGAATGGTATAAGTATAAGATGTTTTTGTTCGATGTAAGCAAGTGTGATGAATGTGAATCTGAATATCCATACATTGGGAAGTGTGCAAAAGCGTATGACAAGAGGCAGTAGACAATGAGATTCTATCCGATATTGTTGGTAACAATTCCTTCAGTGGTGGATTCCCTTTCATCATTCTTCTAGCAGTGAGCCATTTTCTATAGGTAGTGAGCCTTTCTCTTTTGGCAGTGAGCCTTTTTGTATCTTTGGCTATAATACCTAGGCAGTGAGCCACCCTTCAGTGATCCCTTGTAAAAATCACCTTAACCGTTGTTTTATAATTGAGAATTAGCAGGTATGTGCAAGATCATCATGGAAAAAATAGGCCCTTAAGTGGCAAAAAATTCAAAAAAATTAGAGTTAGGCAACTTGACGTAAAAGTTTGAATAAGTTATCTATATTGGTGGAAATCTTAGAATCTCCTTTAAAAACCCTTTTCATTTCATCAATTTTATGTAAAAAAAGTCATCAACCACATACCCTACACATACCCATCATATCGCCACTTGTTGGCCCATCATGATCTTGCACATACCCTAGCATTCTCCATGGTTTTTCCCTTCTTGGGTTTCCACATAAATTTTGGTGTTCTTTGTGCATGGTGTTGTTGTGTGCTTTCATATTCATTAATATCTATTTGATTTAATTTTGCTTTAGACAAATTAAAGTGAAGAAAATTATTTGAGGATAATTGATTCACCCCCCCTCTTAGTTATCTGGACTGTTTAATAATTGGTATCAGAGCTTTGGTTCCTCGAAGAAGAGCTTAACCACTTGGGGTAGATCTGATGGCGCACAAATTGACAACCCTTGTGTTTGATGGATCTTACTACAGTTTATAGAAAGTGCAGATGAGAGGTTACATGATCTCTCTTGGTTACAAGACTTGGAAAGTTGTTGAGACAAAATATGTTGAGCCGACAAGTGGTCCTTCTGTAGATGAAATTTCAGTCTATGAAGAGAATGAAAAATCAAGGTATGCAATCAATAGTGCTTTATCTAAGATTGAGCTAACAAAATTTATTTCATTGGTCACCGCTTATGAAGTTTTGGAAAATTTGAAAGAAATCTATGAAGGAAATGATAAGAGTCAAATTATCAAAGAAGTTGACAGCTAAGCACAGATATGAGAACTTGAGGATGGAATAAGGTGAGGATATAGCAAGTTACTTTCAGAGGGTTGACAATGCCCGAAGGGACCGACCATGCCCTTCGAGACCTAAGGCCAATATTGTCGGCTGCCTAAGGCAGGCCTTAGGTTGGTCCCAAAGGGCTAGGTCAGTCCCGAAGGGCTGGTGGGGTTGGGGCCAGCGGATGGTGGGGTGCAATAAATGAAGTAAAAAATCAAGGAACTCTGACAAATGAAGATGTAATGGAGAAGATTCTGATGACTCTATCGAAGAGCTACAATGACAAAATCTCAACCATTGAGGAAGTTTATGATCCAAATAAATTCACTAGAGAACATCTATTTTGCACCTTGACCACATTTGAAATGAGGAAATTTGGAAAGGAAAAGGAGAGATCTGAAACAGCTTTCAAAGCCACAAAGTCAGAAGATGATCCAGATAGTGAAATTTCAGAGGAGTTGGAAGCAAATTTCACAAGGAAACTGAAGAAAGGTACTGGCAAGTGCAAAGGTATGTTACCTCTTAAATGCTTTAGATATGGAAAGATTGGTCATTTAGCAACTAGGTGTCTGAAGAAAGAAACAAGGAAAAAGTTTAAAAAGATCAATAAAAAGGCCAATTATGTCAATGAGAATGCTAGCATTTCAGATGATGAATCAAATCATGAGGATTTTTGTTTTTGGTGGAAAAGAATGAACCTAGATTGGATATCTCTAATATTTGTCCTAAAGTTGCATTGTTTGTTAAAAAAAATAAAGATGAATGGTTGATTGATAGTGGATGTTCGAATCATATGACCGGTGACAAAAGTAAGTTTGTAAAGCTTGAGAAATATGATGGAGGTTCTATTAGATTTGGTGATGATAAAACAACACAGATTGTTGAAATTGGTTCTATTACCTTTGATGGAAAACATAACACTGTCAATGTTTACTATGTGAAGGGATTATATCATAATCTTCTGAGTGTTGGACATATGTGCAAAAATGGCTATAATGTGGTGTTTCAGGATGATGGTTGTGAGATCTGGAAGAGATCTGGAACTGTTATTGCAGTTGGAAAAAGAATAAGTGGGAATATGTATCAGTTGGAAGGAGCTACAAAATATTCTTATTATCTCAGTCCAATGACAGTTGGCTTTGGCACCAAAGGATGTGTCACAATAACTTCGACAATTTGATAAGGATAAGTTCATCAAGAGCACTTAGATATTTTCCAAGACTGGCCAAACCAAACAATACTATCTGCAAAGGATGTCAAGAAGGAAAGTAGACCAGAGAAACATTCCAAAGAAAAGAAGAATCATCTACTAGATTGTTGGACCTTGTACACACTGACCTATGTGGTCCAACCAAAACAAGAAGCTTACAAGGTGAGAGGTATTTCATGCTTTTAATAGATGATTATTCCAGATTTACTTGGGTTGCATTTTTGAGAGAAAAATCAGAGGCATTGGAAAAGTTCAAGATTTTCAAGGTAAGAGTTGAGAATGAAGTTGACAAAAAAATCAAGTGTTTAATATCTAATAGAGGAAGAGAATTTACTTCTGATGAATTCAAAAAATACTGTAAAAAGCATGGCATTAAAAGATAGCTATCTACCCCAAGAACACCTCAACAAAATGGTGTAGTGGAAAGAATGAACCGGACAGTTCAAGAAGCAGCTAGAACAATGATCATGGAAGCAAGTTTACCATAGGTCTATTGGAGAGAAGTGACACACACAGCAGTATACACCCTTAACAGAGTAAGGTTCCAGAGGAAGTATGGAAAGACATCATATGAGCTATGGCATGGAAGAGCTCCCACAATAAAATACTTCAAAAAATTTGGAAGCAAATTCTACATCAAGAAAGATGAGGACAATCTTGGAAAGTTCGACAGTAGAGCTGATGAAGGCATATTCTTGGGTTACTCTACAAGAAGTAAAGTGTATCAATGTTACAATAAGAGATTGAACAAGATGGTTGAAAGTGAAAATGTGAAATTAGATGAAGATGTTCAAATAATTCCTGATAGACATATTGAATATGAATTAGACAACTCAGATGAAAAAGGAGAGGGATAAGAAAGAAGAAGAAGAAGAAGAAGAGACAAAGGAGGCTTTGACAACTACAACTAAGACTCCAAGCTATGTATAGAAAAACCACTTAGAAAAACAAATTATTGGAGATAAGAATAAGGGAATTATCACAAGAAGCAAAGCAGCTCAAGAGCAAGTATTATTATTCCTACTCTTGAAAACTGAGCCAAAAATTGTGGAAGAAGCATGTAATGATCAAAATTGGATGAAGGAAATGACAGAAGAACCTGATGAGATAGAGAAAAAATAGACTTGGGAACTTGTGCCCAGACCATCAAACAAAAATGTAATTGGAACTAAGTGGGTGCTCTAGAACAAGCTGGATGAAAATGGAAAGGTAATGAGAAACAAGGAAAGATTGGTTTGCAAAGGTTACACTCAAATTGAAGGTATTGATTTTGAAGAAATATATGCCCTTGTTGCCCAGATGGAAGCAATCTGGATTTTCTTATATTTTTCAACTTTCAAGGATTTCAAAGTTTATCAAATGGATGTAAAATATGCATTCTTGAATGGAGAACTGAAGGAAGAGGTCTACATTAAGCAACCGGAGGGATTCAAGTCTAAAAATGACCCGGATGTTGTTTGTAGGTTGAAGAAAGCTTTATACGGATTGAAGCAAGAACCTAGAGCCTAGTATGGCAGGTTAGACAAGTAACTGATTGGAAAAGGATTTCAAAAGGGATCTATTGATAGTAATTTATACTATAGAAATCACTCAGATCAGATGTTGATTTTTGTGGTTTATGTTGATGACATAATTTTTGGAGGAAATGATGATATGTGCAAAAAAATTGCAGATGAAATGTAGAAGGAATTCAAAATGTCCATGATAAGTGAGTTAATTTTTTTCCTTGGATTACAAGTAAATCAGAACAACAAAGGAATTTTTATTTCTCAATCCAAGTATACAAAAGAAATATTGAAGAATTTTGGATTGGAGAATTCTAAACTGGTTTGTACACCTATTGTTATTGGATGCAAGTTGACAAAAGAAGATGAATCACCTAAAGTTGATGCAAGCATGTACAGATCAATGATTGGAGGATTGTTATATTCGACTGCCACTAGACTAGACATTATGTATGCAATTTTTTTAGTAGCTAGATTTCAACAAGAACCAAAGGAATCACATGTTGCAGTAAAAAGGATCTTCAGATATTTGAAGGGTACAGAATATTTTGGGTTGTGGTATCCAAAGGACTCGTATTTCACTTTGATATCCTATATTGATGTTGATTGGGCCGGGTGTGTTGATAACAGGCGGAGTACAAGTGGTGAAGCTTATTTCCTTGGCTCCTGGTTGGTTGCTTGGTCAAGTAAGACATAAGATTCTATATCTTTATCTACTGTTGAAGCTGAATACATTGTAGCATCCTCATGATGCACTTAGATATTGTGGATGAAACAAACACTGAAGGATTTTGGCATATCATTTGATGAACCGATCTCAATTATGTGTGATAATACCAATGCAATAAACATTTCCAAGAATATGGTACAACACTCCAGAACAAAGCATATATCCATAAGATATCATTTCTTGAGAGAAAAGGTGTTGGACAATGAAGTAAAACTTGAATATGTACCTACAAAAGAGTAGATTGCAGATATTTTCACAAAACCATTGAGAAAAGATACTTTTGAGTATCTTCAGTAGAAATTAGGGGTTTTTCCCCTCCTAATCTACAATAACATGCACTGGGGTGTGCATTGGTTTAGGGTATTATATGCTCATTTTTATCTGGATCAATGCTCGGTGGCTTCCTCATAGGGGGAGTGGAGTAAGTTTTTCAGGGGGAGTTTTTCCCTTTGTCTTTGATGTCAAAGGGGGAGAAGAAAAGAAGATAAGATGATCCTTGATGATGAAATTATGTTGGTTGGTTTGTTATTGATGAATTTTTCCATCAATGACAAAGGAGGATATTGTTGGAATGTGTTGCGATGATGTTGATTGCTTGTTGTCAGTAATGGTTGTCATTGATGTCAACATATCTTGGTTGTTTAACCAAAGCTTTGTTTTGGTGCCTTGGTGATCCGGATTGGCCTAGTTTCGGATGTTGTGATGCAAAGATCTATTTTAGTTTGTATCTATCCTAGTCCCATTCCTCTTGTAACACAATAAGATACATTATTTTGGGTCTAAACCGATCTGGCAGTTGGTTAACGCGCTCTAGCACATGGCTTGCATTGTAACGTGTATATCTTATTCTTTGGTTTTGGATATCATGTAGCGTGTTGATTTGAGAGAGGAGGCTATGTTTGGTCCATGTTTCATTCCTCTCCACCACGGGAATGTTTTTGTGGTGACCTATTTTAAATTGTGCTTGGCCAACTTAGGAATTATGAAATTGTGTTTGGCCAACTTGAAAGATTATGAAGGCTTGGAATGGTATAAGTATAAGATGTTTTTGTTCGATGCAATAAAGTGTGATGAATGCGAATCTGAATATCCAGACATTGGGAAGTGTGTGAAATTGTATGAACAGAGGTAGCAGACAGTGAGATTCTATCTGGTGTTATTGGTGACAATTCTTTCAGTGGTGGATTCCCATTCATCATTCTTCTGGTAGTGAATCATTTTTTGTAGGCAGTGAGCCTTTCTCTTTTGGTAGTGAGCCTTTTTGTATCTTTGGCTATAATAGTCGACAAGTGAACCCAACCGGCAATGAGCCCTTGTAAAAATCACCTTAATCGATGTCACCTTAACTAGTGTTTTATAATTGATAATTAGCATTCTCTGTGGTTTTTCCCTTCTTGGGTTTCCACGTAAATTTTGGTGTTCTTTGTGCATGGTGTTGTGTGCTTTCATATTCATTAATATCTATTTGATTTAATTTTTCTCTAGATAAATTAAAGTGAAGAAAATTGTTTAAGGATAATTGATTCACCCCCCCTCTCAGTTATCCAAATTGTTTAACAAGTTGCAATCTCAAGTGCAACAAATTGAGGAGAAAGATAAGGAGTATTTGGCTAGTTTATTTGAAAAAAGATAGACAGATTAAGAGTTTAACTGATAATCTAGTGTAATCACTCATAGCCTTTGCAAAGGAACATGAAAAAGAAAAATTTGAACTCAATGCGGCCTTGAGAAGAACTATTAAGCTAGAGCAGGATTTGCAGGAAATCAATGTGAAACCAATGATGGAATCAAAAGAAGTACAAACTGAGATGACTAAAATGGAATGGTTTCAAATTCACATTCCCCCATTGTTGGCTAAGTGGATGGAAAGATGTTTTTTTTAGGCAAGTAGGGTAGAAAATTCCATACTTAAGCATGAAATAGTGTTATTGAAAGAATCTTATGATAAACTCTACCAAGTTAAAACTAATGTATGTCAGATTGGAGAATTATTACTAACTTGTAGAAAGCCATCCTAGTTATATTCCATGTTTTTAAATGAATAGTTGTTAAAATGGAAGCTTTTGAGGATCTCTTACAATTTACCCCATGACCTAGATGATAAACAATTCCTAGAAGCATTCAAAGAGGCGACCCCTGTTCAGAAAATTTGTTGTGTGAATTTTTCATACATAATCCATTTCTTCAAAAAATACATTGATTTCTTTATCAACCTTTTTGTTGGGGAGGTATAGCTTAGAGCCTTCATATCTAATATGTAGAATCAAATCCATTGGCAAGAGAGAACCAGGGAATATTTACGAGCAGAGAGAATTGTAGGACTCCAAATGAGATATCCCAACTGAAATCCCTTTGCCTTCAAAGCCCAATTCCGAAGGATTAAAAGCTATGAATCTATATGGAAAAAATATGATGACCATCTCCGGATTTTCTTTGAATTTTTTTAAGTTCATTGGCCACAATTAATAGAAAGGGCATGTAGTCCCTATGAGGAGCGATACACTCCCCTGCCTATGTATCTCAAAAGGAGGGAGATGATCTCCCCCACCAATCTAAGGTGGTCCTACATAAGGGCTGAAGCATTAACAGAAATATTATAGCAACTCAAAACCAAATGGATAGGGATGTAGTATAGACCTCCATTGCTCCTTCAGCCACCCCCTGCAGTTTTTGTCACTACATAGCAAAGTCCTGGAGACTTATATACAGGGAAGATGAGGGTTAAATTCAACAAAGGCTTTCTTAAAAATCCTGATCATTTGGATGAAGAGGCAGAGGACATACATGATCTTAGTTCCAAATATGATGAACTAAATAGGAAAAGGGATGCAGAGAGATAGAGGAATCATCAGAGAGCAGGAGGACCTGCTTAGGCTTAGAAAGGGAAGGGTGATGAGGTATAAACAACCTCATTCTTATGATGAGCTAAATAACCTTCTTTGTTCTTTCCAACCACTTTAGCCATGCCAATTTGTTTATTTTTAGAAGCAATAATTGTCTACTTTTTATAAAATGGTATAAATCTTTATTTCTCAAATTGATTGGAATTAGCTAACTAATGTTGATATAATGGTATAGACTTTGAGTAATTGTGCAGGACTTATGCATGACCGATGAATGGAGTGGACTTAAAGCAGTTGAAGTTAGAGTTCCGGAAGTTTAGGTGCCAAAATTTAGGCATGCATAGTGGAACAACTTCTTTTAAATAATTTTGTTAATTTTCTGTTAAAGACTTTACAGCTCCAATCAGAGCCTTTATTATGTTTTATGTCATGAACATCAGTTAGTTGTAATTATGTTTAAGACTTTTTCAATGGTATTATCCCGCTATCTAAAAATTAGGATTTTGTAGTAGTGTAGTATATATATTTGTAACCACCAAAACAAGGATATGTTATGATATATTTTGAATATTGTTCAGCTATATTCTCTATGTTGTTACACTTTTATGATATGAATAAATGAATATCACCAGTCTTATTCTGAGTAATTTGTTTTGAGTGATGGAAGTGCTATGAATGGATTTACTTTGAAGTTGCGAAAGTACCACATGTGATTTGAGCTAACCATAGGAATGCCCGAGAGCTGGCCACTCGAGGGATCTCATAGAATAGATAAGTATTTTTATTGTTAATATTGTTATTTCCATTATGTGCATGCCATATTTAGATGAACGTTACTTTGTGTTGAGCTTTGTCATGTGTTCCTGCAGGGCGTGGTTTTAAGTTTATGATCTTTAAGTTTTGTTTACTTGGAAATTTCAGAGCACCCACTACTATTGTTAATTACAAGTTGTTAGGTGTGCTTTCAGTTAGTAGTTAGTCATTATTAGTTATTCACCTTTGTTTAAATTTCATAAGTTTAATTGCAAGTGTTGATTCTTAGATAATTTACATGCTTTCTAGAATAGGAATTTGAATGCTTTCTAGCTTAAATAGTTTTGTGCTTTCTAGTTTAATTTATTTTTTCAACCATTTCAAAAATTTGAAAAATATTACTAAGAGAGATGGCAAAAATATCCCCTATTGCACATAGCATTTGGACACTACCCGATCGACATAATTGACATATGTTTAACTAAAGTGTTAGGACCTTATGACAGCCTGCCATGTGCCATATTTGTTGGAATTGTTGCCTCAATCTCATAGGCTGAAACCTCTGAGAAAGCATGGTCGCTTTGACTGGTGAGATGTCTGGCCAATCTGCTAGTAGATCCTAAACTGTCGCTATGGCCTCCTGAATGTCTTGGCGATCGGCATCTGAAACCTTCGGTGTAACCTTGGACTGTCAAAATGATGTCTCAGTGACGATAGGAAGTCTTGCCGATATCGGCATGACCTTTGGTCTGTCTGGTCGATGTGGTAATCGGTATGAAGTCTTGGCGACTGGGAGATGTCTGGCCGATAGGTTGGTGTCTAGCGGATGTCGGGGAGACCTGTGGTGAAAGAAGTCTTTGGGGAGAGTCTTGGATGTTCGGTATGTCTCATACCGACAAGAGGAGTCTCGCCGATAGGAGTCTTCGGTGTAACATAAGGGTTCGGTAGGAACTCTTGGCGACAGGAAGATGTCTCGCTGACAGCTATATACATATGGAGTCATCGGGGTAACAAAAGGGGTTCGCTATGACCTCTTGGCGATAGCGGTAAGTCTGGCCGAATAAGCCACATGTGATCAAGTGTTTTCGATGAGACTCCTAGTGAATGGAGTCATGAGAGAAACACAAGGACTTCGGTATGGAGTCTCAGCTAATGTGGAATGTCTAGCCGACGGTTGGACTCTTCAATATGACTTGAAGGCATCGGTATGATGTCTTCGCGAAGAGTGATTGTCTTGCCGATGGGAATCCTGATGTCGGTATGACCACTCAGCGAAAGCGATAAGTCTTGCCGACTGTTGTTTGGTATTCGATATAACATAAAGGCTCGGTATGATGTCTCATCGAATGGCGATTGTCTTGCAGATGAGAATGTTGAGGTCGATGCAACTTGTGATCATCGGTATGAGGTCTTGGTGACAAGCCGAAGTCTTAGTGAAAGCTTTTTGGACTCGGTGTAACCTCTTGCCGATAGGGATGACTCTTGGCGATATCGAATGCTGACTGTGTTGGCATCGGGGAGACACGGTTAGTGTCTCACCGACATGCCAACATAGGTTTGAACACCCTTGACCGAGTGAAGACTATCCTACATGGTGTGACTTGGACCAATCAAAGAGCATAATGTGAACCATTTTGTTGTTGTGATCTGGCAGTAGGAAACAAACCAATTCATAGAGTCAACAAAGAATGAATGGATAGACATATGCGTTGGACGTTCTGAAAAAGCTGAAGAAAGCAAAGAGAAAGTAGGAAAGCGTTACTATGAGAGTTGAGAGGCTGGATCGATGGAAGAGAGAGGAGAAGGAAGTGCCTTGAGGTCGAAACAGAGGAAGTGAGAGGCTGGGTTATGCTGTCGAATTCTCTCCTGAAGTTTGCTACCAGATTGTATCTAGAATGAACAAGATGTAATCTCTTAAAAGGCTTTGAGCCTGGATTGTATTGTAACCTTCTGTTGCTAAATAATACAATGGCTCGAACTTTGGAGAGGGGTTTTTTACCCGAAAGGGTTTTCCCCATGTAAAATCTTTGTGTTATGTTTTTTGTCTTATCTTTCATCTATATTGATTATGTTTAAAGAAATTGTTATTGCTTGCTATTGAATTTTACATGTGCTTCTCTCAGAAGGATTAATGTGGGAAATAAACTGTGTCTATTTCTGCTTTAGGACATAGTAGTACGTGTCTTTGAGGCAACCTAATTGAAATTAAAGTTACCGAAGGCACTACTATTCTTAGAGATTTCTCTGAGATGCCCCCATATTTTCCTTACAAGTGGTATCAAAGCCATCTTTTGGTTGTTGGTTCTAGGTATTTCTCTTGTGAAGATTTCCTAGCTTGTTGTGCTAGAGGAAATCTGGAGGAATGAACTAATTGATTGATCCTTTGGTGAGTGGAAGTCTTGCAATATTCAGAGACAGCACGCAGCTTGAAGGATGGTGGAGATGGAAAAGGGAGTTGATCATTTTTTTTGTTGTGATCTGTGTCTCCTGGCTGGTAGCGGTATAACCTTTGTGTATGAGGTGGACTTCTTTGCTCTGTGGTTGTGTAGCAGTAAAGCTTTCATATTGGGTGTATGTGGGTTAGGCTCTTGGGTGATATGGAGAAGCCTAGGTTGTTTCTCAGCCATGGAGGAGAGTGCTTATGCTAGGTGGTGTTTCTTGGTGTTGGAAGGCACGGTTCCCTGTTAACCTCGAATACATTAAGGCTATGGAGTTAATCATTAGATGATTTGCAAGCTTCTGAAATAGCCTTTCTCTCTTTCTCGGATGCATGTACATGTTGGTGGTTTTAGGGTTGGCCTGAAAGGGGCCTGGATTTTCTTGAACTGTTGTTTCCTTTTTTAAGGATGTTTTGTATTTACATGGCTCAGTGGTTTTGCAGGTTTTACATGGTTAAGCAAAACTTGTGGTTATGTGGAGTTGTTGTTAAGCTATTTTCTAGAGCCTAACTTTTGGGGTGTTGTTGGATGAGATAGTTGCAGTTCTGCATGCATGCTTTGTGCATGGTTTGAGGAGGTGTGATTTCTTCTCTGCATGGGAGTGTTGGTTCATGATTTGTCACTCAGCATTCTTGTGGTGATCCTTGTGGGTTTCTTGATTATGGTGCTTATTGTGGACATGATTGGAAAATCAGGTTTGGAGTGATTTGGTGTTTGAGTCATGGTGTCTACATGGTTATTCTCTCTAAAATCTCAGTGTTGTAGTTTCCAATGCGATGATGGGTTTGCATGTTCGATGTTTGTGATCTACGATTTATGCGGTTGATGGATTAGCTACCCATTGGCTACAATGAGATAACTTGGATGTGGACTGTCTTTATCCACGAGGTTGATTATTTGCATGTGCAGACTTGTTAGTTGGCCTTGTATGTGGTCACTTGTGCATTGGTGTGATTGTTTTGAGATGAGAGGATGGATACTATTGAGTACCTGAATAGTCGGTTATGGGAACTTGAAGCAATTGGTCATGATGCTTGGAGAGCTCAAGTGTCATGTTTCAGTGGGAGCTTTAGCAGTGACTGTGGGTTCATCACATGGTGGTGAATGGTCTTCTTTAGTGTTGCAGATGTCTCTTGGGGGAGCTTTTAGATCCAGTTGTTGCAGAAGGTTTCTTTCGCATTTGCATGGACATTATTTGAAGATGTGCAACATCTTGGAACCATGGAGGATGTTCGGAGTCTTTGGCTGAGGTGTTGGTGGTGGTTGATAGGTGATGTTGGTTTTGAGTCTATTTGGTTTATGTCATGGTATACTCTTGTTTGTGCACTGGAGTTTTGGCATTATGCATTGTACTTGAGACCATGGTAAAGTCAGGTATCTCCTATGGGGATATGTAGATCATGGTGTCATGATAAATTCCTGATTTAGATGATTGGAGCTTTGACAGTGGTATGGTAATTCTTTGTGTATTGGGTGTTTTGATTATTTGCTTGATACTTCATGATAGTGCAGTAATGCAGTTGAAGTTTAGCATGAGATGATCGGTTGCTAGTACTCATGGATACATGAAGAATAAGGTGAGGTTGTTTTTCTCTTATGAGAGAAGTGTTGTTGATTGTTACTCTTGATATAGTCTTTTAGCAGAAAGTCCGAGAAGCCTACACCTTGGCTGAATGTGAGTTCAATAAGAGACCTATGAGGAGATTGCTCTTGGATTAGTCATGATGACTTGCATATCTTGAAGAAGTATTCTCGTTCCCACTCTTGGTCTGCTCGGTAGTCTATCTGAGAGGTATTTGGCCCATTATATCTTTCAGATGTATTTTTTGTTCACTTTCATGATATGGATCTTAAATTGTTGTTTAATAGTTCTGGAGGATTCATAGTGGAAGTTGTACAACTTGTTTCATCTCCTTGTTACTGATGAGAATTGGTAGGAGATGATGTTTGGGCTTATTTCCTGAAATAGGAAATGAAGTAGCTTGATTTTCTTTCTAAATAAGAAGGAGATCATTCTTGACATAGCTGGCTGTTAGAAGTGTATGTAGGAGGATGTTCTACATGAATATGATGTGCAGAGTTTCTCTCTGTGGCCATGAAGGTTTGTGGTGAGAGAAATGCTTCTTGTAGCAGTTTGTTGCAGGTTGTGCATATCATTGTGGATATTTCCCTGGTACTACATGGTTACATTTTCTATGTGTTGTTATTGGTAGACTTGTGATGCCTTTGATCTTTCAGATTTGGAATACTCAGGCAGTGGGAGTTCTTGAATGTGTCTTTGTCTTCTTAGACTGGTTGGCACTTGGAGCTTGTATTTTTTGTTAATGAGTTGGTTATGATGCGGCATGAGTTTACTAATGTTGATACATGTGAGGTATGTGAGATTGGTTGGAATAGCACAAGTTGTGGGTGCTATTTTCAGTCACATGGATTTATCAGTTGGATGGAAGCAGTCAGTCTGATTGTTGTTCTAACTGGTGTTGTTAATCTTGTTTCTAGAGAATGACTTCACTGTTGTGTTATGTTTGAAGCTTTGAAGTTGATATTGCTTTTGTATAGCGTTTTGAGCACAGTGAAGTGGTAGCAGTATCTTATTGATGACATCACTGGGATCTTTTGCTTATGTTCGTTGGAATGGTGCTTATTCACCTTGGCTTGTATCTTTCTTCCACAAGTGGCATATTGGAGGATGACAAGGATTGTTGCCTGAATGGTGGACATCTTGGATGTTTGAACAGAATTCTTGATGGAGCATGAGAGCATGTTTGAGGTCTATGTGGTTTCCTGGAAGGTTGTGATCGGTTGCATTTTGGTTGCTTTGTTGGACAGTGAGTTGTAGTTGGATGCCTGGTCTTTGATGCAGATTGTTTGGTGGACTCTTATCTGTGGAATCTTGTTAATCAGGTGTCTTGAGTATTGCAGGGTCTGAACTGGTGGAGCTAGTGTGATCTTAGTTTTTGGTTGCTTTGGAGGTGCCTGTGTGATCTTCGTCAAGTGGGAGATTGTTGGAATTGTTGCCTCAATCTCACAGGCTGAAACCTCTGAGAAAGCATGGTCGTTGTGACTGGTGAGATGTCTGGTCGATCTGCTAGTAGATCATGAACTATTGTTGTGACCTCCTGAATGTCTTGGCGATTGGCATCTGAAACCTTCGGTGTAACCTTGGACTGTCGGAATGATGTCTCGGTGACGATAGGAAGTCTTGCCGATATCGGCGTGACCTTTGGTCTGTCTGGCCGATGTGGTAATTGGTATGACTTGCTCCTATCAGTATGAAGTCTTGGCGACTGGGAGATGTCTGGCCAATAGGTTGGTGTCGAGCAGATGTCGGGGAGACCTGTGGTGAAAGAAGTCTTCGGGGAGAGTCTTGGGCGTTCGGTATGTCTCATACCGACAAGAGAATTCTCACTGATAGGAGTCTTTGGTGTAACATAAGGGTTCGGTAGGAACTCTTGGCGACAGGGAGATGTCTCGCCGACAACTATATACATATGGAGTCATCGGGGTAACGAAAGGGGTTCACTATGACCTCTTGGCGATAGCGGTAAGTCCGGCTGACAAAGCCACATGTGATCAGGTGTTTTCAGTGAGACTCCTAGTGAATGGAGTCATCAGAGAAACACAAGGACTTCAGTATGAAGTCTCAACAAATGTGGAATGTCTGGCTGACAGTTGGACTCTTTGATATGACTTGAAGGCATTGATATGATGTCTTGGCGAAGAGTGATTGTCTTGCCGATGGGAATCTTGATGTCGGTATGACCTCTCAGTGAAAGCGATAAGTCTTGCCGACTGTTGTTTGGTGTTCGATATAACATAAAGGCTCGGTATGATGTCTCATCGAATGGCGATTGTCTCGCCAATGAGAATGTTGAGTTTGATGCGACTTGTGATCATCGATATGAGGTCTTGGTGAAAAGGCGAAGTCTTAGCGAAAGCTTTCTGGACTCAATGTAACCTCTTGCCGATAGGGATGACTCTTGGTGATATCGAATGCTGACTATGTTAGAATCGGGGAGACACGGTTAGTGTCTCACCGACATGCCAACATAGGTTTGAACGCCCTTGATTGAGTGAAGACTGTCCTACGTGGTGCGACTTGGACCAATCAAAGAGCAGAATGTGAACCGTTTTGCTATTGTGATCTGGCAGTAGGAAACGAACTGATTCACAGAGTCAGCAAAGAACGAATGGACAGACGTATGCGTTGGACATTCTGAAAAAGCTGAAGAAAGCAGAGAGAAAGCAGGAGAGTGTTACTATGAGAGCTGAGAGGCTGGCTCGATGGAAGAGAGAGGAGGTGCCTTGAGGTCGAAACAGAGGAAGTGAGAGGCATGGTTATGCTGCTGAATTCTCTCCTAAAGTTTGCTACCAGATTGTATCCAGAATGAACAAGATGTAATCTCTAAAAAGGCTTTGAGCCTGGATTGTATTGTAACCTTCTGTTGTTGAATAATACAATGGCTCGAACTTTGGAGAGTGGGGTTTTTACCCGAAAGAGTTTTCCCCACGTAAAAGCTTTGTGTTTTGTTTTTTGTCTTATCTTTCATCTATATTGATTATGTTTAAAGAATTTGTGATTGCTTGTTGTTGAATTTTACATGTGCTTCTCTCAGAAGGATTAATGTGGGAAATAAACTGTGTATGTTTCCGCTTTAGGACATAGTAATACATGTCTTTGAGGCAACCTAATCAAAATTAAAGTTACCGAAGCCACTACTGTTCTTAGAGATTTCTCTGAGATGCCCCCATATTTTCCTTACAATATTCTGGTAGTGAGCCCTTGTACCGGTTTTGCAATTACTTATATTATGAGCTAATCCTCACCATGATTTTTCCCTCATTGGTTTTTCCATGTAAATATGGTGTTCTCTTGTGTATGGTGTTGCCATTTCAATTTATGTTTTATTCATTTCATGTTAAATCATACTAACATAATAAGGGTTTAATGGATGCTTATGGATCTGATTACTATTGAAGGATTTTATGGTTTAATTTGCTACAATTGATTCACCCCCCTCTCAGTTGTCTTGTTCATTCAATAATTAATATCAGAGCAAGGTTCCTTGGAGAAGATCTTAACCGCTAGAGGTAGATTTCCAAGATGGTAAAAAAGGTTACTTTGGAATGTCCTAAATTCAATGACACAAATTATGCATTTTGGAAGAAAAAGATGGAAGGCTATCTTTCAACTCAAGGATTTGATATTCAAAAGGCTTATCAAACTGCATATACTCCACCTTTGAATGGTCCAAGTACAAGTGCAAAGATCAAGATGCATGAAATCAATGTTAAGGCAAGATTTATTATTATGAATAGTCTTTCAAATATTGAATTAGTAAAATTTATGAGTTTGAATACTACTAAAGAGGTTTGGGATAAGTTATAAATAAGTTATGAAGGAGATGAAAAAGTCAAACAAGCAAAGTTGTAGAACCTGAAGGCACAATTTGAGACCCTGCATATGTTTGAAGATGAAATAGTTAAAATATACATGGCAGAGAGTTGATGAGTCAGTGAGCACAATGAGACGTCTTGGTGCACAAGTCAAAGAATCTAAAGTGGTAAAGAAAGTTCTCATATCTCTTCCTAATGCTTATAGTGAAAAGGTATATACTATTGACAAAATTGAAAACCTTGATACTTATTCTAGAGATTGGATGATTGGTACACTAACTTCTTTTGAAATGAGGAAAAAAGGCTTGAAAAAGGGTACAACTGTAGAGACTGCTTTCAAGGTTGGAGTATTAGAAAAGGTTGAAGATTCAGATAAGGAAGATCTTGTTGATGTGGAAGCTAACTTTGTAAGAAGAATGAAGAAGGGTGTTGGTAAGTATCAAGGTAAATTACTTTTCAAATGTTTTAGTTGTGGTGGTATAGGTCATTATGCTTCTAGATGTCTGAAAAGAGCTATAAACAATAAGAACAAGAAAAATAAAGGAAAGATGATTAAGAGAGCCTACTATGTGAGAGAAGATGTTGGAGTTTTTGATGATGATCTGACTATGGAGACTTTGATGATAAGGAGTGATTGTTCTTGGCTATTAAAGATGAACCCCATTCTACTAACTCTGAAGGTTGTGTGAAGGAATGATCCGGAGAAGAAGGAGAAAGTTGAAGGTACTTTGGTATCTTCTTTTCATGTTAAAAAAGAGAAGAATTATTGGGTTGTTGGCAATGGCTGCTCTAATCACATGATTGGAGACGAGAGTAAGTTTGTTAAACTTGAAAAATATGATGGAGGACTAGTTAAATTTGGAGATGATTCAAGAGCTAAGATTTTTGGAATAGGTTCAATCAATTTTGATGGCAAGCATAACACTGATAATGTTTACTATGTTAAGGGTTTAAGGAATAACCTTTTGAGTGTTGGACAAATGTGTAGCAAGGGATACAATCTTGTGTTTAAGGATAAACATGTGAGATCAAAAAAGGGTCCAAAACTTTGATTGTTGTTGGTAAGAGAATAAATGGAAACATTTATTAGCTTAAGTGTGTTGATGGACATTGCTTTATGTCTCAGATTAGTGATAATTGGTTATGGCACCGGAGGATGTGTAACATGAATTTTGATAATTTGGCAAGGATTAGTTTAGTTCATATTGTGAGAGACCTACCAAAAATCACAAAGCCTATCAATGCTATTTGTGAGAGTTGTCAATTTGTAAAATAAACAAGGAGTAATTTTGAGGGAAAGGAACAATCTGCTATCGGACTACTGAAATTAGTTCATATAGATCTTTGTGGTCCTATAAGGGTGAGAAGTGTACAAGGTGAAAGGTACTTTATGCTTTTAATTGATGATTATTCTAGAATGACAGGTTACATTTCTTATAGAGATATCTAATGCATTAGATAAATTCAAGGCATTTAAAGCTATGGTTGAGAATGAAATGGATCTGAAAATCAAATGTTTGAGGTCTAAAAGAGGTGGTGAATTCACCTCCAATGAGTTTAACATGTTCTGTGAAGTTCATGGAATAAAGAGGCATTTGTCTACCTCTAGAACTCCTCAACAAAATGGAGTTGTTGAAAGGAAAAATTGGACAGTTCAAGAGGTTGCTAGAACTATGATGAAGGAGAAAAATCTACTAAAATTCTACTAGAGAGAATCTATTCATACTATTTTTTACATACTTAAAATAGAGTTCAAGCTAAAGCTAACAACACAAAGACTCCCTATGAGCTATGGTTTGGAAGGATTCCTATTGTGGAGTACTTTAGAGTATTTGGAAGCAAATGTTATGTCAAAAGAGAAGAAGAAAGATTAGGAAAGTTTGATGGAAGGTCTGATGAAGGTATCTTCCTCAGATATTCTACTAAAAGCAAGGCTTACATATGTTACAACAAAAGGCTAAGAAAGATTGTTGAAAGTGCAAATGTTAAGGATAATGAAAACTTACAAAATTCAATTGCAATGGATGGATATGTGCCACATGAACCTAATTGCATGATAGAAGAAGAAAAAGTTGTTGAAGTAGAAGTGCGGAATGAAGAATAAGAAGATCTAGAGAAGACCCCTAAGACCCCTAAGTATGTGCTAAAGAATCATTCCAAAGATCAAATCATTGGAGGAAAAAGGAAAGGTGTATTGATAAGAAGCAAAACTGTTGAAGTTGAGGTAAATCTATGTTTATTTTTAAAAGCTGAACCTAAAACAGTGAGTGAATCATGCAAGGATGAACATTGGATGAAGGCAATGGAAGAACTTATGCAAATAGAAAAGAATCGAACTTGAGAATTTCTCCCTAGACCGGAAAATAAGAACATAATTGGAACTCAGTGGGTATTCAGAAACAAGTTGAATGAGAATGGAGAAGTAGTGAGAAACAAGGAAAGACTTGTGTGTAAGGGTTACTCACAAGTGGAAGGTATAGAGTTTGAGGAGACATTTGCTCCTGTGGCTAGGATGGAAGCTATCATAATTTTTTTGGCATTTGTAGCACATAAGGATTTTAAATTTTATTAGATGGATGTGAAGTTTTCTTTTCTGAATGGTGAATTGGAAGAAGTTTACATGGAACAACCAAAAGGATTTTAGTTGTCATATCAACCGGATATGTTATGCAAATTGAAAAAGGCACTATATGGATTGAAGCAAACTCCCAGAGTTTGGTATGCAAGATTGAATATATATTTGTTATAGAAAGGATTCAATAAGGGCAGCACAGATAGTAATCTTTACTTCAAAATTGAAGAAAACAAAAAATTTATAGTTGTATATGTGGATGATATTATCTTTGGAGGAAATGAAGCTATGTGTAAGAAATTTGCTGAAGAGATGCATAAAGAGTTTGAAATGTCAATGTTTGGAGAGATGAATTTCATCCTTGGGCTACAAATCAATCAAACAGATAAAGGGATTTTCATTTCATAGTCTAAGTATGTCAAAGAGATGTTGAAGAAGTTTGGATTGGATGACTCCAAACCGGTATCCACTCCTATGGTGACTAGTTGTAAATTAAGCAAAGATGATGATTCATCTAAGGGTGTTCAGAGAAAATATAGATCTATGATTGGTGGACTGCTATATCTAATTGCTACTAGAACGAATATCATGCATGCAATTTGTCTTGTGGCTAGATTTCAAGAAGATCCTAAAGAAACACATGTTGTGGCAGTAAAGAGGATATTCAGATATTTAAGAGGCACTCTGGATTATGGCTTGTGGTACATCCTAAGGATACTAATTTCACATTAACTGCTTATACAAATGCAGATTAGGTTGGTTGTGTTGATGATAGGAAAAGTACTAGTGGTGGTGCATTCTTTCTTGGAAGTAGATTAGTGTCATGGTTAAGCAAGAAGCAAGATTCAGTTTATTTATCTACTGTAGAGGTTGAGTATATTGTAGCAGCATCATGCTATACACAAGTTGTGTGGATGAGACATACATTGAAGGATATCAAAATTATAAATGACAAGCCCATTTCTATCTTTTGTGAGAATACAAGTGCAATTAACATTTCAAAGAATCTAGTGATGCACTCAAGGAAAAAGAATATATCTATTAGGTATCACTTTTTGAGAGAAAAGGTTATGGAGAGTGAAGTGAAGCTTAAGTATGTTCCTACAAAGGATCAGATTGTTGATATATTTACTAAGGCTCTTCTTAAGAATACTTTTGAGTATCTTCGGGAGAGGTTGGGGGTTATTACCCCTCCCTATTTGAGCTAGATGCATATGGAGATGCATCAGTCTAGTGGATCTATGGATCTATCTCTTTTCTGGACTAATGTTGGTGGCTACCTCTCAGGGGGAGTAGGTAGTTTCATGTGTTGTTATTGAGTTGATTGGGTGTACTCCTAAGGGGGAGTATTTAGAGTCGGTATTTTGGTTCAATGTCAAAGGGGGACAACAATGCAAAATATTTTATCATTTTCCATTGGTGTCAAAGGGGGAGAGAAAGTATCATATAAAAAAATTTATCTACTTAGGGGGAGAAAAGAAAGGAAATCATAAGAAAGTGTATTTAGAGTTGTTACGTTGTCTTTGATGGTTTTTCACATCTTGTGTTGCCATCAATGACAAAGGGGATATTGTTGCAAGTATGATGGTGTTTCCATTGATGTCAATGGGAATTCTACTAACTGGTGTTGTCATTGATGTCAATTGTCGAGGATATTGAGAAAATTGTGAAAAAGAGGAAAATAGGTTGATGCAGGTTGTGCATGTATAATTGAGATATTGAGGAAGTGTTGTGAGTACATGGAGCTATCTTTTTGTTGCAGTATCTGAAGATGAGTTGGAATGAAGTAATGAGCTGAGATGATATCTCTAGTACTTGGTTTCCAAGTGCTTTTGAGAAAATTTGATAAACAAAGTTAACTATGTTGTGCAAGTGTTCATAGTGTGCTCTAGTATTATGCTTTGTGTTTATTCTATATTGATCCTATGCCTGTGTGGTTTTGATATGTTGTTCATGGATGTCAGAGGTTGTTATATTCATAATTTAGGTTTCTAGATCGTGGTACAGAGTGGGATATTTTCACCAGTGTGTGAACCAGTTTTTGAGTGATATTTTTTGTGGTTGGAGAGAAATGTATTTGCTCCACGTTTCTTCGTTGTTTGGCTTCAGGTTGTGCGGATTTGGGAATTTTCTTATAATGTTTGTATATTTTTGTATTCAAGGTTTTACTTGATTTGGTGTTGTACAATTGTGAGTTTCATTTGTTAGTATGCGAGTAAGGGTTACCAGTTGTTATGAGTTGAAGTATTTGTATGATGCAAGCTTGGATGAAGTATTTGATGAATCTCAAGTAGCTTATGGATTATTCTAGATCGTTTTCAAGTGAATTTTGACATCTGAAAGTTTCAGATTGATCTAAGTATGTACTTAATGATTATAGTGTTTAACATAGGTATTGGCAGACCTTGTGTTAACACTACATGTGAAGCTTGTAGAAGCGTGTTGAGGTGTGTTGGGATCTATTTGGGTCCTAATTAAGGATTTTTGTATTTCGCCTTCATTCCTATCCACCGTGGGAATGTTTTGGTGCTGACCTATTTTGAATTTGTATGTATAACAGCTAGTTGTCAACATTGGAGAAGGGTTTTGAGATTGAGGTTGATATAAATAAGTATGGTGTTGTTGTGAGTTGAATTATGAATGAAATGTGAAGCAAGATAGAAGTGAGATCAATGCGAGTGAGGTGTGTGATGCGAATTTGAGCAGAGCAACGTGAGTTTCAATGTTAGGGTTCCTAAAGGCAGTGAGTTGAAGGCATCTGAAATCATTCAAGCAAGGCTATGAGATTGTTGGAGCATTGTGTTGGATTCCTTGTTGCATTGAGAAAGTGTTCTATGTGTAACATTCTTCTTCTATCTTCTTGTATTTCTTTATGTGGTAGTGAGCCCTGGTTGTGAACCTTGTTGGACAATGTGCCATATTCTTGCAGTGAGCCCTTGTACTGGTTTTGCAATTACTTATATTATGAGCTAATCCTCACCGTGATTTTTCTCTCATTGGATTTTCCACGTAAATCTAGTGTTCTCTTGTGTATGGTGTTTCCATTTTAGTTTTTGTTTTCTGCATTTTATGTTAAATCATACTAAAAGAATAAGGGTTTAATGAATGCTTGTGGATTTAATTACTGTTGAGGGTTTTGAAGGTTTAATTTGCTACAACCGATTCACCCCCCCTCTCAGTTGTCTTGTTCATTCAACAATACTTTCTCATTTTTCATTGGGAATGAGCGAGGGTTGCAACAAACTAGCAAGAAATGTATGCTCATTATTGTTTCGTTGGCACATAAAACACTCTCTAACATACTTAAGAACTCCATTCTTAAGCTTTTTCCAAGAAAAAATTTCCCAAATTTTCCTATATGTCTTAAAGAAACCTTGATGAATAACCAAGGGTGCATTATGAAATGTCCTCATAATCTTCACCTTAAGCCTTAATTCAAGTACTAAAAAGTTTCTCTTTTTGTAGATAATAAGTTCACTCACCACTTTGTACCTATCATCATGCAAAGTACCATCTAGAATACTAATGGAAAAATATTTTTTAGCATACTTTGCAAGAAATTATTTTTTCCAATCAATAGTGATCTTCATCATAGAACATAAATGTGGCCTTCTTGACAATGCATCAAGCACTATCTTTCTTCCCTTTAACATATTCATTGTCAAAATCATAAGTTTGTAGCTTACTAACCCACTTTTGTTGCCTATCATTGAGATCTTTTTGGTTAAGGAAATACTTGAGGCTATTGTGATTAGATTTAACAATAAACTTACCACCAATAAGGTATTGTCTGAACTTATCCAAAGCATGTATTATTGCACGCATCTTCGTAGCATAGAATAAATAGATCTTATCTCCACCTCTCAACTTCCTACTTTCAAACACATTTGAATGTTTTTTGCAATAGGACAACACCTATCGATTCACTGGGTGCATCACACTCAAGCTCAAATGGCTTGGAGAAATCAAGAATAGCTAAAAATGAGCATGTGCTCATGATTTTCTTAAACTGGTCAAAAGATTTATGTGTTGCATTAGACCTTGCAAAGGCCCCATTTTTTGTAATATTTGCAAGTGGGGCAACCAACTATAAAAAACCTTTCACAAATCTCCTGTAGAAGTCACAGAGTCCAAAGAATCCATTCAACTACAAGAGATTAGTAGGCGGAGGCCAGTCTAAAATGTCCTTGATCTTCTCTTGATCAACACTAACACCCTTGGAGTTGATTATATGGCCAAGATATAGAAGTTTCGTCATCCCAAACTCGCATTTGAATTACTTTGCAAACAATGACTCTACCTCAAGGATGCATAATACCATCCTCCCATAATGTATGCACATATGCATAGTCCCATCCTTCTCATCAACACAACTAAAGATGAAAAAGGCTCTTGGATGAATATGTCCCATCTCCAAGAGCTCTTTTATTGCTTTTTCAATCTCATCCTTGTGTCTCTTTCAATGAATGTAGGGGTTGGTGATGATAGGTTTGGCACCTTCCTTTAACTCTATCACATGCTCTATGCCTCTTTCAAGAGGCCTCCCAAAAGGTATACCACTGCAAACCTTGTTTCACTTAGTGAGAAAATCTTGCAAATCTGGATGATACCTCTTATTTTCTTCTTCTATGACGATATCCATAACAATACACTCTATTTCCCACTCAACCTGATCATGTCTAATCAACTCTCCATCCTTTTGAAGGTGACAACACATGGCCCTCTGTTAGACATCCTTCTTAACACCACTTTCTTCCCATCTTGTTAGAGTTGTATCTCCATGGTCTGAAAATTTAAGGTGTCTCCCTAAAAGAATGTAGCCACTAAATACCAAATACTGCATTTATATCACCAATGCTCACTGCATAGAAGTCATCCTTGACTTCATGACTTCCCAACTAAAGGCTCATTTGGGGTATCATTCTAGTGCATGTGATAGTGAAGCCATTATGATTCAAGAACTCATTCAGAGACAAATGATTTTGAATATCATTTGGAAGTGTTACCTACTCCGCATAACTTCCCCTCACTTCATTTACCAAAGGAAGTTCAACCTCTAGATAACCTGCACCTCCTTTATGCATGGAAAGGAAGGTTGAAGTGGTCTAGGAACTGACTTTGATACTACTACAATTGTGCATATATTAGTGTTTTGTTGGTTTGAAGAACTTGTTTCACCATTTTGCACTTGTGTAACTTAAGGTATACCCTAATTCATCTTAGCTAGCATCTATGACATCATATCCAACATGACATCAAATTTCCTCTTTGCTCTAGTAATTTGGACTATCTGAATCAGCTCATCCCCTATCTTTGTCTATCATGACTCTAGGTGAGTTGTGTTTTTTGGATTCTAAAGAATTGTTATTGTTACTAACTAAACTACGATTCACTTTATGTACTTCTAAAAAAGGATCTTCAACTAGGGTTTGTGGGTTTAAAGAAGATTTTTTTGTTCCCTAATGTAATATCTGATATCTTTGTCACTCATAGATATTGTTGCATCTACAAAAAGTGATTAAAGGCATAGGCTAACAAGATCTCCAGCTCTAATACCACTGTAATAACCACCCTTCAATTTATTAAAAATAATTGCCAACATGCGTCAACATTAACATGCCAACAAAGATAACTAGCTATCCTAAATGCTCATATTAGTTAACAAGCAAGTTGCAAGATAGTTTTGACAGAACTTCTTAGTTAAAATGTGCTCAAGGTCTTTTTCAATACCCAATCAACAATATCAAGATGCACAGGTTAAGGAAAGTTGAAATGTCCATAACAAGCCTGGGAATCATAACATATACTATTCTATGAAGCATAACATATTTGAAATGATTGTAAGTATGTAGGTTTGAAAATACCTCTATTGCAAGTCAAACAACAATGTGAACTCCCACTAATGTTGCATAGATCAACTCCAAAGAAGTCTCAACAAATTCACAAATACCCAGTACTAACAAATATCTTAAAGATGACAAGGAACAATTGTTTGCAAGTCTAAACATCATCATTTTAGTCATACCTAGGTATGCAATGGACTGTAAACAAGTTGTAGCATGCCAAACACTAGGGATACTCTCCCAACAAACTCCAAACTCACGTTCAACACACATATCTAAGGTTCTCAAGATCAATCAACACTTTGAAATGCAACTCCCATGCACAACAAACTCACCAAAAGCATGTGATGTCAAACTAGAAACAAATATCAAACTTGAGCAAATCTACAAATACCTTATTGCAACAGATACAATGGTTGTATGGCCTCCTTAAATGCATTCAAACATCTTATATGAAACCAAAATAGGTACAAGCATTCACTAAGGAGAAAAACACCACCAACCAACAATGATGGAACCCTCAAAAGGTAGTGTTTGGATTAACTTGTTCCCACGCCTAGCTCCATACACTCATGCATATGGTACAACTCAACTGGAGTGAAGTATAGGTATAAATAGCATTAAATACCTCATTAGATGTGTTTAACCTAAATGGAAAGTCATCATAGACCTTGGCCAGACTAGTATTAGATGATAATCATGAGTTTCCTTAATTCCAACAAGTGGTTGAGCCAGCTAGATGGGAAAAATGGAACGACCAACAATAGAAACCTTCAAAACACTTCAAACACACCTCCAAATTTCTTTGCAATCTTCACCAAACTTAAACAATGAGCAATGTCAAAAACATCAAAAACTTCCATATTGAAACCCTAAACTAAAAAATATGTTGAAGAATAGTGGTGATTCTTGAGTAGAACCACTCCAATCTAGCTAAGAATTGTCTTCCAAATCTGAAACTAAAAATTTCATGAGGATTTTTGTCCTCAAAATATTCAAGGAAGAACACACAGGTTCAATCTAACAACATAACAATATGTGTAATCTTTAGCATGTTAGCAAATGAGACCCCAAACCTCCTTATATAGCATTTGGAGGGAAAAGAGCAATTTGAAATTATAAAATAATTTATTTTCCCCCAAATGTCCTTTTTGAAATAATAAAATGAATTTCATGTGCAAGTCCCCTTCACTTTTCCCTCGACGTCCACTTTTTGAGGGGACATAAAGCAACTTTAATAAAATATCAAATAAGTAAATAATTTAACATTTAATATTAAAACCTTAAACGTATATTTTAAATACTCCACCCAAGTTGTGGAAAGCATTGTCGAAGCTTCAAAAACCAAAATTGATTATGCCATGATGTAACTGAAGTTGAAGGATAATGACAAATGGCAACTTGGAGACTTACTAAAAATAAATGTGTTCTCCATGAATTTTGGAGAACACCCTAGGTGTCCAGAAATGCTTCAAAAAGCATAATTGCAATCCACATCACCAACTAAGCTCAATGCCAATGACAAAAATAAAGAAAGGTTGAACTTGTACTCTCCAAGATCTGTGGAGTCCCCTTACCAATACCAATTAGCCTACGAGAACTCGAAAAATAGGCTAACGATCACCATACTATTTAAGCTTGAGAAGAGGACATTGCAAAGAAGAAGATAGACCTAAGGTTCAATTGCTCTTTGAGGGATAGCCCCTTGGGCTCTAAGAACAACTCAAAATTTTGATATATAAATTGACCAATTCCCTTAGATTTTCCTTGTTTATATGCAATCTATGGATTGATTTTATCTCAACCACCTCCTTTTCAACTTTGTCACCCAATAACAAGAAAGCAAGTTCACCAGTAGCATTAATTAGCCTCTTGGCTTAAGAAGCACTCACCATGTATATTTTAGAACTACCCACATACATTAAGAGTGAAGTTTGTGTCAATCAAACATAACCTATATTGATTATTCCTCCTAAAATAAATGGCATCCTAAATGTAGAGATAAGCATCAAAATGAGCATCTACCTTTTTTCCTTTTACTTGAATTTTGATACAAAAGAGTTTGGTAAGTTATTCATCTCAAGACCCATTATTCACTATGCACACACCCTTACAAATTGTGGCACATGACAACCTCTTGTCAATCTTGAAGTTGTAATCTCTATTTTCCTTTGCTCACATGGGTGTCATTCTTTTTGTTCCATGACAATGTCAACTCTAAGTGCAACTTCCAACACCTCTCCTTTACATGGCCATCCTTCTCACAATGAGTACAATGGTGTTTGCCCTTACTCTTACATTTAAATTAACAATATCAGTGAGGTTGTTTTTGCTTTTTTATTTTCTTACTCTTTCCTTTGCTGCCCTAGTCCTTTTCTTATCTAATTCCAAATAATGTGCTTGTGCACATGCTTCATCTATATCTTTGGGTTTGGCCATCAAAAAGGATTCTTGGGGTTCCCAAACAACCCTCCTAAGTATTTCATACGAACTTTGGTTATCCATGAAATCCTTGTCCAATTGAACTACTTTCTTTCTAAATTTTCTTGTGTATTTGTGTATGCTTTGACCCTGCCTTAGTTTGAAAATTTTCACTGTAGTACTCTCTTCTTCATACACATGGGATGAAATTGTTTCTTGAGCAACTAGTTGAAGTCCTCCCCTTGGAGATTGGTGACATTATGAAATTACAATAAATGAGCATAGCTTTCAAACCACATGAAACCACATCTAAATACCTTGAATATATCAAAAAAGATTTGTTTAGGATGAGACATTTTATGCAAACTGAAATATACCTCCATTTAAGAGGCCCCTTGGTCCAAATTCATAGCACTTATTTCTCCATATAGGGTTGAATGTCTATCTTTGCTTCAGCCTTGAAGAAACCTTGGTAAGAAGATTACATGTTCTTGCTTAGTGCTCTTAGGCTCTTATTTTTTAACTTCTTACTCTTGTGCAATACCCAATTTTTTAATTAAGGCCAACATAATACTTTCTAGCCTATCTATTTTTCCCACAATGAGTGGGAAATAAGAGAAACACCTTTTTATAGCCTCCTAAACCATGCCACATGCTCATGCATCTCTCAATCCATATTTGTTCCCATCAATCTCATTGTCATATTCTGCCCTCTTGTACCAATCTCGAGCTCAAAAGGGGCCAAATTCTCACTTTGATTCAACCTTGTAGAGGAAATAATCAATCAATAGACTTTTATATCAATTACACTCATACAAATTTAACAAAACCTACTATACTATCACTTGATATATAAAATGTTGGAGATACTCTCCAAACATTTACCAAGTACATATGTTAGCTTGTCAAGTCCACACCTTGTAACAACTAAATATCTTTCTTAGAATGTTTATATATGCATCTATGTATGTTCGACAATGCAAAGGAACGTGGAAAACAAGTAAGCACCTCCCCACAATTGCAAACAAACCAAGTGAGACTAAACTTGTAAATAAACCCAGAGAAACCCTCAAACGAGAAGAAAACTCCAAAAGAGTGAGTTCATGCTCCTCATGTCACTAATATATAGCCAATTACAAGTATTTATGATGTTACTATAATGGATTGGAATCCTTACATAAAAATCAACAAGCTCCAAACACTTGCAATTGGTCATTGCACCATGGAAATGGTCAAACTTTCTTTCTCTTGCAATAGCCAATACCTGAACAATATGAAGGTCAAATTCAAGTGTTGTTATACCTTTCCCACATTCATCCTTGGTGCCAAAAGGAAGTTCTAGCATCATAAATGTAAAATAAAAGATCAAAATCCTTCAACTTCCACTATGTCCAAATTGGTTTGAAACCTCTACAAAACACAATTGAGCAATTATGAAACCATCAAGGCATGAAATTGCATCTTACTAGATCTGGCAGTTTCAATGCCATTCATTTTTCTCTTGTTTTCAATGTCTAATCCCCTACTTTTTGACCTCCTTGTGCTACTCCAAATCACTCCAATGTTGCCTCTAACTTGAGCACATACATCATGACTTTGAAAATTGTATTACGGAGGCTACACATGTAACCATAGTCCTTATAGACAACTTTTTGACTAGGAAAGCCACCAACCCCATGGTCATGCTTCTCAATGCCATTTTTCGTATCACCACCTAATGACAGCTACTCTTCCAAAGAACTTTGCTTACAACACCAAATTATACTATGGACTAGAATCTTAAATTGTGTTGAATCTAAACGGTCTTCTACCTTTGCATGTTTAGAGGATCGTCAAATTATAAAGACATATTTTAGACCCAATACACTTTGGTCAACCAGATCTAATGGAAGAAAAGGGCAATGATAAAGCCACAACTTTTGTAGACCTTCATACAGGTGTGCTAGCTAAAGGGAGGCTATTCTCCTCTGAACTCAAGCAAAACTCTACAAGATAAAAATACTCCCCTACATTCTAAGATAAACTACGGTTTTATTTGGACCATGAGAGACATAAGAACTACCATCGGTAGTTAAAATCTATCTAATACAAATTTTAAATCATTCTTCACAATGCCATATCCAACGCTTTCTACTTTGAATTACCAGCTTATCTTGGCGCCAAGATGCTGAAATCTTAAGCTTAATAAGACATTGCATTTGGAAATACTATCCATGTGTCCATGAGACACTATTGTAGAGTTTTGACCTCCAATACCTATAGTGACACTCCACAAGACGCAAGCACCCACATCACAAGGCAGAAGCAAACTGCCACAAGCTTCATTGACAAGAAAAGTATACTTTCCACACACCTAAATCGAATTTACTTTCCTGCTAAGGAGGGAGAAGATGATGAACAGCCTATGTTGCAATTTATCTTTGTGATTATAGTACTCGTCATATGTTGTATACTTTATATTTAATGCAATAACTAATTGCTGGCCAATATCTCCTTCATGTAGAGAAGACTAACAATAAAGATTCTAATTGTTTCGCATATAGATCGGCAATCGTTTTCTAGTGAATTTCCACACTAATTTCCTCTAACCGTATAGGATCAGCTCTTACAAACATCTGCACCCCAAGCCGGTAGATGAAACTCCCATGTTAGTTCATTCTTTTAACAATGAAGCCAAATTAAACAGTAGCTTGTGCTGCCCATAAGGGAAGAACATATTAGAATCAGAATTTACCAGCTTTCAAGTATGAGAAGCTATGATGAGAAAGTTGGGTTCAGTGCTAAAGATGGGAATGAAGTAGAGCACATGCAATAAATTATTACACTGGCTAGGGGAGAAGGGGCCATAGTGGAGCACCTTAACTTCACATTTCTCAAAATCTTATGTGAAAATTTCAAATCACTTCCAATTTTGTACAACAGTTTATTTGGCAACTCACATGCTTCTATATTTTGTTTTAGGGCCACATCAGCATGCTTTTTGTTGAGGTATACAAAAAGGCCCAAAAAAAAGTGAGACCGATAGTGGTGCACTAAGTCATGTTTTATTGGTGTGCTAATGTGGCATCACATGATTTGTCAGTTTATGTATTTTATGGATAAAAAGTGTTTTGCAATTGGATATTAAGGTGCTCCACTATGGGGCCCACTAAGGACTACTGCTTTCCCCACTATTAGACCCTGCTCCACTATGGGCCCCTCTCCCCTACATTATTCAAACCAAGCATGCATCTATTAAGAAAACAGGAAACAGGACAAGTGGAAGCCTTCCTTGATTATAGAGTAATGTAGTGGACTGAAACAGAAAAATAATTTCCTAGGGATAAATGAGGCTTTGAATCAGCGCTAGATAGCAATCAAATCACAAAAGAATGTAGATGCAATTCGTTCCTTTTTTGGCTTCGTAGGCCAGTTCAGGGATCAAATTACAGAATAGTTAATGGAGTAATTCATCTATCACCAACATCAAATCCATTTTATTCTAAGGGGCAGGAGCAAGCTGAATCTTCCGACAATATCCTGGTGTGTATTCTTCAAATAAATGTGAGCTGAACCAAAAAGTGTGATGAGAAGATTCCAAAAGCATTGTGGCTCTTGGACCTCCTAAAAAGTGGCAACAGAATACACTCCTTTTAAGTTAATATACAAATAAATTGCGGTTCAACTGGAATTTATTGTTAATATCATGAATATTTGAAGTGATGATAAAAACTAACAAAAGACAACTAGAAAATCTGGCAGTTACGAATGAATAGATTACTGGTTCAGTTGAGCAATTAAAGTAGCATGGTACCAGAGGAGGAAGTGGCATGACAAGCACCTCTAAAGCATAATATTCAAGAGGGAGCTTGTGCAATGTAATATTATGTGAATTACAACAAAAAAGCCTAGCAAACTTAAGTGATAGTGGGTTGGTCCTTTCAAGTGTTGAAGGCATGCAACCGTGATGTCATAAGATGGGCTAATCTTGATGGCAGATTCTAACAACAAAGGAGTTGAGATCAAAGATCTATAGATGAAGATACATGGCACCAGAGCAAATAGCCACCAAAGAAAGAAAAGGATGTAAAGCTGCTTAAAGAGAAAAAATACAATGATCGCTTATCATTTATGATCTGCCTTTATACTAGCTTAGTGAAGATAACAAAGTACAAGTGAGATGGATTTGTGGACAGTTAAATCTTTTTACTTACAAATTAGAAAATAAAGAGAAAAAATACAATGATCGCTTATCATTTATGATCTGCCTTTATACTAGCTTAGTGAAGATAACAAAGTACAAGTGAGATGGATTTGTGGACAGTTAAATCTTTTTACTGGAGCAAATTCCTAAAGAATAATCCTGCTAAGATCCATATGAAAGGCATTAAAAAATCCTGTTAGGCTGTCAAAGTACTATCATGCAGAACTTTCTGTTGGGATGCCCAATTACAAGGATTGAAGACAGCCTGATAGGAAATCTAGAACAGGGAAATGTCAAATATCCTATTAAGACATCCTAACATAAACAAGAGGACATCACGTTGGCATCCCGAAATTAGGGTGTGGGATGTCCAATTAAGATTTCATGCTCGTGAATCTAAGCATGTTATTTTTATACATACTCCAGGGGCTACAAGATATGCACGACTTCTTATCAGGATGTTCTAACAGGTAGGAAAGCCCCACTAAAATAGAACATCATCACAGGAGAGTGGTGCAGGGGCACCAATCTTTTCTATGTTTCTTCATTAAGTGTCTTATAGGTAAGGTGTGTTAGGATGTTTTAGTTAAGGTCGTCCAGTGTGACCATTCTTATGTAATTGATCAACTTTGAGGGCTTTTGTGTTCATTTTGTGAGAAGTGCAAATCATGTGGGAAGAAATTGTCAAAGTTGACAAAAGGTGTCAAGGTAGGTAGAATGTTGTTTCTTGAGTTGAGTCATGTTTCTTAGTTGAATAAGGTCTCATTAGACCATTTGTAATGGTTTAGGTGATTAGGGGGGTCAAGGAGTGCAAACATTACAATATATGTAAATGTGTTATTATTAAAATGTGTAAAGGGTGTCATTTTGGCCTCCAACGGTCATAAGGAGTTTAAAATTCAGTTGAAAGGCAGTTGGTCGTTTGTTTGAAGTGGAGAAGCCTTTAAAAAGGCATAGGAACTCGTAATGTTTGGCTTGAAGAATTGAAGCATTGGCAATAGATTATCTCTGTTTTTTCATTCATTTTTCTGAGTTTCCTTTACATTTGCAGACCTGTACAAACCCGTACAGCCTGATTTTGCTATGTAATCATTTTCATTTCGTGGTGGCCTACGTTATCAATCTTTTGCATCCATTTTGAAGGAAATCCATAGAGTTTTGTGGCAGAAATTTTTGTTTTCCTGAAGCAGACCGAGAATACCCTGTTTGAGGGTTTTGTAACAAAGATCATGTTCTAAGGGCCCATACACCAACTGTGACTACTGTGGCAAGTGTAATGGGCCCTAGGGAGTCTGAGTAGAAGGTAGGATGCTTGTCTTGAGTGGTGGAGAAGAATTAAGGGAGATAGAACTGCTGCCCTGTTGATTTTGTTAAGAAAAACACATGAAAATGGTGATTTGAGTCTAGGGTTTTATGAAATCCTTGAAGACAGTCATTTCTCATGAATTCTTGAGCATGTGCAGGGCTGAAGCAAAGTGTTTGAAGTGGTTTGTGGGTCTGGTAAGGCATGGAATGTAGGTTTTCAATAAACCCTCTTGGTTTGGCTAAAAATCAAGGGTTTCATAGTTTGCTATGTTAGAAGGGTCAACTTTGGAAGCTAATTGTGGATTTAGTGGTTTGAGGGCATGGGAAATGCTGCCCCAAAGTTTCAGTTGTCTGTGATAAGTCTAAAGGTGGGTTGCCTTGTAATTTAGGCCTAATTAGCCTAATTAGGTCAACGTAGGAGTAGAGATTTCGGGAGTTTGGTCCAAAGGACTTGTGTCTGATCCTGAGATATGTTTTATAACTCTGTAATGGGTGTCTGGATCATCCATTGGTTTGTCAAGTGTTTTGGGAAGTGTTGGAGTTAAGAGCCTAAAACCAGGGTTGCACTACTACTAGGTTTGCAAGGGTGAAAGTGGGAGATTCTACTTCTGGTTGTTTTCAAACTTTTGGAGTTGTTTGGATTGGTCTAATAGGCCCTTTTAATCTTGTTAGATGCCTCTTGAAGGCAGGTTGACACTTTGAGTGTGTTTGGGCCTCCTAGGTCTACATCAAAGTGGTATCAGAGCACAGTAGTAGATCTTGTGTTGGTGTTTTGAATTGGTTTTGCAGGAAGGTGAAGAGGTAGGATTGTGAAAATGCCTCCTAAGGTGAATGTTGTTGCAAGGAAGATTGACAACCATGACAAAGAAATAGAAGCCCTGAAGCAGGAAGTTGCTATGATGAAAGCTAAAGGTAGGGTTCTTTTGGATGAAAGTGATACTGAAGAAGAAGAGACTTCCAGTGAAGAGGAAGAGATGGATCCAGATGATGTGAGAATGGTGAAGCTTTTAAAGGCTGTGAAGAAAGATGGACATGGAAAAATGGATGTGCCTATGTATGGAGGCAAACTTGACAGTGAAGAGCTCTTGGATTGGATAGGGGCTTTGGAGAACTACTTTGAGAGTGAAGAGATTGGTAAAGAGCACAAGGTGAAGAAGGAAAAAACAAAACTTAGGGGACATGCTTTGTTGTGGTGGAATTTTGTGCAATAGGAAAGGGAGAGACAAGGAAAGAGCAAGATCACTTCTTGGGAGAGGATGAAGACTAAACTGAAAGGTAAATTCCTTCCTTGTGATTATAATGTTTAGTTGCTTAAGAGGTTACAAAATCTTAGACAAAAGGATTTAGATGTGAAGCATATACTGAAGAATTTTATAGGCTAAGTATAAGGACTAAACATGAAGAAGATGAGGAAGAAATGGTTGCTAGGTACTTGAATGGTCTGAGGTATAACATTCAGGATGAAATCAGCTTGTTGGCACCAAAATCAGTTGAACAATACTTTCAAATGGCAATGAGAGCAGAAGAAAAACTCAAGAGGAGACAAGAGAAGGCAGCAAGAGGAAGAGGCAACACCTCTAGGGGTAGAGGCATCACTTCAACATCAAGGCAGACCAAGGAAGACCTTGAAAATGTTGATAAGAACAAAGACCAAGCACCTGAAGCAAGAGGAGGATGGAGAGGTGGAAGAACTAACTTCAGACAAAGGGGAGATTACAATGAATTCTCAGGAAGGTGTTATAGGTGCAATGAATTTGGACACCCATCTTTCAAGTGTCCTCAAAACCAAAGTCCAACTTTAAGCGGTGATAGGAGTGAAAGAAGAACACAATTAGTCCAAGAGGAAGAGTGTGAAAGTTCAAGCAGACCTACAGATCCAGAGGTGGGAGAAGCACTCGTGATGAGAAAGACCTTGTTGCAAGCACCTAAAGAGGAAGATATGAGTCAAAGAAGGAGTCTATTTAGAACTTCATGCAAATGCAAAGGTAAAGTGTGTCAAGTTGTTATTGATTCAGGCTCTCAAAATAATATGGTGTCTAGGGAGATGGTAGACAAGTTAAATCTAGAGAAGATACCTCATGTAGCACCTTCCAAAGTTTCTTGGGTGAATGATAGTCAAACCTTAGTGGTGAATGAGCAAGCCTATGTGGATTTCCAGATTGGGGAGTACAAGGATAGGGTCTTATGTGATATATTGCCAATGGATTGTCACCATTTGCTCTTGGGGAGACCATGGCAATTTGATAGAAGGTCCATGTATGATGGCTGGGAAAACACCTATACAATTAGGAAGGATGATAAGAGTTTCAAACTAACTCCTTTGCAGGGTAGTGCAAGAGATAAAGGCAAAACCAAGGTTGTGATTTTTGGCAAAAAAGAGTCTTTAAGGCTTGAGGACAACAAGGACAATATGTTTGCTGATTTGGAGCAGGGTTATCGTGTTGAGACAGCAAGAAATACACCTACAAATGGTGCTAGGACAGTGGTATTGAATGCTGATGAACCTATTGTGAAGATGGAAAAAGGGGCTAAGAAGGTGGATGCTCAGTTGGAGGGGAAAAATGATGTGAAGCCCATGAAGAAGACTGATCAAGACAGGTTAGTGGTGAGTTGTTGATAACACAGCAAGAAGGGTTTAGGAAAATGGAGGAGATCCTGATTAGGACAGTGGTGTGTCCTATAACAGCCCATAGAATGGAAGGACAGTCAAGTCTAGGTAGAGGAAAGGCTCTAAAATCTAAGAATACAGTGGTGTATGGAACTGCGCAAGCCAGGGCAGTGGGTTTGATGCCTACATCCAAGGGTCAGAGTGGAGTGGAACAAGTGCACAGGCAGGGACAGAGCCTTGAGGGAGGATATGTTGCTTGGATAGGACAAAAAATGGTTGGAATAGGTACTACATCAATCATGAAAGGAAAGGGGATCAGAGATAAGTATCCATCAGAAATAGTAGCAAGAGACAAGGTAGTCTAGAAAAGCATTGGTAAGGGTTGGTTTAGAGGCATGAAGGTAAGGACATTAACTTGTTTTGGTCTAAGGGTAGATGGAAGACCACCCACTGATCTGATTTCAAAGAAGGGGGCAAGATTACATGCACACAGAGGCCAGAGGGCAAAGTGGGCTGCAAGTTTTCATTGTCCACATCAGGCAAGAGGAGGTACAAGTCAGCAAGGGCTTGTGGAGAGCAGGTTGGAGCAGGACAAATCCTTACTCATGTGACATGAGTTTTTTCATGGTGGTGTGTATGGTGCAGGGGCACCAATCTTTTCTATGTTTCTTCATTAAGTGTCTTATAGGTAAGGTGTGTTAGGATGTTTGAGTTAAGGTCGTCCAGTGTGACCATTCTTATGTAATTGATCAATTTTGAGGGCTTTTGTGTTCATTTTGTGAGAAGTGCAAATCATGTGGGAAGAAATTGTCAAAGTTGACAAAAGGTGTCAAGGAGGTAGAATGTTGTTTCTTGAGTTGAGTCATGTTTCTTAGTTGAATAAGGTCTCATTAGACCATTTGTAATGGTTTAGGTGATTAGGGGGGTCAAGGAGTGCAAACATTACAATATATGTAAATGTGTAAAGGGTATCATTTTGGCCTCCAACAGTCATAAGGAGTTTAAAATTCAGTTGGAAGGAAGTTGGTCGTTTGTTTGAAGTGGAGAAGCCTTTAAAAAGGCATAGGAACTCGTTGTAATGTTTGGCTTGAAGAATTGAAGCATTGGCAATAGATTATCTCTGTTTTTTCATTCATTTTTCTGAGTTTCCTTTACATTTGCAGACCTGTACGAGCCCATACAGCCTGATTTTGCTATGTAATCATTTTCATTTCGTGGTGGCCTATGTTATCAATCTTTTGCATCCATTTTGAAGGAAATCCATAGAGTTTTGTGGAAAAAATCTCTGTTTTCCTGAAGCAGACTGAGAATACCCTATTTGAGGGTTTTGTAACAAAGATCATGTTCTACGGGCCCATACACCAACTGTGACTACTGTGGCAAGTGTAATGGGCCCTAGGGAGTTTGAGTAGAAGGTAGGATGCTTGTCTTGAGTGGTGGAGAAGAATTAAGGGAGATAGAACTACTGCCCTGTTGATTTTGTTAAGGAAAACACATGAAAATGGTGATTTGGTTCTAGGGTTTTATGAAATCCTTGAAGATAGTCGTTTCTCATGAATTCTTGAGCATGTGCAGGGCTGAAGCAAAGTGTTTGAAGTGGCTTGTGGGTCTGGTAAGGCGTGGAATGTAGGTTTTCAATAAAACCCTCTTGGTTTGGCTAAAAATCAAGGGTTTCATAGTTTGCTATGTTAAAAGGGTCAACTCTGGAAGCTAATTGTGGATTTAGTGGTTTGAGGGCATGGGAAATACTACCCCAAAGTTTCAGTTGTTTGTGATAAGTCTAAAGGTGGGTTGCTTTGTAATTTAGGCCTAATTAGCCTAATTAGGTCAGCGTAGGAGTAGAGGTTTCGGGAGTTTGGTCCAAAGGATTTGTGTCTAATCCTAAGATATGTTTTATAACTCTGTAATGGGTGTCTGAATCATCCATTGGTTTGTCAAGTGTTTTGGGAAGTGTTGGAGTCAAAGGATTTGTGTCTGATCCTAAGATATGTTTTATAACTCTGTAATGGGTGTCTGAATCATCCATTGGTTTGTCAAGTGTTTTGGGAAGTGTTGGAGTTAAGGGCCTAAAACCAGGTTTGCACTACTACTAGGGTTGCAAGGGTGAAAGTGGGAGATTCTACTTATGGTTGTTTTCAAACTTTGGGAGTTGTTTGGATTGGTCTAATAGGCCCTTGTAATCATGTTAGATGCCTCTTGAAGGCAGGTTGACACTTTGAGTGTGTTTGGGCCTCCTAGGTCTGCATCAGAGAGTTTATCACTAAGCACTTATTAAAGGCGCCATAATTGAAGGAATCATCACCTAGGCTGTCATCATCAAAGACATTATCGGGGAAGAAGACCCCAACAAGCAGACCTTGCATGAGTCAAAGCACAGGTTTACTGCTTGAGAGAGACATTAAAGCTTAAAGGTGAAGGTAAATGTTAGCCCAATGTTAAGTCTAATGTTATGTACATTTTGATGATAACGCCAAATCTCTATGTTCTGCACAAGTCAATGATATTAAAGTAATGCGCAATGTACAAATAGTTGATGACAAATGCTCTCACTGATTGTGGTTGTGCAAGAATTGCCTGTCTATATGGACCCTAGAGGCCCCAATCCAAAATCATAATCACACAAAGAGCAGGATCACCATAGTATGGACATCCTATCTCTCATTTGTGTGTCAATTCCACACTTACTATAGTCCACCCCTTATGTCAACAAGATACCGTTACATTTAGATTATGAGCATTATAAATGACTGTTCTCTCTCTATGCTTGATTCCACAATCACTGAGCATGGATTCCAGATGCATCTATCGCTACAAGGGAAAGCCTAATCATGTCACTGATATTTTTATCAATTTAATATGTATTATGAATACACAAAATTAACAAGAAATTAACAAGACTTAATTGTAAAAGTTGATTGGATTGTTAATCTCTACATGCAAAGAACATTATGACTTTTATCAAGAATCAATTAACAAGCTATGGAGCATCATGACACAACATATAATAATCTCCTTTGTTAAAAGAGATCTTTTTATGTATGTATTGAACAGTAAAGGCCAAAAGATCCAGAAAAATTCAATAAAGCTATCGTCAACTACTCATTGAATTCTTGAAAAACAACCATAAGCTTCGATAAAGCTTATATCACAAGGAAACTGAAATGCAATTTCAACATCATACTACTTAGACCAAACATAGTCAAATTTTGCACTTTTCCACTGTGTTATTGTTCCATTCTTACTGCATCACCATCCTTCTTGTGTCCACTTGATTGATTCCATTTTCAATTCCAACATCCTTCTCATATCCACCTTCTGATGTATTTCAATGCATCTTTTAAAACCAACACTCTACAAAAAATTTTAACATTCGATTCATCTACACTGTTTCCATATCTCACATAATACATCCGCAATCTCTGTTATGTGTTCAGACAGCCACAACCAGCCATTTTTTCCTATATATTCCTCAATATCTTTGCTCATTGTGCTCCTAATCTTATCCTCGCTTCAAGTTATTTCCCATTAATTATTTTTGTTGGTGTTCCTACTTCTAATTTGACTTCTGCTCTCCCCTCCTGCATCCTTTCTGCAGTTTTAGGACTTCAATGTAAATTCACTATTCCAACACTGTGAATAAGGATTCATACCCAAAGAAAGAAAGAAATATATTATATTATATTACTGTCCATGGATGGCCAAAGTAGGTGAATGGGACTCGAGCATTCTGCACAAGATAAAAAGAAATATATTAAATTATATTACTGTCCATGGATGACCAAAGTAGGTGAATGGGACTCGAGCATTCTACACAAGATAAAATGAATGACCCTCCGTGGATGCAGACAATACTATTAAACCTACAAGACCTAAACACGAAAAGCATTCTACCAGTAATAATCCCCCATTTTTCCAGCCATTTAAAACTATAGCCTAATAAATGTTCTTGACTCATTACCAATGAAAAAAGAGGAGAGAAAAAGAGAGATGAGAAGTTGGCAACCTGTGGATTCAACACAATGTTTTAGGACTCAACATAGACTCAATATTTCAACACTTTGGTAAGGACTCGTACTCATTAAATGACAACTATCACATCAATAAATTAATAAAATAATTTTTTTCCCAAAATTGACGAGTGCATGATGAATAATAACCCTATAAAAAAATAAAGAACACCAAGAAATGATGATTTTATACTGAAACCAAATTCAAATTGCACATCGTGTTTATTTTCTTTTGAAGATTTCATTTCATTATCAAAAAACTTTTGACTTTTAGAAAAATTGAACAAAAATTCTTACTAATATTTAATTCTAATCAAGCCTAGTTCTATAGTAACCATTGTTGATTGCTACTAGCAATAGGATAGATGATTAGTCCCCCAAAAGAGATTGTATTAGCTATTGTTTGATTTTGATAAGGGTAGAAAGAATATTTTATGATATGTATACTCTTTCAGTAATGGCACCATGCTCCTGCCATGTCTCACTCCCAAGTGGGGTCTCTTACTCAAGTGCACGTCAACAGTTTCTTTCCCACCTCTAGCAATATCTTAGATGATGGAGGATCATCAGCCATGAATGTTAAGAACTTAAGATAACTTCATACATAGTTCTAGGGCAAAACTCTGTGCCCCCTAAGAATCATCAAGCCAAGATCTCTTAGCCTAGGGCTTTCTATAGGGTAGATCATCAATTCTTCTATCAACAATTTCACAGCTACCCCAACAAATGTGACTCCTCTTCTATTGATACAAATTAGACCCAATTCACCCATTCCAATGTTCCATCAACTCTATTTGCTTTGGCAACAACTCCTTTCTCTTGGATATTTGGACTACTTGTATAGTATTCTAGGTCATCTTGATGGTCTCATGGGGTTTTTCCCCTCTGACTGAACTTGAGATTCCCGACTCTAGTTGACCCCCATTTTTTCCATCAAAATGCCTTTCAGTTTTTGCTTTTCCTTTGTTTATATTTAAGTTTGTAGCTTCTTTGGAGCCTTTTTTTGGCTCCCTCTTGCTATTTTCTCTAATTGTATTTCCAAGTCAAATTGACCTATTTTGGTCACATCTGGACATTAATATAATTGATTTCTTTCTTTCTAATTTATTGCTAAATGTTCAATAAAAATCTTGGACTCTATTGTTAAGGTGGGCACGCACATAAAATACTAGGTCAAACATCATCACCCTCAGACCAAAAATGTGTCAATTTTATCTCATAACATTACTAGGTCAAACATCATTACCCTCGGACCAAAAATGTGTCATTTGTATCTCATAACATTCCTATGCTATGTCATCTAAGATTCTAACGTTTGTTATTGTGGTGCCAGACACACTATTACATCCAAATTATCATGCAAAACTGCAAGCTTAAGTAGAACAATTCCATTAGACACCATCAAGTTAGGATTATAAGCATTCGTCTAGAACCTAACCATGCCTTTCATACCTTTGGGAAAGATGAAACAAGCTTTTCTCCTTAGAAACAATGAAGAAGTGGGAGTTTGTAGTCAACAAAACCTAGCGGCTAGAACACTAAAGAGATTTACCTTCCCATTCATCCAAATCATAGTTACAATACTCATGTTCATTTAGCTGATTTTTGACTTAGATTCAAACACTTAATTTTTAATAGTTGTGTTTTTTACAATCACAATTGTCATAGTCACAATTTTTGCACTCTTTCTAGCATCTTTTACAATCACATTTGGTCACATTTGGTCACGTTTGGCATAATTTCTAGACACCAGTAGAATGACTAGCAAGTTTTTAGGGTTTTCTACAATCAAGGGTGACAAGTCTAGGTCTCGAGGACTCACCCAAGCTGGCTCGCCTTGAGACTCACCTAGTCTAGGTGAGTTTGAGTGAGTCTTTTAACTATGATCCAAATCACTATGGCAACCTAGAGAGGAAGTGGAAAAGGAAATCTCTACAAACCCAAAAATACTAGGAGCTTCAAAATGGTGAAAAACACAAGGATGTTTACTCAATTGACAACATTCTTGGCATGGAAAATCAAAAGCTCTAGTTACAGAACTCAAAGGAATATAGCTAATCACATGAGACCATTCTTAACTAGATTAAGAACTCAGCAATGGAAATAACCACTCTATTTATAATGTTTTTGTTATTGTGCAATGTTTTTTCAAATCAACAAGATAGAAATATGAATTTTGACAGTCATCCATCATTCAAAGGAAGGGTTAGATTGTCATGAAATATTTGGTCAGTTATAGGAGGACTCACCTTTAAAAACATCTATTTTGGCATTGCTTCCAACTCTGCCCTCTGGAATTTTGAAATTACAATTGTTTAGGCTATTGGGAGGAGGTCAAAGGAACTTTAAGCCTCTAAAGAGAAATTCAATTGGCATGCTAGAATATACAAAGACCTTGATTTTGGGAAACACAAACTCATATCTTTTAATTGCAGATTTCTATTTGAACATGGGCACTTCACTAGAATTTGCCAAGAAAAGTATTGCAGAAGACAGCAGGGAAAAATGGATGGAAAGAAGAGCTATAAATAAATCTAAGCTTGAAGAAGCAAGAGAAAGTTACAAACCCTTTGTGATCATGGAGAAGGAACCCGAAACACTGGTAGGAAAATTGGAAGAAAAACTGACCAATCAAGAAACTATTATGAAAACACAATCTTGATGAGGTGGGCATCGTCTCCAAGACCCATATCACGGAGAAAAGAAGGCCTAAATGACTGTAAAAACTGGAGCAAAAGCTACTCAAGTGGAGAAATTAGGATATGAGACATCACCAAATCAAACAAAACAAACGGAAAATGTAACCTTTATGACATGAGAAAGGAGGTGAACTTGTTCTCCAAATAAAAGCAACAATGATAGATTGGAGAAATATGTAAACCTTAGACGACCTCTAAATCCAGGTCCAAGCCATAATGATCAAATTAGATAGAGAAGGAAAAAACAAGAACAATAAGTCAAGCTATCTAAAAGGATCGAGAAGATTAATTTTCTTTGGAAGCTAGTAGCAACAGGATAAGACACTTCATTAATAACCACGAAAATTTAAGAGGTATTCTCCAACTCTAAACCGCCTAATTGTTTTTGTTTTAAAACCAAATGGTAAGTCTCCCTGTCAAAATGAAAATACTGCGCAAGTTAAGAATTTCTAAATTGAAAATGTCACATTTTTATAAACCCATTCCAAAATTAAATTGGTATATGGACCTCTTAAAGGGTTAGAATGCAAAAGGTAACAATTTGGGAATTTTATTGTCATTATTAGCTCTGTGATCAATGCTGATGAAAAACAGCATCTTTGCCAAAAATTGCAAAAACAGTACTTATGGAGATAATCATGATCCAACAAACTAACGACATGTTAATAAGGCTTTGTTATTAAGTTCATCGATCTTTTAGTGACTTTATAGAAGCTTTTTAGGCAGGTAAAATATGTTACGCATACAAATATTAATTTTACACATAGGGTTGACACTCGATCTCTCCAATTCAACAAACAAGCCCCTATCTTCCTTTCAAATTTGCCATTGTGAATGCTTTTACAGATGAAGCTAACAGATTTCAAGCAAGTTCATATCAGATCTGAATCATGGCATTAGCCACCAATTTGGAGGTTCAATTTCCATCTGTAGGTGACTTGATAAGAATTTCACAATATATTGCCCAGTAACTAGACACCATAGTGGACTCACTTTGAGCTTATAGGACCAAGGACATTGTTTTACAGTTGTTTTATGGCTAAAGTTACTCTTTTGTTCCATTTGGACATGAAATATGATAGTTGGAACTCCTTTCACTCTCTATTATATTCCATAGTTTCCAATGGTACTAGTCCTACAAGATTTTGGTGACAGTGGGGATTAACTATTAAAAGAATACATAAAAATTCATATGTGAAAAAATAATTGTAAAAAACAGTAAATGAAACTGCGATTGCCAATTTTTTATTTATGTATACATTATGCATAAAACAAGACAAAATTTATACAAAGTTTAAGAACTTGACAATCAATTGGTCCAATGATTAATGACAAGCATCTGTAGTATATCATTCAAGTTCAAGATACAAAGTACTCTACATCTTCTTAATGGCCTTCATGAAACCCCACTTCACCTCCATGTCATCCATAAGAAGTATACCAAGAATCTACCCATACGATTTCAAGTTTAGGACATAGTCGGCTATGTGCAAAGGAGTGTTCAACTTCTCCCATCTCCACTGAATAAGTCTCTATGTAATCATCAGAAAACTGCAAAGTGGGTTCTCTCTACATAACAACATCCTTCATTTGGCTATGCATTTTAGCAATGTACTCATATATCTCCCCTAAGGCTGGGAATGTCAAAATCCCCATATCTCATCGCTGTGAAAACTGGGGATATGATTTAAGTTATTTATTTGGCATTTGACCAAAACTTGTCACTCTTCACCACTTCCTTCACTCCCAATTCCTAGTTTGTCTTGGTCTTGGCCCATTGATTCCATTCATGTCATGACCATTCATTGCAAGGACTCGTGCAACTCAATCATCCTCTCCAATAGAATGAAGTAGGATGCATTTCTAATTTCATAAAGTTGGATGACTTCCTTCTTGGAGAAGAATTGAAATAGTGCAACTAACATGTGGTGATTGGAAATAAACATCTACACATCTCTCGCATCAACAAAAACCTGTTTGATCCATTCAATTTTATTGGTGCCCTTGAGTGCATTGTTTATGGTATGCACACAAGGGGTCCAACAGATATACTTGTGGATAGCTTCAACCAACTTCCCTACTACCTTGCACACATGTTGCATCTATCACAACCTGCACCACATCGTCAAGGCCAATTTCCTCGATGGCATCTCTAAGGATCTAGAATTGGAACTCTGCATCCTTGTGCTTCCTCGAACAATCGACTGCCCTAAGGAAGCAATGCCCATCTGAATATGTGACCATGATATTGATGAGTGAATGATGTCTAATGTTGATTCTCTCATCCATGATAATATTACACCCATTTGAGACTAATGTAGCATTCCTTTCCTTAGTACATTTATCTTGGAATAGTTATCATTCTAATTAATCTTCAATATTGTCCCCCTTGGCCCTACATATAAAGGCGCTACTTATGCAACCTTAGACATTGCATCCTTAAAATAAGGAGAGCAAGCAACATGGAGTGGAATGTCATTGGCAAAGAATTTCCCAATGCATCATCTGCCTCATCTATGCTTGTACATTGAACATATTAGAACCAAGTTTGAAGTTGAATCCATGGCCTTATGTTTCCCCATAGACTCTACTGCACACTCAAAAACAAGAACTTGAGCATGTTGAGTACCAGTCATTCTAGAAGGAAAAATAAGAACTTGAGCATGTTGAGTACCAGTCATTCTAGAAGGAGGTGTTGGTTCTGGGAATATAAGGTGTGGAGATGCCACCATTATATAATCTGATTATCTTAGCCCTTTGTTCAAGTGAGAGCTCACCACATCCTCAACCCCTTAACCAAAAATGTGTAGGAGGTGTGCATTCATTCTAATAATGCACGACACCCCCCTAAATTAACTGTTATGTTCACATCTATTCATATTGCAAATTGCCATAAAGAGACCTTATTGGTGCTTGGCATACTTTTCCAAGAAAGTGGAAGGGAAATCAAAATTCACGAGAGTCTCAACTGAACTACCACTTTGAGTGCTCTCTTTGGCTGCCTTTTCCCCTCCCCTGCTTCTATTACCAATTTCTAGATCCCTCAACATGTTAAACTCATACTAGCGCCAAGAAACAAAAATAACTTACTATTTATAACATAAAAAATTGTCAAGAGCCCAACACTAAATTTCTATTTCTACATAAGGATTTTCCTTCTGCTTTCTTTACTTCAAGTCACAGGAGACTCAGAAGCAAAGGATAAACATAAGTTGCATTTTTTTTATTAAAAGAACTTCATGAATGAGGAAGTTTGAAGAACAAAATGGGAAGATGAATGGTCAATGATCATTGGGAATTGGGAACATACCTCTTATTCTTCCTTATCCTTAGGAAAGTACCCCTTCCTCTTTGCAAACGGCAATGTAAAATGCAATGGGTTTAGGGCTTATTTATAATCACCAAAAGCTTCTGCTTCTTTTTTTTTCACAAGACTCATTATGGGTTTAGGGCTTAGTTATAAACACCAGAAGCTGAACCTTGAACCCAAACCCAAACTGGAAACATCATTTCCTAAATGTGTACTTTGGTTAAACTAAGAGCTCTGTTCACAGGGATGCCTTGACATCCCTAGGTGATCGAAAGATGTCATCCAATCTTCCATGTTACATCGAGGATAGCAGTGCAACCCCAGACATCCCTCAAATGCTTTTCGTGACCACACACCAAGGACAACAAGGGGACATTTTATCCCCATCCTATCATTCCCAAGACATCTAGGACGTAAGACCTAGGGTCTCAACTTGGTTTGTGCCAAGATTTTTATGCATTTTTTGTATACTTCCTTTTCCTCCAAAAATCTACCACCATTGTGAAGGAGCAACTATGACAAGAATGAAGTCAAAGTGAAGACATCGGATTTAAAAATTCAACCATATAGTTTTTCTCCTCTCTAAAAAATTAAAGTAACCATGTGACTATGGTTTAATAGGTAAGATGTAGGGATGGATGAGTATCTAATGCGTTCACCTACACAGTTCAACTCTAGAAATGTCTTTAAGGCCTTTTCTTCCATTATATATCTTAAAACAAAAAATCCCTCAGAGGTTCTAGAGACTGATAACTGTATTTTGATCAAGACTATTTCAAGTAACAAACCTTAACACAATATATGGAATTGACATATACCAAGAAGAAATTGAACCTCCCAAAAAGAGCTTTTCGGACCTAATTCATCTCTTTTGCTGCTGAACTAATGATGGTAGTGTCAACAGACTAAAACATAAGGAAAGAAATGATAATAGAAAAAAGAAATATATCTAAACCGCCATATATCATAAAGGTAGAAATGTCCACATTCACATAGATGAAAGCATTGCCATTCAAAAATGAAACCACGGTTTATTACAAGATAATTAAATATGAGACATCTGTTTTACCCACCATTCATAGCTTCAGCATTCAATGGGGGAACTAAAGCCTTCCTGCAGTGAATCAAATTATACTGTAAAACTCTTTCCAAGTTGCTGAATTGAAGTATATATTTTACGCCGAGAGCCAACAGCATTAATCCCCATCTCCCTAAGATCATCAAAGGTGAGAAAATGCAAGACATCCATGTCAACCTCGTGCATCTCAAAAATTTGGGCATATCTACCAAGTCCAATCCCATTCAACCATGCTTTTACACCGTTTCCCAAGCTGCTGGTCCCATGTCTTCCATTGCTAGGAATATCCTTCACGTCAGTTTCACCTTCCAATTCCATGATCATAACACCACTTGTGCTGTGCCTAGGCCCAGTAAGCTTTTCTGCATTAATCATTGCCCAAGTTTCTCCCAATTTGGCCTGCCCTCTTTGCCCTGATACCGATTCATCCCGCTCATTCTGGCATGCATCTTTCACCATTTGCTGACTATGAGATAGACCCACACTCACAACCCTCCCCTCCAATGAGGCTTCTTGTACTGCCAAACATTTCTCCTTCATATCTCCAGGGCTATCAGAAGTTTCAAGATCAGAATGCCTGAAACCCTCAGGAGTATAGATATCATATGAAGCGTTAGATAAAGGTTCCCCAAAGCCATCCTCCCTTGATCCCTTATCATTCTCATCATTAGCTCTTGAGGCAGATTTTTGTTGCCGATTCTGCAAACTATTTGGATGTATTTTATGAAAAAATGGAAGAGAGTGGAAAAGGGAGGGTTCAGGTTTGGCATGTGTACTCTCACCCGCCTTTCCAACTGCAGATGAAATTCTAGTCCTTACTGCCTTCCTATTGCTCCCATGCCGGGCCCTTTTACTTGCAGTCCTAAAATTTAACTGCACTTTCCTACTAGCAACATTCTCAACCCCCTCCAACAACACTGTATGATGCTCATCCCTAGCCAATAATGAGTTTGGACTCTCCTGCCTCTGGAGTTCGATTGCACTTTCAATCTGCTCATGTGAATAACGATTTTCATTCCCTGAATGCCGTGTTTTTAACATCTTATTGCCAGAACCTAGTCCTCCTGAAACTACAAGCTCCGTGCTCTGTTTTGAAAACCCACAAGGGAGTTGAAGCAATGAGCCCTTGGGATGTTCTTCCTGTGCACCTTTCATTTGCTTTTCCTCCCACTTTTCCTTCCTTCTCTTAAAAGATTCCAAAGACTGGTAGTCACCTATTTCGCCAAGCCTAACACTAGGTCTCCTCTGCCTCTTCGTATTCATACTAGTAATCATGTCTTGTGAACCCCCACTAGTGAGAGGCCCTGCTGAAAGTGCATGCCAATCACCCATCTAGTCTCTCAAGCCTTTTAACAAGTTTCAGTATCAATGCAAATCGGTCCACAGAATTTAACAGACTGAAGCTTTCCCCTAATTTCAGTAGTGACCCAATATTTTCCACAAGCTTTAATTTGAACAGCCTGAAAGAAAATATCAAAACTAAGGTCATTGAC
>VDFB02271358.1:297667836-297721443 GCA_007258455.2 Sequoia sempervirens
TTTATTCCATGAACTTCACAGAACATGTTAAACTCATTGGAGGTGAATTCACCACCTCTTTTAGATCTCAAACATTTGATTTTCAGATCCATTTCATTCTCAACCATAGCTTTAAATGCCTTGAATTTATCTAATGCATTAGATTTCTCTATGAGAAATGTAACCTGTCATTCTAGAATAATCATCAATTAAAAGCATAAAGTACCTTTCACCTTGTACACTTCTCACCCTTATAGGGCCACAAAGATCTATATGAACTAATTTCAGTAGTCCGATAGCAGATTGTTCATTTCCCTCAAAATTACTCCTTGTTTATTTTCCAAATTGACAACTCTCACAAATAGCATTGATAGGCTTTGTGATTTTTGGTAGGTCTCTCACAATATGAACTAAACTAATCCTTGCCAAATTATCAAAATTCATGTTACACATCCTCCGGTGCCATAACCAATTATCACTAATCTAAGACATAAAGCAATGTCCATCAACACCCTTAAGCTAATAAATGTTTCCATCTATTCTCTTACCAACAACAATCAAAGTTCTAGACCCTTTTTTGATCTCACATGTTTATCCTTAAACACAAGATTGTATCCCTTGCTACACATTTGTCCAACACTCAAAAGGTTATTCCTTAAACCCTTAATATAGTAAACATTATCAGTGTTATGCTTGCCATCAAAATTGATTGAACCTATTCCAAAAATCTTAGCTCTTGAATCATCTCCAAATTTAACTAGTCTTCCATCATATTTTTCAAGTTTAACAAACTTACTCTTGTCTCCAATCATGTGATTAGAGCAGCCACTGCCAACAACCCAATAATTCTTCTCTTTTTTAACATGAAAAGAAGATACCAAAGTACCTTCAACTTTCTCCTTCTTCTCCGGATCATTCCTTCACACAACCTTCAGAGTTAGTAGAACGGGGTTCATCTTTAATAGCCAAGAACAAGCACTCCTTATCATCAAAGTCTCCATAGTCAGATTCATCATAAAAAACTCCAACATCTTCTCTCACATAGTAGGCTCTCTTAATCATCTTTCCTTTATTTTCCTTGTTTTTATTGTTTATAGCTATTTTCAGACATCTAGAAGCATAATGACCTATACCACCACAACTAAAACATTTGAAAAGTAATTTACCTTGATACTTACCAACACCCTTCTTCATTCTTCTTGCAAAGTTAGCTTCCACATCAACAAGATCTTCCTTATCTGAATCTTCAACCTTTTTTGATACTCCAACCTTGAAAGCAGTCTCTACAGCTGTACCCTTTTTCAAGCCTTTTTTCCTCATTTCAAAAGAAGTTGGTGTACCAATCATCCAATCTCTAGAATAAGTATCAAGATTTTCAATTTCGTCAATAGTATATACCTTTCCACTATAAGCATTAGGAAGAGATATGAGAACTTTCTTTATCACTTTAGATTCTTTGACTTGTGCACCAAGACCTCTCATTGTGCTCACCAACTCATCAACTCTCTACCATGTATATTTTAACTATTTCATCTTCAAACATATGCAGGGTCTCAAATTGTGCCTTCAGGTTCTACAACTTTGCTTGTTTGACTTTTTCATCTCCTTCATAAATTATTTCTAACTTATCCCAAACCTCTTTAGTAGTATTCAAACTCATAAATTTTACTAATTCAATATTTGAAAGACTATTCATAATAATAAATCTTGCCTTAACATTGATTTCATGCGTCTTGATCTCTGCACTTGTACTTGGACCATTCAAAGGTGGAGTATATGCAGTTTGATAAGCCTTTTCAATATCAAATCCTTGAGTTGAAAGATAGCCTTCCATCTTTGTCTTCCAGAATGCATAATTTGTGTCATTGAATTTAGGACATTCCAAAGTAACCTTTTTTACCATCTTGGAAATCTACCTCTAGCGGTTAAGATCTTCTCCAAGGAACCTTGCTCTGATACTAATTATTGAATGAACAAGACAACTGAGAGGGGGGTGAATCAATTGTAGCAAATTAAACCATAAAATCCCTCAATAGTAATCAGATCCATAAGCATCCATTAAACCCTTATTATGTTACTATGATTTAACATGAAACACATAAAACATAAATTGAAATGGCAACACCATACACAAGAGAACACCATATTTACATGGAAAAACCAATGAGGGAAAAATCATGGTGAGGATTAGCTCATAATATAAGTAATTGCAAAACCGGTACAAGGGCTCACTACCAAAATATTGTAAGGAAAATATGGGGGCATCTCAGAGAAATCTCTAAGAATAGTAGTGCCTTTGGTAACTTTAATTTCGATTAGGTTTCCTCAAAGACACGTACTACTATGTCCTAAAGCGGAAACAGACAGTTTATTTCCCACATTAATCCTTCTGAGAGAAGCACATGTAAAATTCAACAACGAGCAATAAAAAATTCTTTAAACATAATCAATATAGATGAAAGATAAGACAAAAAACAAAACACAAAGATTTTACGTGGGGAAAACTCTTTCGGGTAAAAACCCCACTCTCCAAAGTTCGAGCCATTGTATTATTTAGCAACAGAAGGTTACAATACAATCCAGGCTCAAAGCCTTTTCAGAGATTACTTTTTGTTCATTCTGGATACAATTTGGTAGCAAACTTCAGGAGAGAATTCAGCAACATAACCCTGCCTCTCACTTCCTCTGTTTCGACCTCAAGGCACCTCCTTCTCTCTCTTCCATCGACCAGCCTCTTAGATCTGATAGTAACACTCTCCTGATTTCTCTCTACTTTCTTCAGCTTTTTCAGAATGTCCAACGGATACGTCTATCCATTCATTCTTTGCTGACTCTGTGAATCGGTTCGTTTCCTACTGCCAGATCACAATAGCAAAATGGTTCACATTCTACTCTCTGATTGGTCCAAGTCGCACCACGTAGGACAATCTTCACTCGGTCAAGGGCGTTCAAACCTGTGTTGGCATGTTGGTGAGACACTAACCGTGTCTCCTTGATTCCAACATAGTCAACATTCGATATCGCCAAGAGTCATCCCTATCGGCAAGAGGTTACACCGAGTCCAGAAAGCTTTCGCTAAGACTTCGCCTTTTCACCAAGACCTCATACCGATGATCACAAGTCACATCAACCTCATCATTCTCATCGGCGAGACAATCGCCATTCGGTGAGACATCATACTGAGCCTTTATGTTATATCGAACACCAAACAACAGTCAGCAAGACTTATCACTTTCGCTGAGAGGTCATACCGACATCACGATTCCCATCGGCAAGACAATCACTCTTCGCCAAGACATCATACCGATGCCTTCAAGTCATATCGAAGAGTCCAATCGTCGGCTAGACATTCCACATTCACTGAGACTTAATACCGAAGTCCTTGTGTTTCTCCGATAACTCCATTCACTAGGAGTCTCACCGAAAACACTCGATCACATATGGCTTTGTCGGCTAGACTTACCATTGTCGCCAAGAGGTCATAGCGAACCCCTTTCGTTACCCCGATGACTCCATATGTATATAGCTGTCAGTGAGACATCTCCCTATCGCCAAGAGTTCCTACTGAACCCTTATGTTACACCAAAGACTCCTATCAGCGAGACTTCTCTTGTTGGTATGAGACATACCGAACGCCCAAGACTCTCCCCGAAGACTTCTTTCACCACAGGTCTCCCCGACATCCACTAGACACCAACCTATTGGCCAGACATCTCCCAGTCACCAAGACTTCATACCGATAGGAGCAAGTCATACCAATTACCACATCAGCCAGACAGACCAAAGGTCACGCCGATATCGGCAAGACTTCCTATCGTCGCCGAGACATCATTTTGATAGTCCAAGGTCACGCCGAAGGTTTCAGATGCCGATCGCTAAGACATTCAGGAGGTCACAGCAACAGTTCTTGATCTACTAGCAGATCGGCTAGACATCTCACCAGTCACAATGACTATGCTTTCTCAGAGGTTTCAGCCTGTGAGATTGAGGCAACAATTCTGACAATCTCCCACTTGAAAAAGATCACACAAGCACCTCCAAAGCAACCAAAAACTAAGATGACACTAGCTCCACCAGTTCAGACCCTGCAATACTCAAGACACCCGATTAACAAGATTCCACAGATAACAGTCCACCAGAAAATCTGCATCAAAGACCAGGCATCCAACTGCAACTCACTGTCCAACAAAGCAACCGAAATGCAACCGATCACAACCTTCCAGGAAACCACATAGACCTCAAACATGCTCTCATGCTCCATCAAGAATTCTGCTCAAACATCCAAGATGTCCACCATTCAGGCAACAATCCTTGTCATCCTCCAATATGCCACCTGTGGAAGAAAGATACAAGCCAAGGTGAATAAGCACCATTCCAACGAACATAAGCAAAAGATCCCAGTGATGTCATCAACAAGATACTGCTACCACTTCATTGTGTTCAGAACGCTATACAGAAGCAATATCAACTTCAAAGCTTCAAATAGAACACAACAGTGAAGTCATTCTACAGAAACAAGATTAACAACACCAGTTAGAACAACAATCAGACTGACTACTTCCATCCAACTGATAAATCCACATGACTGAAAATAGGTCCCACAACTTGTGCTATTCCAACCAATCTTGCATACCTCACAGGTATCAACATTAGTAAACTCATGCCGCATCATAACCAACTCATTAACAACAAATACAAGCTCCAAGTGCCAACCAGTCTAAGAAGAGAAAGACACATTCAAGAACTCCCATTGCCTGATTATTCCAAATCTGAAAGATCAAAGGCATCACAAGTCTACCAACACAACACATAGAAAATGTAAACATGTAGTACCAGGGAAATATCCACAATGATATGCACAACCTGCAACAAACTGCTACAAGAAACATTTCTCTCACCACAAACCTTCATGGCCACAGAGAGAAACTCTGCACATCATATTCCTATAGAACATCCTCCTACATACACTTCTAACAGCCAGCTGTGTCAAGAATGATCTCCTTCTTATTTAGAAAGAAAATCAAGCTACTTCATTTCCTATTTCAGGAAATAAGCCCAAACATCATCTCCTACCAATTCTCATCAGTAACGAGGAGATGAAAGAAGTTATACAACTTCCACTATGCTCCAGAACTATTAAACAACAATTTAAGATCCATATCATGAAAGTGAACAAAAAATACATCTGAAAGATATAATGGGCCAAATACCTCTTAGATAGACTACCGAGTAGACCAAGAGTGGGAACGAGAATAATTCTTCAAGATATGCAAGTCATCATGACTAATCCAAGAGCAATCTCCTCATAGGTCTCTTATTGAACTCACGTTCAACCAAGGTGTAGGCTTCTCGGACTTTCTGCTAAAAGACTCCATCAAGAGTAACAATCAACAACACTTCTCTCATAAGAGAAAAAAAACCTCACCTTATTCTTCATGTATCCATGAGTACTAGCAACTGATCATCTCATGCTAAACTTCAACTGCATTACTGCACTATCACGAAGTATCAAGCAAATAATCAAAGCACCCAATACACAAAGAATTACCAGACCACTGCCAAAGCTCCAATCATCTGAATCAGGAACTTATCATAACACCATGATCTACATATCCCCATAGGAGATACCATGCTTCAAGTGACTTTACCATGGTCTCAAATACAATGCATAATGCCAAAACTCCAGTGCACAAACAAGAGTATACCATGACATAAACCAAACAGACTCAAAACCAACATCACCTATCAACCACCACCAACACCTCAGCCAAAGACTCCAAACGTCCTCCATGGTTCCAAGATGTTGTACATCTTCAAATAATGTCCATGCAAATGTGAAAGAACCCTTCTGCAGCAACTGGATCTAAAAGATCCCCCAAGAGACATCTGCAACACTAAAGAAGACCATTCACCACCATGTGATGAACCCACAGTCACTGGTAAAGCTCCCACTGAAACATGACACTTGAGCTCTCCAAGCATCATGACCAACTGCTTCAGGTTCCCATAACCGACTATTCAGGTACTCAATAGTATCCATCCTCTCATCTCAAAACAATCACAGCAATGCACAAGTGACCACATACAAGGCCAACTAACAAGTCTGCACATGCAAATAATCAACCCCATGGATAAAGACAATCCACATCCAAGTTATCTCATTGCAGCCAATGGGTAGCTAATCCATCAACCACATAACTCGTAGATCACAAACATCGAACATGCAAACCCATCATCGCATTGGAAACTACAACACTGAGATTTCAGAGAGAAAAACCACGTAGACACCATGACTCAAACACCAGATCACTCCAAACCTGATTTTCCAATCATGTCCACAACAAGCACCATAATCAAGAAACCCACAAGGATCACCACAAGAATGCCGAGTGACAAATCATGAACCAACACTCCCATGCAGAGAAGAAATCACACCTCAAAAGTTAGGCTCTAGAAAATAGCTTAACAACAACTCCACATAACCACAAGTTTTTCTTAACCGTGTAAAACCTGCAAAACCACTGAGCCATGCAAATACAAAACATCCTTAAAAAAGGAAACAATAGTTCAAGAAAATCCAGGTCCCTTTCAGGCCAACCCTAAAACCACCAACATGTACATGCATCCAAGAAAGAGAGAAAGGATATTTCAGAAGCTTGCAAATCATCTAATGATTAACTCCATAGCATTAATGTATTTGAGGTTAACAGGAAACTGTCCCTTCCAACACCAGGAAACACCACCTAGCATAAGCACTCTCCTCCATGGCTGAGAAACAACCTAGGCTTCTCCATATCACCCAAGAGCCTAACCCACAGACACCCAATATGAAAGCTTTACTGCTACACAACCACAGAGCAAAGAAGTCCACCTCATACACAAAGGTTATACCGCTACCAACCAGGAGACACATATCACCAAAAAAAAACATGATCAACTCCCTTTTCCATCTCCACCATCCTTCAAGCTGTGTGCTATCTCTGAATATTGCAAGAATTCCACTCACCAAAGGATCAATCAATCAGTTCATTCCTCCAGATTTCCTCCGGCCCAACAAGCTAAGAAATCTTCACAGGAGAAATACCTAGAACCAGCAACCAAAAGATGGCTTTGATACCACTTGTAAGGAAAATATGGGGGCATCTCAGAGAAATCTCTAAGAATAGTAGTGCCTTTGGTAACTTTAATTTCGATTAGGTTGCCTCAAAGACACGTACTACTATGTCCTAAAGTGGAAATAGATAGTTTATTTCCCACATTAATCCTTTTGAGAGAAGCACATGTAAAATTCAATAGCAAGCAATAACAGATTCTTTAAACATAATCAATATAGATGAAAGATAAGACAAAAAATAGAACACAAAGATTTTACGTGGGGAAAACCCTTTCGGGTAAAAAACCCCTCTCCAAAGTTTGAGCCATTGTATTATTCAGCAACAGAAGGTTACAATACAATCTAGGCTCAAAGCCTTTTAAGAGATTACATCTTGTTCATTCTGGATACAATCTGGTAGCAAACTTCAAGAGAGAATTCAGCAGCATAACCCTGCCTCTCACTTCCTCTGTTTCGACCTCAAGGCACCTCCTTCTCCTCTCTCTTCCATCGAGCCAACCTCTCAACTCTCATAGTAATGCTCTCCTACTTTCTCTCTACTTTCTTCAGCTTTTTCAGAACGTCCAACGCATATGTCTATCCATTCATTCTTTGCTGACTCTGTGAATCAATTTGTTTCCTACTGCCAGATCACAACAACAAAACGGTTCACATTCTACTCTCTAATTGGTCCAAGTCACGCCACGTAGGATAGTCTTCACTCGGTCAAGGGCATTCAAACCTGTGTTGGCATGTCGGTGAGACACTAACCGTGTCTCCCCGATGCCAACACAGTTAGCATTCGATATTGCCAAGAGTCATCCCTATCGGCAAGAGGTTACACTAAGTCCCAAAAGCTTTCGCTAAGACTTTGGCTTGTCACCAAGACCTCATATCGATGATCACAAGTTGCATCGACCTCAACATTCTCATCTGCGAGACAATCGCCATTCGATGAGACATCATACCGAGCCTTTATATTATATCGAACACCAAACAACAGTTGGCAAGACTTATCGCTTTCGCTAAGTGGTCATACCGACATTAGGATTCCCATCGGCAAGACAATCACTCTTCGTGAAGACATCATACCGATGCCTTCAAGTCATATTGAAGTGTCCAACCATCGGCTAGACATTCCACATTCGCTGAGACTTCATACCGAAGTCCTTGTGTTTCTCCGATGACTCCATTCACTAGGAGTCTCACCGAAAACACCCGATCACATGTGGCTTTGTCGGCCAGACTTACCACTGTCGCCAAGAGGTCATAGCGAACCCCTTTCGTTACCTCGATGACTCCATATGTATATAGCTATCGGCGAGACATCTCCCTATCGCCAAGAGTTCCTACTGAACCCTTATGTTACACCGAAGACTCCTATTGGCGAGACTCCTCTTGTCGGTATGAGACATACTGAACACCCAAGACTCTCCCCGAAGACTTCTTTCGCCACAGGTCTCCCCGACATCCGCTAGACACCAACCTGTTGGCCAGACATCTCCCAGTCGCCAAGACTTCATACCGATTACCACATCGGCCAGACAGACCAAAGGTCATGCTGATATCGGTAAGACTTCCTATCGTCGCCAAGACATCATTCTGATAGTCCAAGGTTACGCCGAAGGTTTCAGATGCCGATCGCCAAGACATTTAGGAGGTCATAGCGACAGTTCAGGACTTACTAGCAGATCGGCCAGACATCTCACCAGTCACAGCAACCATGATTTCTCAGAGGTTTTAGCCTATGAGATTGAGGCAACAATTCCAACAAATATGGCACATGGTAGGCTGTCATAAGGTCCTAACACTTTAGTTAAACATATGTCAATTATGTCGACCAGGTAGTGTCCAAATGCTATGTGCAATAGGGGATATTTTTTCCATCTCTCTTAGTAATATTTTTTAAATTTTTGAAATGGTTGAAAAAATAAATTAAACTAGAAAGCACAAAACTATTTAAGCTAGAAAGCATTCAAATTCCTATTCTAGAAAGCATGTAAATTATCTAAGAATCAACACTTGCAATTAAACTTACGAAATTTAAACAAAGGTGAATAACTAATAACGACTAACTACTAACTGAAAGCACACCTAACAACTTGTACTTAACAATAGGAGTGGGTGCTCTGAAATTTCCAAGTAAACAAAACTTAAAGATCATAAACTTAAAACCACGCCCTGCAGGAACACATGACAAAGCTCAACACAAAGTAACGTTCATCTAAATATGGCATGCACATAATGGAAATAACAATATTAATAATAAAAATACTTATCTATTCCATGAGATCCCTCGAGTGGCTAGCTCTCGGGTGTTCCTATGGTTAGCTCAAATCACATGTGGTACTTTCGCAACTTCAAAGTAAATCCATTCATAGCACTTCCATCACTCAAAACAAATTACTCAGAATAAGACTGGTGATATTCATTTATTCATATCATAAAAGTGTAACAACATAGAGAATATAGCTGAACAGTATTCAAATATATCATAACAACATATCCTTGTTTTGGTGGTTACACATATATATACTATACTACTACAAAATCCTAATTTTTAGATGGAGGGATAATACCATTGAAAAAGTCTTAAACATAATTACAACTAACTGATGTTCATGACATAAAACATAATAAAGGCTCTGATTGGAGCCGTAAAGTCTTTAACAGAAAATTAACAAAATGATTTAAAAGAAGTTGTTCCACTATGCATGCCTAAATTCTGGCACCTAAACTTCCAGAACTCTAACTTCAACAGCTTGAAGTCCACTCCATTCATTGGTCATGCATAATTCCTGCACAATTACTCAAAGTCTATACCATTATATCAACATTAGTTAGCTAATTCCAATCAATTTGAGAAATAAAGATTTATACCATTTTATAAAAAGTAGACAATTATTGCTTCTAAAAATAAACAAATTGGCATGGCTAAAGTGGTTGGAAAGAACAAAGAAGGGTATTTAGCTCATCATAAGAATGAGGTTGTTTATACCTCATCACCCTTCCCTTTCTAAGCCTAAGCAGGTCCTCCTACTCTCTGATGATTCCTCTATCTCTCTGCATCCCTTTTCCTATTTAGTTCATCATATTTGGAACTAAGATCATGTATGTTCTCCGCCTCTTCATCCAAATGATCAGGATTTTTAAGAAAGCCTTTGTTGAATTTAACCCTCATCTTCCATGTATATAAGTCTCCAGGACTTTTCTATGTAGTGACAAAAACTGCAGGGGGTGGCTGAAGGAGCAATGGAGGTCTATATCGCATCCCTATCCACTTGGTTTTGAGTTGCTGTAATATTTTTGTTAATGCTTCAGCCCTTATGTAGGACCACCTTAGATTGGTGGGGGAGATCATCTCCCTCCTTTTGAGATACATAGGCAGGGGAGTGTATTGCTCCTCATAGGGACTCCATTCCCTTTCTATTAATTGTGGCCAATGAACTTAAAAAAATTCAAAGAAAATCCGGAGATGGTCATCATATTTTTTCCATATAGATTCATAGCTTTTAATCCTTCAGAATTGGGCTTTGAAGGAAAAGGGATTTCAGTTGGGATATCTCATTTGGAGTCCTACAATTCTCTCTGCTCGTAAATATTCCCTGGTTCTCTCTTGCCAATGGATTTGATTCTACATATTAGATATGAAGGCTCTAAGCTGTACCTCCCCAACAAAAAGGTTGATAAAGAAATCAATGTATTTTTTGAAGAAATGGATTATGTATGAAAAATTCACACAACAAATTTTGCTGAACAGGGGTCGCCTCTTTGAATGCTTCTAGGAATTGTTTATCATCTAGGTCATGGGGTAAATTGTAAGAGATCCTCAAAAGCTTCCATTTTAACAACTGTTCATTTAAAAACATGGAATATAACTAGGATGGCTTTTTACAAGTTAGTAATAATTCTCCAATCTGACATACATTAGTTTTAACTTGGTAGAGTTTATCATAAGATTCTTTCAATAACACTATTTCATACTTAAGTATGGAATTTTCTACCCTGCTTGCCTAAAAAAAAACATATTTCCATCCACTTAGCCAACAATGGGGGAATGTGAATTTGAAACCATTCCATTTTAGTCATCTCAGTCTGTACTTCTTTTGATTCCATCATTGGTTTCACATTGATTTCCTGCAAATCCTGCTCTAGCTTAATAGTTCTTCTCAAGGCCGCATTGAGTTCAAATTTTTGTTTTTCATGTTCCTTTGCAAAGGCTTTGAGTGATTACACCAGATTATCAGTTAAACTCTTAATCTGTCTATCTTTTTCAAATAAACTAGCCAAATACTCCTTATCTTTCTCCTCAATTTGTTGCACTTGAGATTGCAACTTGTTAAACAATTTGGATAATTGAGAGGGGGGGTGAATCAATTATCCTCAAACAATTTTCTTCACTTTAATTTATCTAGAGAAAACTTAAATCAAATAGATATTAATGAATATGAAAGCACACGACACCATGCAAAAAGAACACCAAAATTTATGTGGAAACCCAAGAAGGGAAAAACCACAGAGAATGCTAATTATCAATTATAAAACACCGGTTAAGGTGACATCGATTAAGGTGATTTTTACAAGGGCTCATTTCTGATTGGGTTCACTGCTCGACTATTATAGCCAAAGATACAAAAAGGCTCACTACCAAAAGAGAAAGGCTCACTGCCTACAAAAAATGACTCACTACCAGAAGAATGATGAATGGGGAATCCACCACTGAAAGAATTGTCACCAATAACACCAGATAGAATCTCACTGTCTGCTACCTCTGGTCATACAATTTCACACACTTCCCAATGTCTGGATATTTAGATTCCCATTCATCACACTTTATTGCATCGAACAAAAACATCTTATACTTATACCATTCCAAGCCTTCATAATCTTTCAAGTCGGCGAAACACAATTTCATAATTCCTAAGTCGGCCAAGCACAATTTAAAATAGGTCACCACAAAAACATTCCCGAGGTGGAGAGGAATGAAACATGGACCAAACATAGCCTCCTCACTCAAATCAACACGCTACATGATATCCAAAACCAAAGAATAAGATATACACGTTACAATGCAAGCCATGTGCTAGAGCGCGTTAACCAACTGCCAGATCGGTTTGGACCCAAAATAATGTATCTTATTGTGTTACAAGAGGAATGGGACTAGGATAGATACAAACCAAAATAGATCTTTACATCACAACATCCGAAACCAGGCCAATCCGGATCACCAAGGCACCAAAACAAAGCTTTGGTCAAATAACCAAGATATGTTGACATCAATGACAACCATTAATGACAACAAGCAATCAACATCATCGCAACACATTCCAACAATATCCTCCTTTGTCATTGATGGTAACATTCATCAATAACAAACCAACCAACATAATTTCATCATCAAGGATCATCTTATCTTCTTTTCTTCTCCCCCTTTGACATCAAAGACAAAGGGAAAAACTCCCCCTGAAAAACTTACTCCGCTCCCCCTATGAGGAAGCCACCGAGCATTGATCCAGATAAAAATGAGCATATAATACCCTAAACCAATGCACACCCCAGTGCATGTTATTGTAGATTAGGAGGGGAAAAACCCCTAATTTCTACTGAAGATACTCAAAAGTATCTTTTCTCAATGGTTTTGTGAAAATATCTGCAATCTACTCTTTTGTAGGTACATATTCAAGTTTTACTTCATTGTCCAACACCTTTTCTCTCAAGAAATGATATCTTATGGATATATTCTTTGTTCTGGAGTGTTGTACTGGATTCTTGGAAATGTTTATTGCATTGGTAGTATCACACATAATTGAGATTGGTTCATCAAATGATATGCCAAAATCCTTCAGTGTTTGTTTCATCCACAATATCTAAGTGCAACATGAGGATGCTGCAATGTATTCAGCTTCAACAGTAGATAAAGATATAGAATCTTATGTATTACTTGACCAAGCAACCAACCAAGACCCAAGGAAATAAGCTTCACCACTTGTACTCCCCCTGTTATCAACACACCCGGCCCAATCAACATCAATATAGGATATCAAAGTGAAATATGAGTCCTTTGTATACCACAACCCAAAATATTCTGTACCCTTCAAATATCTGAAGATCCTTTTTACTGCAACATATGATTCCTTTGGTTCTTGTTGAAATCTAGCTGCTAAAAAAATTGCATACATAATGTCTAGTCTAGTGGCAGTCGAATATAACAATCCTCCAATCATTGATCTATACATGCTTGCATCAACTATAAGGTGATTCATCTTCTTTTGTCAACTTGCATCCATTAACAATAGGTGTATAAACCAGTTTAGAATTCTCCAATCCAAACTTCTTTAATATTTCTTTCGTATACTTGGATTGAGAAATAAAAATTCCTTTGTTGTTCTGATTTACTTGTAATCCAAGGAAAAAAATTAACTCACTTATCATGGACATTTTGAATTCCTTCTGCATTTCATCTGCAATTTTTTTGCACATATCATCATTTCCTCCAAAAATTATGTCATCAACATAAACCACAAAAATCAACATCTGATCTGAGTGATTTCTGTAGTATAAATTACTGTCAGTAGATCCCTTTTGAAATCCTTTTCCAATCAGGTACTTGTCTAACCTGCCATACCAGGCTCTAGGTTCTTGCTTCAATCCGTATAAAGCTTTCTTCAACCTACAAACAACATCCGGGTCATTTTTAGACTTGAATCCCGCCAATTGCTTAATGTAGACCTCTTCCTTCAGTTCTCCATTCAAGAATGCATATTTTACATCCATTTGATAAACTTTGAAATCCTTAAAAGTTGAAAAATATAAGAAAATCCGGATTGCTTCCATCTGGGCAACAAGGGCATATATTTCTTCAAAATAAATACCTTCAATTTGAGTGTAACCTTTGCAAACCAATCTTTCCTTGTTGCTCATTACCTTTCCATTTTCATCCAGCTTGTTCCAGAGCACCCACTTAGTTCCAATTACATTTTTGTCTGACGGTCTGGGCACAAGTTCCCAATTCTATTTTTTCTCTATCTCATCAAGTTCTTCTTTCATTTCCTTCATCCAATTCTGATCATTACATGCTTCTTCCATAGTTTTTGGCTCAGTTTTCAAGAGTAGGAATAATAATACTTTCTCTTGAGCTTCTTTGCTTCTTGTGATAAATACCTTATTCTTATCTCCAATAATTTGTTTTTCTAAGTGGTTTTTCTGTACATAGCTTGGAGTCTTAGTTGTAGTTGTCAAAGCCTCCTTTGTCTCTTCTTCTTCTTCTTCTTCTTCTTCTTCTTCTTCTTCTTCTTTCTTATCCCTCTCCTTTTTCATCTGAGTTGTCTAATTCATATTCAATATGTCTATCAGGAATTATTTGAACATCTTCATCTAATTTCACATTTGCACTTTCAACCATCTTGTTCAGTCTCTTATTGTAACACTGATACACTTTACTTCTTGTAGAGTAACCCAAGAATATGCCTTCATCAGCTCTACTGTCAAACTTTCCAAGATTGTCCTCATCTTTCCTGATGGAGCATTTGCTTCCAAATTTTTTGAAGTATATTACTGTGGGAGCTCTTCCATGCCGTAGCTCATATGATGTCTTTCCATACTTCCTCTGGAACCTTACTTTGTTAAGGGTGTATACTGCTGTGTGTGTCACTTCTCTCCAATAGACCTGTGGTAAACTTGCTTCCATGATCATTGTTCTAGCTGCTTCTTGAACCATCCTGTTCATTCTTTCCACTACACCATTTTGTTGAGGTGTTCTTGGGGTAGATAGCTGTCTTTTAATGCCATGATTTTCATAGTATTTTTTGAATTCATCAGAAGTAAATTCTCCTCCTCTTTTAGATCTTAAACACTTGATTTTTTTGTCAACTTCATTCTCAACTCTTACCTTGAAAATCTTGAACTTTTCCAATGCCTCTGATTTTTCTCTCAACCCAAGTAAATCTGGAATAATCATCTATTAAAAGCATAAAATACCTCTCACCTTGTAAGCTTCTTGTTTTGGTTGGACCACATAGGTCAGTGTGTACAAGGTCCAAAAATCTAGTAGACGATTCTTCTTTTCTTCGGAATGTTTCTCTGGTCTACTTTCCTTCTTGACATCCTTTGCAGATAGTATTGTTTGGTTTGGCCAGTCTTGGAAAATCTCTAAGTGCTCTTGATGAACTTATCCTTATCAAATTGTCGAAGTTATTGTGACACATCCTTTGGTGCCAAAGCCAACTGTCATTGGACTGAGATAATAAGAATTTTTTGTAGCTCCTTCCAGCTGATACATATTCCCACTTATTCTTTTTCCAACTCCAATAATAGTTCAGGATCTCTTCCAGATCTCACAACCATCATCCTAAAACACCACATTATAGCCATTTTTGCACATATGTCCAACACTCAGAAGATTATGATATAATCCCTTCACATAGTAAACATTGTCAGTGTTATGTTTTCCATCAAAGGTAATAGAACCAATTTCAACAATCTGTGTTGTTTTATCATCACCAAATCTAATAGAACCTCCACCATATTTCTTAAGCTTTACAAACTTACTTTTGTCACCGGTCATATGATTCGAACATCCACTATCAATCAACCATTCATCTTTATTTTTTTTAACAAACAATGCAACTTTAGGACAAATATTAGAGATATCAAATCTAGGTTCATTCTTTTCCACCAAAAACAAAAATCCTCATGATTTGATTCATCATCTGAAATGCTAGCATTCTCATTGACATAATAGGCCTTTTTATTGATCTTTTAAAACTTTTTCCTTGTTCCTTTCTTCAGACACCTAGTTGCTAAATGACCAATCTTTCCATATCTAAAGCATTTAAGAGGTAACATACCTTTGCACTTGCCAGTACCTTTCTTCAGTTTCCTTGTGAAATTTGCTTCCAACTCCTTTGAAATTTCACTATCTGGATCATCTTCTGACTTTGTGGCTTTGAAAGCTATTTTAGATTTCTCCTTTTCCTTTCCAAATTTCCTCATTTCAAATGTGGTCAAGGTGCCAAATAGATGTTCTCTAGTGAATTTCTTTGGATCATAAAATTCCTCAATGGCTAAGATCTTATCATTGTAGCTCTTCGGTAGAGTCATCAGAATCTTCTCCATTACATCTTCATTTGTCAGAGTTCCTCCTTGATTTTTGACTTCATTTACTGCACCCCACCAGCCCTTCGGGACCGACCTAGCCCTTCGGGACCGACCTAAGGCCTGCCTTCGGAAACCGACCATATTGGCCTTAGGTCCCGAAGGGCATGGTCGGTCCCTTCGGGCACTATCAACCCTCTTAAAGTAACTTGCTATATCCTCACCTTATTCCATCCTCAAGTTCTCATATCTATGCTTAGCTGTCAACTTCTTTGATAATTTGACTCTATCATTTCCTTCATAGATTTCTTTCAAATTTTCCAAAACTTCATAAGCGGTGCCCAATGAAATAAATTTTGTTAGCTCAGTCTTAGATACATCACTATTGATTGCATACCTTGATTTTTCATTCTCTTCGTAGACTAAAATTTCATCTACAGAAGGACCACTTGTCGGCTCAACATATTTTGTCTCAACAACTTTCCAAGTCTTGTAACCAAGAGAGATCAGGTAACCTCTCATCTGCACTTTCTAGAAACTGTAGTCAGATCCATCAAACACGGGGGTTGTCAATTTGTGCGCCATCGGATCTACCCCAAGTGGTTAAGCTCTTCTTCGAGGAACCAAAGCTCTGATACCAATTGTTAAACAATCCAAATAACTAAGAGGGGGGGTGAATCAATTATCCTCAAACAATTTTCTTCACTTTAATTTGTCTAAAGCAAACTTAAATCAAATAGATATTAATGAATATGAAAGCACACAACAACACCATGCATAAAGAACACCAGAATTTACGTGAAACCCGAGAAGGGAAAAACCACGGAGAATGCTAGGGTATGTGCAAGATCATGATGGGCCAACAAGTGGCGATATGATGGGTATGTGTAGGGTATGTGGTTGATGACTTTTTTTACATAAAATTGATGAAATGAAAAGGGTTTTTAAAGGAGATTCTAAGATTTCCACCAATATAAATTATGCTTTACTTTGAATTTAATAAATAATTATTATTCATTTTCTATTTGAATTATGACTAAAGTCCTGATTGATAGGCTGATTGAAAAACATCTATAGCTTTCAAATGGTATCATAGTTTTTGAATCCAAAACATGTGTCACATTCTATGCTTCACATACTATAGGATAAAAAAAAAAAAGAATTTCATGAAGTTTTGACCAAGTTAAGGTGGTGACATACGATTTTTTATATTTTTTAAAAGTTGTAATAAAAATTCATAATTAATTATTTACTTGGAAAAAATTACAAAAAAATATGCATCACATCGGGACACAAGTCCTCTACTTATATCTAAAATCTTATAAAAATATTATCATTTTATTGTGGTTGGGGTGGTCAGGACAAACACCTACTTCTTATTTTTCCTTGAAATTTAAGTACTACTGCTTTGAAATTTCAAATTTTAACCAAATAATTTTTTGTTTTAAATAAACCTAGTAGTTTAGAAACTACATTCAATTTGCTATTCTATTCTTACATATTTTTGAAATAATATAGATAACTTATTCAAATTTTTACGTCAAGTTGCCTAACTTTGATTTTTTTGAATTTTTTGCCACTTAAGGGCCTATTTTTTCCATGATGATCTTGCACATACCTGCTAATTCTTAATTATAAAACAATGGTTAAGGTGATTTTTACAAGGGATCACTGAAGGATGGCTCACTACCGGTTGGGCTCACTGCCTAGGTATTATAGCCAAAGATACAAAAAGGCTCACTGCCAAAAGAGAAAGGCTCACTACCTATAGAAAATGGCTCATTGCTAGAAGAATGATGAAAGGGAATCCACCACTGAAGGAATTGTTACCAACAATATCGGATAGAATCTCATTGTCTGCTGCCTCTTGTCATATGCTTTTGCACACTTCCCAATGTATGGATATTCAGATTCACATTCATCACACTTTCTTACATCAAACAAAAAACATCTTATACTTATACCATTCCAAGCCTTCGTAATCTTTCAAGTCGGCCAAACACAATTTCATAATTCCTAAGTCAACCGAGCACAATTTGAAATAGGTCACCACAAAACATTCCTGCGGTGGAGAGGAATGAAATACAGACCAAACATAACCTCCTCGCTCAAATCAACATCCTACATGATATCCAAACACAAAGAATTAGATATACACATTACAATGCAAGCCATGTGCCAGAGCATGTTAACCAACTTCTAGATCAGTCCGGGCCTAAAAGAATGTATCTTATTTTGTTACAAGAGAAACGAGACCAGGACATATACAACCGCAAATAGATCTTTACATCATGACATCTGGAACCAAACCAATCCACATCACAAAGGCACCAAAACAGAGCTTCGGTCAAACAACCAAGATATGTTGACATCAATGACAACCATTAATGACAACAAGCAATCAACATCATCTCAACACATTCCAACACAACTCTCTAATAGTTTTATCCTTATGTTCTAATTGGGCTCTTAAACTTGTGATTTCTTGATCTTTTTCCCTCAAAAGTTCAGTTTGTGTGCTTATTTCCTGTTGTTTCTTATTTATTTTCTCTTCATTTTGTTGTAGTCTAAATTTTAACTAAATGATTTTTGCCTTCAATTCTCCTAATTATGTTTCTATGTGATCGAATCTTTCAACTTCTACATTAGTGGAAAGAGGAAAAATAGAAATCTCTACATCATTACCAGTCACATTTTCTTCATTGTTTACTACTAGTGAACCTTGTTCTGTGTCATTAGCAACCATTAGCAACCAGGGGAGACAATTGTTCACTTAGGGAGACTATATCAATTTCATGTGTTTCCAATGGCTGCTGAGAAAGAGAAATTGGTTCTACAAAATAATCCTCAACAGGCATATAGTTTGGCAATTGTTCCCCTATCTCTGCTTGTCCTGTCTCAAGTGGGACATCCTCTTTCTCAAATTTAGGGGGCTTATTGCTAACCAAAGTTTGCTTTTCACCTAACTGGGCCATCTTGTCAAATGATTAGACCATATTTTCATATGACTAGGCTACAGTTTCATGAGGTTTCCTATCTTGTCTTTTCTTTTTAGGAATATGTAGTAGATCACAAGCCACATCACAACTAATTTCAGTAGCCAATCATTTGATTCTCCTTAAAGGGGGAGGTCTTTGCAATTTCATCTTAGGCCTATTTTCCTTTTTGTGGGGATGAGTATTCTCATCTTCAAAATTCACTAAGTCTACATTTTCTTGCTTCTCTAGGGTCTCTGGTACATTTTGTGGTTTAGGTCTCTCCTTAGGGGCTGAAGGTTTGATGGATTTTCTGGCGCTTCATCATTAGGAGCTCTTTTAGAATTTTTATGCTCATGGGCATCTTGAGGCACAAGGGAAGGTTATTTCAAACTTCAAGCTACCAATTCTGATGACTTCCCTTCCTCCAAATGTCTTGGGGGTTCAAGGTTCTCAAATTTCTAAAGAAATTTCTACCATTTTTCTTCTGTTTTTCTTTTCTTCAGGAAATGATGTTTGCAAATGAGATGAATGAGACCATGATGTTTCAATGGACATGAACCAATCTTAAACCTCTCTATCATGCTAACAATGGAATCACTGAGAAAGGTAGGAAGGTTAAACCTTAATTCAGGGTTTTCAGCGCCATGGTGCAAGTGAGTGAGTAACTGAAAGGGGTGACCAACTATGATGGCACATTTCCCCTCACATGTAAAGTATTTGATGATCCAAACAACCACTGTTCTCCATGGCTCTGCAATAGACATTCTCTGAAACCCCTTATTTTTCCCACGAGTATTCACAACTAGTAGAGGATGAGGTTCTCCCTCCCTTCTGAAGAGTTCTATCATCCTTCGATAAGAAATGTTTGTAGTTTCTATTAAATTCACACCTTCATTTTTAATTCCAAACAAACGAGAAATGATTTGAGGGATTACCTTAAAATTCTTGCCACACACTATCGTTTGCCCATCTGAGAAGTTTTCTACAAATTCCTTGACCAACTGTGTGTTATGCCTCTCAAATTTCTTCATGAACTCAAGCAAACCTATCCTCTAAAACAACTCAAAATTATTACTCAATGCCAATAATTTATCTGGGGAAGTTGGTTTTGATTTACACTTAGCCCCACCCATTTTGTCTCTTACTTGCAATTTTTCCAAGTATTTACTGAATGTTGTGGCACTCTAATGGTGAAAAAATATTTGAACAATATTGTTATGCAGATTAAAGAAAGTGCAATCTTTTAAGCACTTGTACTTTGACACTGCTGATGGGACATGGATTAATTCTTGCATTTGGCTTCGATGTATTTAAATCATTATTTTGCATGGGATAGAGTGCATGAACTGCCACGTCTCTAGTGAAGGTATAACCCACACAATTTACTAAATTTGGAAAGGAAGGTGGAACGTGCCAATTCATTCCTTTTTATTCACAATAATTTACCTACTTAAAATAAAAGATGTACATACCTCATGTCTCATTATCAATTTGAAAGTCTCTTTACCTATGCTAACGTAATAGAATCCTCAAATGGGATGGAAAAGAGTTGTAATGAATTTATTATGGATGAAGATGGGATGACTAATAAGTGTTGCAATTATTATGATGAAAAGTGGTCACAATAATTTTGATTTATTATTGTAAGAGATGGCAGTGTCAGGCATGAATTTCGAAAGTGACAAAATAATTTAGTAGTAATCATGGGTGTGTTGTTGGGATTGTTAGAGAATTTACAGAGAAAGGGAAATTAGAAAAATTCTAGAGCATCGATAGAAGATACGACCAAGACAAAAGAATAAAATTTTGGAGCATCGTTGAGAGATGGAGCCAAAGTGGAGGAAGAAAATTTTGGAGCATCATTGAAAGATGCAGCTGAAAGGAAGAAACAAAATTCTAGAGCATCACTAAAAGATGCATCCAGAATGCAAGAACAAAATTTTAGAGCATTGCTGAAAGATGCAGCCTGAATGTAGCAACAAAGTTCCAGAGCATTGCTGAAAGATGAAGCTGGAATGTAGGAGGGAATAAAATGAAGCACATTGGACTTAACATGTTCTGGAGCATTGCTAAAAGATGTGCTAGAATGCAGGAACAAACCAGGGAATGGAACCAATTGAACAAAGAAGTTCCACAACATCATTGCAAGATGTGCCAAAATTTGTATTTGATTAAAAATAAAGTCCTGCAAGACAAAAATAAAATTTAGCCAAGTCCAAAAGAACAAAAATACAATATAAATTCCCTGAAGTGATTATAAATATATACGCAAGCAAATATTTTTTAAGATTTTTTTGTTTTTTATTTATTTTTTATTTTTTAATTTATTTTGTTTGTTTTACTCATATATAAACTGAAAATTACATTGGCTCTACTGTAGAAAATTCAATGCATTGTGTTTCTCATTGCATTTCTATCATTCTCGTAAATTCATCTTTGTTAACAGGTTTGTGGTAGATTCGTAATCGATGACCATTGACTAAGAGAGTTTGAGTGTCACCATCAATAGGTTTGAGTTGCACTACTTTGTTTGAAAATACTTCAGAAATTTCATATGGACCCAACCAATGAGTCCTTAGTTTCCCTTGGTGATCTTTATATCGGGAATCAAATAACAGCACCCAATCCCCATTGTGGAACTCTCTTTCTTTTATGTGTTTATTATGTTAGGTCTTTCATTGTTGTTGAACTAGCTTAGTTTGGTGGACAACCTCTAAACAAAGTTCATCCAATTCACTGAGCTATAGGACTCTTTCAACCTGGGCTCATTTGAGGTCTAAGCCTAACTCCATTTTCGTTCTAAGAGTTTGAAGTTCAAATTCAATGGGTAGAAGAGGTTTCTTCCCAAAAACTAACTCATAAGGAGTAAAACTAGTGGTTGATTTCCAAGTTGTATTATAGGCCCAAACAACTTCAGGTAATTTTCTGGCCCAGTCTCTTCTTCTTGATGAAACAGTTTTTGTTAAGATACTTTCAAGTTCCTTGTTAGTGACTTCTACTTGACCATTTTCTTGTGGGTGATAAGGTGATGAATTTTTATGGCTTACCTGGAAATGATCAGTAAAGGCTAGCAAAACTTTGGACATAAACTGGGGTCCTTGATCTATGAAAATTGTTCTAGGGGCTTCAAATTTGAGAAAAATCATGTTATACAGGAATTCAACAACTTGTTCTTCCCTAGCAACTCTTAGAGATTGGACTTCTTCCCACTTAGTTAGATAGTCAATACAAACCAAAATGTATTATTTTCCTTGTGAAGGAGGGTCTATAGGACCGATAAAATCCAATCCCCACTTTTCAAATGGTTCAAAAACTACCTATGGTTGCAGAGGCATTTCATTGGATGCAGTGGGTCATCCTACTCATTGGCATTCATCGCAATGATGAACATAGTTTTTCACATCTTTATGCATAGAGGGCCAATAATATCTTATACCCAATATTTTATGGGACGTCCTCTTGGTGGAGTAATGACCTCTAGAGGGGTCATCATGATAGGATCTAAGGATGCTATATATTTCATCTGATCTGACACAACATCGTAAAACCATATCAGGGCCACATGAAAATAACATTCCATTAATCCATTTGAACTGAGAACTTTCTCGAATGAGGGGTTTCTTTTGTTTTGATGTAAAGTTTGGTGGGAACTCCGAAGTGGCCAGATAGTTGGCAATGTCAGCAAATCAAGGGGTTTTAACAGAGATGGAAAATAAATTTTCATCTGGGAATTCATCTTGCATAGGAGCACAATCTCCATTATTTTGTGTGATATAGGATAAGAAATTTGTGACTATGTTAAACTTCCTGGGTTTATCAATGATGGTCACATTGAATTCTTGTAGAAGCAATAACCACCTAATTATTCTTCCATTTACTACAGGTTCGTTCATTAGGTACTTGATAGATGAATGGTTTATGAACACAGTTACTTTGTACCATGTGATGTAATGGAAAAATTTATTGATTGCATGCACCACTAATAAGAATTATTTTTCCGTAGTGGTGTAGTTCCATTCAGTGGGAGTCATTCTTATCTTCCTAACCTAAAATTACTCCAATAGCATCATTGGAAGCATCTGCATAAATATGGAACGAAAGGTTCCAATTAGGTTTGCGTAGGCCAAGAGCAGAGATGAGTTTCTCCTTAATGGTCTCAAATAAGGTTTGACATTCTACTATCCAGGAAAAATCTATATTCTTTTGGAGGAGGGAAAACATTGGGGCTACAATCTTGCTAAAATTTTCTATGAATCTTTGGTAGTATCCAGCATGTCCTAAGAAACTTTTGATGTCAATTTGGTTCTTCGGAGTCTCTAGTTATTGTATTACCTCAATTTTATTAGGATCCACTTTTATCCCTTCAACTGAAATGTGGTGTCCCAACACTATCCCTTGTTCCACAATTATTAGGCATTTTTCGTGACTCAAAGATAGCGGATGGTCCTCACATCGCTTCAATACCTTGTCCAAATTTTTAAGTCCTTCATCAAAAGTGGAACCATACACAGTGAATTCGTCCATGTATACTTCCACACAGTCATTCACTAGCTCAACGAATATGGCCAGAATAGCTCTCTGAAATATTGCAGGAGCGTTGCATAGCCCGAAGGGAAGGATGTGATATGCAAATGTTCCCAAGGGGCAAGTAAAATTTGTTTTGTCTTGGTCTTCAGCTGCTACTTCTATTTGGTTATATCCACTAAATCCATCCAGGAATGAGAAATACTTCCTTCCAGCTAAATTATCCAAGACTTGGTCTACGAAAGGTAAAGGGAAGTAATCTCTATGGGTAGCTTTGTTGAGCTCCCTATAATAAAAAAACACTCTCAACTTCCCATTTTTCTTTGGGACAACTACTAGAGGAAAAAACCATTTGCTATCAGAGATGGGATAGATGAATCCTACTTGCAGGAGTTTCTCAATTTTTGTTTTAACAATGTCTTTGAGAGCAGGGTTGAGTCTTTGTTGTGGTTGACGAACAAGTCTAACATCTTCAGTATAGATGTGATGGGTACAAACACTCGGGTGTATTCCTCTCATGTCTGTATAATCCCAAGAAAAATATCTAGATCTATTTACCAAAACATCAAACAATTTGAGCTCATCTAACTCTATCAACCAACTGTTGATATTTAAAGTTTTTCCTGGTAGTAATATGATGGTTTTGATTCCTGGGTAGTTGGAGGTGATAGTATGAACTTCTCTGGTTAAGGTGTTAAGAGGAAAGCTATGCAGTATAGTTCTATGGAGTCTGGAAATATCTACGAAGAAGTGATCCATTTTCAGAATGATATTAGCCAGGGGACAAGGTAACGTTGTGAAGTTGGTGTAATCATATTCGACGTGATCAATGTTGATTGGATTCCCTAAAATCTCTTCCACTTCTAAAATTTCTTCATCACTTGAGTCTATAGTAATAGTTTGCATATTGTTTTCCAATTCATCTCCCAACTCCTCACCATGTTATTTAATGACTACCATAGCAAGTGAGGCTAGATTATCTTATTTGTTGGCACCATCTAGTTCATCAACCCAAACTTGGTTATGTTCAACAGGTTGAGCGGGGGGATACATGAATAAGTGTTTGCCATTGGGACCATGTGAAATGGTCATTCCTCATACTCTACAGTCAATCTTGGCTACAACTATAGCTAACCACAGTCTACCTAATATTATCAGATGGTTGTCCTTGGGTGTGAGGGACTAGATTATTTGGAAGTCTACTGGATATTCCCAACTGTCGACCTTAATAGGAATATTTTCTAGGACATCTTTGGGAATAGCTATGGATTGATTTTCCATTTGAATACGGTAGTTGTGGGATGCAAATCAGTGAGTCCTAATTTTTCCATAACATCCACCTTCATGACATTAATGGTTGCTCCTAAGTCCATGAGTGCATTAGGTATTGCTACCTCATTGATTGTCACTATTATGAGTGGATTGCTTGGGTCATCATATTTTGGGGTTGAGGTTTTCCCAGCCAAAAGGTTAGCTAGATATCCATTTATGTGCATAGCGTTAATCCATTTGGGCTTCCTTCCTAGTGTTTTTATGCACAACTATTTAATTAGCTGGTTTAGTTCAGGAATTTCTTCAATCACTTGTAACAAAGAAAACTCAATTTGGAGTTTCTTAATTTATTGTATTAACATAGTTTCAGTGGATAAGGTCATTTCTGGAAGGTTATTCAAGGTAGTTGCTTTGAGATGCTTAGGAAAAGGTGCTTGAGTTTTCTTTTTCAAGGTGGGATCCTCCTTTAAAAGATCTGTTGAATGTTGGCCATCCTCTTATTGAGGTAACTCGAGAGTTCTAGATGAGGATTGTGGAAGAGGCTTGTCTTGATTACTCATTGGGTTTTTCTCTAAAGGTATGGAAGGTGTCTTAGTCCTTTCAATAGATTCTTCATTCGATTCATCCAGGATCTCAACTATGGTAGGCTACTGGAGTGTTTTTCTTGACCTCCATTGCAGGTTTTCACAATGGATAGCATTAAGTCCAGTCATGTTTTCCTATTTTGTCGAATACACTAGGGTATTTTGACGATTATTCTTTGGATTAGGAACAAGCTATGCTAGGAGTTGTGGTTGGTTGACCTGCTCAATTTATTGATGGTTTTGAGGAATTGGTAAAAGGTTTTGCTACGGATTAGGAATCCTCCTTGGCCCATTATAAAACTAATTTTGAGTTTGATTCCATTGAGGCATAGGATTTTGAGGATAGCATTGTTGTTGAGTCTAGTTTGGCCATTAGGGGTTTCCCTTGGACTGGTTTTGCCATCCAGGTGGTCCCCAATTAGGTGGTGCTTGAGGCCAAGGTGCTGCCCACTGATTATTATTCCAATTATTTGGGGGTCACCAGGTGGGATTTGAATTCTTGTCGTAAGAGAAATTCCCTCCAGGTCTTTGATTCACAAAATTGATCTCCACCTTAACATGAGATGTCCTCTTCTTAGAATTTTTAAAATTGCATTTAGGATCTCACATTGATCAGTGGCATGAATCTTTTCAAAAATTTGGAAAATGTTAATTTTGTCCAAAGGACATTCTCTTAATAGATTTTTTTTCAACACCTAGGACAATAGATGGATAAGGTCTCAGGATTACGTGTTTTGGCCTGTATTCCATCCAACCTGGTGTTTAGCTGAACAAGAATGTCAGTTTTGAGATTTTCTATTTCATCATGTAGTTTACCTATTTCATTGGAACCTTGAAAAAGACTAGATTTATGAATACCTCCTTGAGTACGAGAGAAATTCTGGTATAACTTAGTGATATCATCAAGTCCAAGTTGGGACATATCTCCCTTTCCCATTAAATCTAGACTTATTCTAGCATCTTCATCAAGTCCTTTGAGAAATATGGTCTTCAGAATTTCTAAGATTATGGCTTCTTCGCCACATCATTTAGATAAGAAGATGAACCTATCCAGGTAATCTTCTAGGCTTTCATCTTCTTTTTGCCTTAGTTTGAACAACTCCTCTTTCCTATCATTGACTCTATAGTAGCTTTGGTATTTGTCCAAAAAGGAAGACTCCATATTGTTCCAGGTGGATATCGACCTTGAAGCTAATCCCATGAACCAACGCATTGCAACATCCTTCAGAGTGGAGGGGAAGACTTTCAGTTTTTGGTTATCATTTTTGTAATCATACATTTGACAAAAAACTTTAAACTCAAAAAGGAACTGGTCAGGGTCTTCGGAGGATAAGCCTATGAAGGTTGGTAAGATGGATGGTGAAATGTTTTTCATAGGAGTATTGTCATCTTCATTGAGAGCAATAGGACAGATAAATGTCTGTGCTACCCCTCTTGGGTTAGCACCATCTCTATGGTTTCTCCTTTTGTTGAAAGGGTTATCATTGTTGTTATCAACCATGATGTTGATAGAAATTCTTTCTTCTTCAAAGGTTTGCTCTAATGGCTGAGTTTCTGGGGTATTTTGGGAGGTCTCAGGTTGATCCTGCTCGATCAATTCATCAATAAGTTCTTCAACTGAGACTTCTACCTCCTTGTGTGTGGTTGGAACTACTATTGGGGGTTTTTGGTATGAATCTTTCGTGTGGTCCTCGTTTCCTGACCATACAGAAAAAGAAGCCTAACAACTATATTTTTTCAAAAATAGGTATCCGAGCAGTCTTTATTAACACTAGAAAAGGGGTCCCCGACAACAACACCAAAAAGTGATAGGTTGTCATAAGGTCCTAATGCTTTAGTTAAAAATATGTCAATTATGTTGACTGGGTAGTATTCAAAGGCTGTATGCAATAGGGGATATTTTGGCCATCTTTCTTAGTGAGATTTTCTAAATTTTTGAAATGGTTGAAAACATAAATTATACTAGAAATCACAAAACTGTTTAAGCTAGAAAGCATTCGAATTCCTAATCTAGAAAGCATGCAAATTATCTAAGAATCAACACTTTTAATTAAAATTGTGAAATTTAAACAAAGGAGAATAACTACTAACTGAAAGTACACCTGACAACTTGTAATTAACAATAGGAGTGGGTGCTCCAAAATTTCCAAGTAAATAGAACTTAAAGATCATAAAATTAAAACCACGACCTGCAAGAAAACATGAAAAAGCTCAACACAAAGTAACGTTCATCTAAATATGACATGCATAGAATGGAAATAACAATATTAACAATAAAAATACTTATCTATTCTATGAGATTCCTTGAGTGGCCAGCTCTCGGGCGTTCCTACGGTTAGCTCAAATCACATGTGGTACTTTCACAACTTCAAAGTAAATCTATTCATAGCACTTCCATTACTCAGAATAAGACTGGCGATATTCATTTATTCATATCATAAAAGTGTAACAACATAGAGAATATAGCTGAACAATATTCATAATCTATCATAACAACATATCCTTGTTTTGGTGGTTACACATATATATACTGTACTACTACAAAATCTAATTTTCAGATGGTGGGATAATACCATTGAAAAATTCTTAAACATAATTACAACTAACTGATGTTCATGATATAAAATTTAATAATGGATCTGAGTGGAGCCGTAAAGTCTTTAATTGAAAATTAACAGAATGCTTTAAAAGAAGTCGTTCCACTATGCATGCCTAAATTTTGGCGCCTAAACTTTTGGAACTCTAACTTCAACTGCTTGAAGTCCACTCCATTCATCGGTCATGCATAAGTCCTGCACAATTACTCAAAGCTTATACCATTATATCAACATTAGTTAGCTAATTACAATCAATTTGAGAAATAAATATTTATACACCATTTTATAAAAAGTAGACAATTAAGATTATTTTGCAGAACAAAGAAGTCCATTGGAATAAAATGGAGGACTGCAACTTACAAAATCCTCATTTTCCCGCTAATGGTAATTATTCAAAATTTTCTACCCATTCTGTCAAGGGCAAGGGATTTCATGCTGCTGGTAGGGTCCCCTCAACTAGTTTTCCCATCACCAATGGTGCAATTTCCACTAGATCAACATATGATTTATATGGAAAGACCTCTTCATCCGTGAAACAAGTATTTTCTAGTAAAGTTAAATGTTTTCAGGGTTTTCTTGGCAGCGTTTTTCATAATGGGGTTTGGATCTCTGATCAAGAAGTTCTCAAGCCTTCCATTATGAAGTTTCAGTGTCATTCTCAAGCCACAAAATCTCGTGTCAAGGAGAGGAAAGCTCCTTTTGACATTTGTGTTCCTGAATCAGAATCCCGTTCAGATTTTTTGAGTTCTTCCTGTTCGTGGGATGATGTGGCTTCTGGTCGTCTACATGGTCATAATATTTCTCTTGCTCCCCATGCAATGTATTTCATCCCTAATATTCCTATTTCTGGTACTTCTGGGGCTCCCTTCATTCCAAATTCTTCATCTCCTTGCCCGACCACTTTTTCGAATGACATTTCTATTTTTTTCCCTAAATATTTTGTACCTTTACGACCTCATATCACTTTTCCAAATTCTATTCGTATCAATAAGAAGGTTTCTGTGGGCCCTAATGTAAATGGCACTGATGGTATGGGGTGGAGGGTTCATTCAAAGTCCCAAATGCAGGGGAAGGAGAAGGCTTTGGGTTTTAATGGGAAAAAATGGGTTTTGAAAAGAATCTGGAAGAGTGATCAAGTCAATGTCACTCTTCCTCATGCCATGCTTCTATCACAGACTAATGATCTTAAGGACGTCACCCTAATTTGTAAGTTTTGGAAATTCCTTCCAGATCTTGAATTTTTGAAAAATTGGGTTTTTCAAACTTGGGATGGATCTAACCAAGTTTTCTTTCTAGATAAGGGAGAAGTTTTCTTTGCCATTATATTTTCTGATAAAGATTCTAGAAATTTTGTTTATAGAAAAAAATATTGGATTTGTGAAGGGCACGGTTTATTTACAACCCTTTGGACTCCAAATTTTAGCCCTTCTCATGCTAGGGTTCAATTTGTTCCCTTTCGGGTTCAGTTACAAGGGTTACCTTTGGAGTACAAAGAGTCGAGCATTATTGAGGTCCTAGGAAATCAAATATTCATTTATCTGCATCATGATTCATTTTTTTCTCTAATCCTTCATTACTAGTCAGGCTTTGTGTGCTTATTGATGTTTCTAAGACTCTACCGGTGGTTGTTAATATTAAGTCAAATTATGGCTTGTGGAAACAAAAGGTGGTCTTTGAGGATCTAAAGCAATTCTATTTGTTATGTCATTCACCTATTCATTCCTCCAAAACATGTGTGGATTTGGAGGATCTAAACATGGATCTTAATAGGGATACATCCAAACACTCTGTTAATTCATTGAATGACAAATCACTCTTGGATTTTGCTACTCCTGATAAGGAATTGTCATTCATCTCTAAGGTTTTTGATATTTGTTTTAAATGGTATCAATTTATTAATGGTACATGTTCACAGTTAAATTCTCAAGGTCCTCCAATTCAAGGGCTACAATAGTGTGGGTTTTCAAAAGTTTCACAGTTGAATTATGTAGAAGGTTCTTTTTGCATACATCTCTCTTTGGGGGAAGATGATGGCTTTCTCTTAAGTAATCCTGATAAGGGAGTTTTTTTATCCTCAGATGGTTCTAAAAATCAAGGGTTAGCTATCAAGGTTTTTGACCCTCATTTTAATCCTATTATTGTTGTCACCTATGAAAATATTTCTTTCTTCTATTAAGGTCTTGGTTCCTCAGCTTAATTTTGATAGTATTCAACAATTGAATCAATGTGCTTCAATGCTCACACTTGGTTTGTCTAATCAATGTGATGAAAGGTTAAAGTTTTTTTATGACCAAGAATTGGAGGATAATTATGATTTACAGTATTAGCTTCCTTTTGTTGATCTTAATGATCATTCCTCTAATTTACCTTATGAGGAGTTTGAGAAATTTGTGGATGAACCTCTAGTTTCTGGAGGTGAACAAATGATTGATGATATTGCTTCAGAAGTTTTTGGGGAAGGGGAGATTTCAAATGATTTGGTATCACTATCAATCTCCTAGTCACTATTGTCTCCTCCAAGTAAAAAGTCTCTTGCCAAAAGGGGTAGGAAATCTTTAGCTGTCAAGTTACAAGAACAAATAGCAACAGGTGTACAAACGACATTAGATGCCCAAATGGGTATAGGCTTGAAACAAAAATACCAAGGAGAGCCTGTTGCTCTCCCAAGTCTCAATGAGGTTAATATCATGGAATGTCAGAGGCATAAATTCCCCTGACAAACAGGCCCAAATCAAGCAACAATTGGATGCTTGTGGGAAAGATTTAGTTGTTCTTCAGGAATCTAAAAATTTTGAGGAATATTTTCAAGTTATTGTTAAGAAGTGGATCAAATGGAAAGCTTCACATTCACCCTCTTAGGGAGCCTCAGGAGGCTTTCTTACTCTTTGGAATGCAAAAATAGTTTGCATTAATAATATCTCATTTGATCATAATTGGAAACTAATGAAGATTAATCGCTTCGATTTATCTTTTTGGTTGCTCAATGTCTATGGGCCTAATAGTACTGTAGGAAAGAAGATGTTGTGGGATACTTTGAAACTAAAACTTGATAGTTTAGGGCAAGAAAAAGTTGTTCTTGCGGGGGATTTCAATGCAATTACAAGTTTTCTTGAGAAAAAATGGTGGTATATGTCCTCCAAAGAAAGTTATGGAGGATTTTGCTGCTTTTATTCAAGATAATGCTTTGTTAGATGTAATTCCACAAAATGGTGGATATACCTAGATAAATAGGAGAAAGAACTTCCTTCAAATTGCAAAGAGATTAGATAGGTTCTTAATATCTCTGAATTGGGTATTAAGTGATCATCAATTTCAATCTCAAATTCTACCTTTTGCAGCATCTGATCACTTTGCTATTTCACTTGATTTGGTTGCAAAACAAGTAAAGACAAAGTTTCAATCATCTTTTAAGTTTGAGGAAATGTGGTTTAGACATCCAGATCTTATCTCTTGCTAAAAAAATGGTGGTTGAGGATGCCCTTTATCTATGGTTTCAAAATGTTTCAATTGAACAAGAAAATGGAGCATGTGAAGCAACAACTAAAAATATGGAATCAACATGTTTTTAAAAATGTATTTGTACAAAAAGAATTGGTTTAAAAAAAATTAGAAGTAGTGAATGAAAACATTATTGCCAATGGTCTTGATAATGCATTATTTGAAGAACAAAGAAAGTTACAAGAGGAATGGAAGGAGTTGTTATTGAGAGAGGAGGTTTATTGGAGACATAAGTCTAGAGAATTATGGCTGAAAGATGGAGATGGGAATACAAATTTTTTCCATATATCAACACAACTAAAAAAAGAAAAAAGCTCTATTTTCTCTATTAAAGATAGTGTGTTAGGTGCTTTTCTTACTAAAGAGGCAGAGATTCAAAATGGAGTCAAGTTTTTTTCTGCTCTTTTATCTACAAATAATAATGACAATGTTCTTTTAGCAAGAGAAAGAGAGGAGCTTCTTCAGGATATCCCTAATATGGTATCTCATGAAGATAATGTTAGGCTGATGGCTCCTTTTTCACTCAAAGAAGTAAAAGAAGTAGTTTTCTCCATGTCTCCTGATAAAGCACCAGGACCTGATAGTTTCACTGCTATCTTTTATCAAAAACATTGGGATTTCATTGGAGTTGATATTCTCAATGATCTGGAGGAATCAAGAAAATCAAGAGGTATGCTAAAAAAATTTAATGTGACTAATATCGCCATTATACCAAAAATTAAAACTCATGATACTTTCTCTGATTTTAGGCCTATCTCTTTATGTAATACAATTTATAAAATATTCACAAAGGCCATTTATCTTTGGTTACATTCTCTTCTACCTTCAATCATCTCTGAGGAACAGGGGGGTTTGTTCTTGGGAGAGAAACATCAAAAGGAGCAATTGTTGCCTATGAAACTTTGCACTCCATTGTTGTAAATAAATTGTCTACAATGATTATAAAACTTGATATGTAGAAGGCATATGATAGGGTTGATTGGGATTTTTTGAATCAGGTGCTATTGAAGTTTGGTTTTTCTCCTAATTGGTGTAAGTGGATAATGGCATGTTTGTCTGGTGCTAATTTTTTGGTTTTATTAAATGGATCAACAATTGGTTTTTTTGGATCTACTCAAGGGGTTCGTCAAGGAGATCCATTGTCTCCATTCTTATTTATCATATTGGCAAAAGCTTTGAGCAGGTCTTTTCTCAAAGCCCATACGTGTGGTCTCATTTAGGGTGTTTCTATTCCAAATACTAACATCTCAGTGACTCATTCTCTTTTTGTTGATGATACTTTTCTTTTTGGTAAAGCCTCAATAAGAGAAGCTTTGTAGATAAATTCTTTATTGGATAAGTACACTACAACTTCAGGGCAAAAAGTAAATGAAGGTACGTAAAAAATTTATGTGTTCAATACTAAATCTGATATTGAAAATTGAATAGTAAGTCTTTATGGTTTTCAACATGCACATTTTCCATGTAAATATTTAGGCATCCCATTTTTTTCTGGTTAGAACAAAGTTACTTATTGGAAAACAATCATTCAAACCATTCAAGCTAAAATACTATCATGGAAACGTAGATGGTTATCTTTAGTAGGGAGAATTTTATTGGTAAAATCTGTATTATCAACGATTCCAAATTACTATATGGCATGTATAAAAGCACCAAAGTCCATCATTTTTCAAATTCAAAAGATGAGCAAGAAATTTTATGGTCGGGTAATTTGGATAGAAAAAAGAAAATTCCCCTGATATCTCTTGAAACAATGTGTCTAGAGAAGTTAAAAGGTGGAGTAGGCCTTCACAATTTGTTAGATAGAAATTTTGCACTAGGAGCTAAAATGGTTTGGCTAATGTATGTTAAACCTACAATTAATTGGTGTCATCTTATGTAAAGCAAATATCTAGATAACCATTGTCCATTGAGAATTTTTACTGTTGTAAACCCACCTTCAAGGTCTACAATGTGGAATTTTTTGGTCTCATGTAGGAAATTTATCTTATCTCATCTAACTTGGGAAGTGAACGATGGAAATGAAGCCTCATTTTGGAAAGATTCTTGGAATGGATACCCGAATCTAGCTGTAAGTTTTAATTTTGAGAACACTGCAATTTGTTTTTCTCAAGTTTGGGGATCAAAAGTAAGAGATTATATTCAAAATGTGGATACAATGACTGGATAAGTCAAGTAAAAGGAATTTTCAAAAGAGGCAATTGATGAGGATCATAAAGATAAGATTTCATCTATTCTACAAGAAAGAGTAGTTTATTTTTCATCCAAACTTGATAGATTAATTTGGTCTAATGCAAAAACAAGTTGTTATACAATTAAAGAGGGGTACAAATCAATTTCTCAAGCATCCCTATAAGTATCACAACAAAGAGCCTATCAGTTTTGTTGGAATTCAAATTTTTTTCCAAAATCAGGTTGTTTTGCTTGGCTTGCAATTAAAAATAAAATTCTAACAAGTGATAAATTGGTTAAACTAAAGATAACCGCTCCTTTTAAATGTGTGCTTTGTGATCAGGAGTTTGAAGATATAAATCACCTCTTTCTTTTGTGTTTAGTAGCACAAATTTGCTAGTTGTTTGTAGTGGCTAAAATGAATTGGATAACAACTATGCCAAACATCATTTGGAAATTATTCACTAGTTGGCCACAGTTGTATAAAACATCATTTTTTGCAAGTATTCGGTGCATCATACCATCCTCAGTATTATGGGCTATCTGGTGGGCAAGAAATATAATTATTTTTAGGAAAGAGAAATTGAACATTGATCAAATGCTATTACTATTGGAAAGGTCAATATTTGAAACAGTAAATGCTTATGTGTACAAAGTAAAGCATGTTGGCTCACTTTTTACTACTTGGGATTCAAGTTTGATGTCCTCATGGATTTTATTGTCTCTTCCATTCAAAGGTAATCTTCATCAATATGTCCCAAAGGTAAATAGAGATTCCATAGTGTGGTCTCCTCCTCCTTTAGGTATCTTTAAGCTGAATATAGATGGAGTATCTAGGGGAAATCCAGGTTTATTTGGAGCAAGGGTGGTTATACGAGATCATAAAGGTTTATTGTTATGTGCAAAATCTTATAAATTGTTGTCTAGAACTAATAATGTTGCGGAGGCTCAAGCTCTTTTGTTTGGTTTGAAGTTAGTCTTTAGCTTCAAACTACCTATGATTCAAGTAGAAGGTGACTCAATGATTTTAATTAATGCATGTTGAGATCACAAGCTTCAAAATTGGAAGCTGGAATATATTGTTAAGCAGATATGGTCATTGCTTGACAAGATAGGAAATTATGAAATCTTGCACACATACAGAGAGGGAAATATGGTTGAAGATTTTTTTACAAATTATGGGTGTGATCAAGTAGATAACAAAGTTACTCATGTGGCTTCACTGGGTAAGATGCATTATCTTTTAGAAACTTTACTATCAAAAGAGGAAAGACTTTGTTAGACTTGGCACAAATATCTGGTAAATTTGGCATGGTAAAATTTTTGAGAATTTGATTTATCTAAGATAGAAAATATGATTAAGGATGGAAAATCCTAAATTATATCAAATTTTGTCTAACATCTGTGAAGGTTAGACATGGTTTGTTATATTTTAGAAATAAAAATTCAGATTTATGTGACAAATTTTCATGAAGAAATCAAATAATCCGACTTCATATATGTAATTGGCAATTACAGATGTGTTAGTTTCTGGTTAGATCCATGAAAAATGAAAAAAATGGTGATCAATTTATGCATATGTAATTGGAAATTACATGTGTGTTACTTACCAACACATCGGTAATTGGCAATTACAAGTGCCAATTCCTTTCAGATATATGAAGTTGAAAAATTAATACAACACAATAAAGGATATAATAACACATGTGTAATTGACAATTACATGTGTGGGAGCTTCTTGGCTAGATATATGAGAGAGAAATTAAAGCATTTGATGATATCATCAAAAAGTATCAAAGTGATGCAAGCAAAGCTAGCAAATTTTGAAACCACTTAAAGACTGTATATGAATCATACTATTCATATGTGCAAATTTGGTTCTTGTTAGAAGAATGTGGTGCCAGTACAATTGAGATGGCTTGTATGTCATTTCAAACGAATAACACAATTCTAAAAGTTAAGTGTTTATGCATTTTTGGGGGTACGCCAAATATTGTGATATTAGGTTTGCATGATTTGAATTCAAATAGAGGCACACTCATATTTTATGATGATCGAAGCATGTTATGATGTTGGAAACTGGTGTAATCATTCATTAGTGTGGTTAAGCTTGTTCGTATTCCTGAGTACACTATAGTGGAATTTGGAGTTTCCATATTTCACTTGTGGTACACATAGATATCTATATTCGTCCTTTCAGATAACACTAATTCATGCGACATGGTAACAAGTGTTTTCATCTCATTATTTCTTAAAATGGTTAATCACTTTTAGTACGTTTAGCATATTAATGTTAAATGATTCATTTATTCTAGAGGTGTAGGAAATCTATCAAGCATGTGCTAAATGCCATTTTTCTGATGGTAAAGTTTAATTTTGTACATACTAAACATGATGCCATCATGATAGTTATTTGTCTTATGGAAAAAACTCCTCTATTTATTCGGCCAAGTAAGTTTTTGTTGACAAATAGTAAGCGCATAACTATCCTCTGAAGGATTAATCTACAAAAAATTTGTAAGGGTAATAGTGATGGATTATCGTTCGAAGAACTATCATGTGTGGTTTCTAGCGCAAAGATGGGAGAGCCCATTTACTGGAAGGATGGATGAGTTTCATCTACAAACTATTTTTAAGCTCGGGTGTCCCTATGATTATAGGTGTCTCAAATGTGTTATTGGGACAAAATTTCTTCATCTAAAATCAAGGAGCTTGCTTTACCCATCAAATATTTTGTCAATTTTTATATCTAACCTTTTGGATATGCTACAATGTCTAGATTATGTGATTGTAATTGCAGAAAAAATGGTTAATGATATATTCTCGTATAATGATTCTCTTGTGGAATGCGCACAAAAGTATGTTTTTAGCATGGGGGAGGGTTATGTGGGTGGAATATTTCTGCCACACTTCTAGCCTTATAATAGGGCATTTGTTAACATCTATGACACATTCAAGCAATCTCTAGAGCTCTTTGACCCAAGTCATCTTAACAGGGCATTGGAAAGATATAGTCTTCATGTGGGGAGAGAAATGTCTGAATGTTTCAGAGAAAAATATCATTATATGTATTTTTTGCTTTATCATAATTGTATTCATGCAGTTTCTTTAGTTTTTCAAAGCCAACCAGTTAGTGCACAACCGCATATGCAGAGGAGTGCCCAGAATTTGGCTCAGAATCAGGCTGCAATTGTGGTTTCGGATATGAATATTGTGCTTAATTCTCAGAACATGGATGAGGGACATGGTGAGCAAGGGGAGAATTCTGTGGAGAATATGCAGATAGAAGAATAAGTGAAAAACAAAGTGGGTTTTTTGAAAATGTTTTCGACACTTCCAGGTATTCAAAGGTAAACTTTTTTGAGTAATTTTTGGCTAGATTATAGCAATGCAGATGTGGAAGCTACTTTATTGGATCATTTTCATTAAGGCAGATGTCAAGCTATATACAATGTAGTATATGAAGTATTTTTTGAATTTTAGTTGACAAGTTATATGAATGCCAAAGAAAATTTGGATTCTAAGAATGTAAATGGTCCCAAATAGTTATTTTTTTTGTAATTCTGGAAATATGGACATGTAAGTCAACAAGTCAAATGAATGCCAAATGGAAAAATTGGCTTCTTTGTATGTATATGGTCCCAAATTGTAAAATATTTTGTAACTTAAGAGCTATAGCCAGAGGTTTTCTTCACCTGGTTCTTTCCTGCCGATATGCTCATCGAACCAGGGTTTGTAAATATAATTATATATATAATAATAAAATATAGTGGCTTGCCACTTTTGATTAAAAAAAAAAAAGACAATTATTGCTTCTAAAAATAAACAAATTGGCATGGCTAAAGTGGTTGGAAAGAACAAAGAAGGGTATTTAGCTCATCATAAGAATGAGGTTGTTTATAGCTCATCAACACACTGTCCAAAAAGGCTCACAACTAGGGCTCACTGCCACTGAAAGAAATAAAAGAAGATAGATGAAGAATGTTACACAAAGAACACTTTATCTATCCAACAAGAAATCCACCACAATTCTCCAACAATCTTGCAACCTTGCTTGAATGATTTTCGATGCCTTCAACTCACTGCCTTTAAGAACCCTAACACTGAAATTTGCACTACTTTGCTCAAATTAGCATCGTACACTTCACTCACATTGATCTCACTTCTATCTTGATTGAAATTTCATTCATACTTGAACTCACAACAATACCATACTTATTTATATCAACCTCAACCTCAAAACCCTTCTCCAATGTCAACAACTAGACGTTATACATACAAATTTAAAATAGGTCGACACCAAAACATTCCTACAGTCGATAGGAATGAAGGAGACCTACAAAAATACTTAATTAGGACCCAAATAGATCCCAACACACCTCAACACGCTTATACAAGGTTTTCATGTAGTGTTAACACAAGGTCAAGCAATACCTATGTTAAACACCATAATTATTAATTAAACACTTCCTTAGATCAATCCGAAACTTCGAGATGACATAATTCACTTGAACACAATCTAGAATAATCCACAAGATACTTGAGATTCATCAAATACTTCATCCAAGATCGAATCATACAAATACTTCAACTCATAACAACTGGTAACCCTTACTCGCATACTGACAAATGAAACTCACACTTGTACAACACCAAATCAAGTAAAACCTTGAATACAAAAATATACGAACATTATAATAAAATTACCAAATCCACACAACCTAAAGGAATGCATCAAAGAAATGCAAATAAAATACATATCTCCCCAGCCATAGAAAACATCACTAAAATGTTGGTTCACACATTGGTGAAAATATATCACTTTGTACCACAATCCAAAAACCCAAATTCTGAATATAGCAACCTTTTACATCCATGAACATATTAGATCCACACATGCATATGATCAATATAGAAAAAATATGGAGCACAATACCTTAGCACACTATGAACACTTGTACAACACAGTTAACTTTGTTTATCAAATTTTCTCAAAAGCACTTGGAAACCAAGTACTAGAGACATCATCTCAGCTCATTACTTCATTCCAACTCATCTTCAGATACTACAACTAAAAGATAGCTCCATGTACTCACAAAACTTCCTCAATATCTCAACTATACATGCACAACTTGCATCAACCTGTTTTCCTCTTTCTCACAAGGTAGGTGGCTCCTCTCCTACTTTCGTTCAAGCCTTCATTTTGTATAATGGGAGGCCCATCTTGGTATTCCTATTAGTTGGAGGAGGAGGAAGTTTATAGGAAGTTAGAACCTTTATGTTGAGTTCATTGAGGATGGGAGGCCCGCTATAATCCCAACCCAGCGCTTTGCGACTGCCCTGTGCTTCACATTTTCTCAATATCCTCGACAATTGACATCAATGAAAACACCAATCAGTAGAATTCCCTTTGACATCAATGACAACACCATCATACTTGCAACAAGTATCTCCATGTATTTCATTACAGATCTTCCCAAAGTGTGAGGGAAGGATTGCATCTATGTTCTATCCTTCTTTCTCTAGTACAGTCATTGCTTTTCTCTCTTTTGGAGAGGAGTTTTTCCCATGGGGTTTTCTCATTTTTTCTCTAGTTATGGGAGTTTCATTTATTTGTACATGGGTACCTCATCAAGACTTGTATCTAAGACCCATCTATGCATCCATCATTGCATTCTATATCAGGACTTTATAGCGTCTCCCTAAGTTGATCTAAGGGGAGTGTTGGAGTAATCAGGATAATCACTTGATAATTAATTATTAATTCCCTTATTAATTTTGTTCACTTAAGCTAAATAATGAGTTATTTTCAATTATTAGTTTGAATTAAATATAGGACAAGTTGTCTCATTGCATGAGATTAAAACACTTGTCACTATCTAGTCAAATCCACATTGATTTTGTATGCTTTTATAAAGCTTGCACATTCATTGTAAATCATTAATTCATAACGATTTAGGTTAATACATTGCACATATCAGTGCTCTTCTGGATTCAATATTTTCTCTCTTGGTTGCAAATAAAAGCAGTTACTTTGATCTTTCTTGTGTGATAGGATAATTTCTTGTAGGTGATTTATGGGTGTTGTGGAGTTCAATCATTAACTTCAACAGTGTTTACACTAGTACATGTGGCTGATTTGTTTTTTCAGAGAAGTGTTCAAGTTGCACGGATTACTGAAAGTGATTGTGAGTGATAGGGATAAGAAGTTACTTAGTTTGTATTGGCAATAGTTATTTAGATTGAGTGGGAATAAACTCACTCCTAGCACTAGTTATCACTCATAAATTGATGGGAAAACAAATATTGTCAACAAATGAGTGGAAGGGTCCTCAAGAATTATGTTTTAGGGAAACACAAGGCCTAGGTGAGTATCATTATAGTTCTATCTATCACATACCTATCAAGATGCCACAATTTATGGTATTGTATGGGTATGAAGCTCCTAGATTTTTGGATTTGTTGTTTTTTGATAACAAAGTTCCCAAAGCTAAACAAAGTTCCCAAAGCTAAGGATTTGTTGTAGTAGAGTCAATATATAGTGAAATCCTTGAAAGACAACCCCTAGCATGCTCAACATCAACATGAGTTGTATGTAGATAAACACTATATAAAGCATACATTGAAGTAGGAGACATGGTTTATTTGAGGTTACAACCCTACAGAAAATCCACTCTCAAGAAGAGTGGATTAGAGAAGCCGAAGCCACACTTTTATGACCCATTTAGGATCTCCAAAAGAATTGAAGAAGTGGCATATGAGTTAGACCTACTTAAGAGTAGCAAGGTGCATAATGTCTTCCATGTATCTTTCCTCAAGAAGGCACTTGGACATAATGTTGTTCCCTTTTCTGAGTTTCCCTCTTTGGATGAGGAAGGGAAACTTGTGTTGGTTCCAAAGGCAGTGATTGATTACAGGGAATATATTTTAAGTAAGATGACCATCAAGGAGTATCTGGTGAAGTAGAAGAACCTACATATAGAGGATGCTACTTGAGAGAGAATATTTTACAACATTCAGATTTGTAATTGCTTGGGGAAACATAATTCTAGGGAGGGAGGATTGTAATGTCCCCTTCTTCGGCCTAAACAATATGGTGACTAGCTTATTTTTGGAGTTCTTGTAGGCTAATTGGTATTGGTAAGGGGACTCCACAAATATTGGAGAACATAGGTTCAACCTTTCTTGGTTTTTGTTGTTGGCATTGAGCTCAACTGATGATGTGGATTGTAATTACTCTTTTTAAAGCATTTTTGGGCCCTTGGAGTGTTCTCCAAACTTCTTGGAGAGCATGTCTATTTTTAGTAAGTCTTTGAGTTGGCACCTATCATCATCCCTCAACTTCAATTACATCATGACATGATCAATTTTTGTTTTCAAAGCCTCAATGGGTGCTTTTTTCAACCTGGGTGGAGTATTTAAAGTACAATTTTAAGTGTATTATATTAAAATTTCTTTATGTTCTCCCAAAAGTGGACACCTAGGGAAAAGTGAAGGGCTCTTGCACATGATATTAATTTTATTATTTCAAAAAGGACATTTGAGGGAAAATTGAATTATTTTATAATTTCAAATTGTTCTTTTCCCTCTAAATGCTATATAAGGAGGTTTAGGGTTTCATTTGCTCATATGTTGAAGATTACACATACTATTATGCTATCAGATTGAACTATTGTCTTCTTATTTGAATCTTTTTAGGATGAAAAATCTCAAGTGATTTCTAGTTTTGGATTTAGAAGACAATATCTAGCTAGGTTGGAGTAGTTCTACTCAATAATCACCACTGTTCTTCAATATAAATTTTAATTTTAGGGTTTCAATATGGAAGTTTCTTATGTTTTCTATTATTTTTAATTTTTTTAGAGTTTGGTGAAGATTACAGAGAAATTTGGACTTGTGGTTGAATTGTTTTGAAAGTTTCCATTGTTGGTCGTACTATATTTTTCCTATAGCTATTCATACCACTTGTTAGAATTAAGGAAAATCATAACTATCATTTAATACTAGTTGGATAAGGTCTATGATGATTTCCATTCAAGACATATCCAAGGTGGTATTTATTGTTATTCAAACCTATACTTCACTCCAACTTGGTCTTAACATATGTATGAGTGCATGGAGACAGGAATGGGAACAATTTAATCCAAGCACTACCTTTTAATGGTTCTATCATTGTTGGTTGGTGGCATTTTGATCCTTAGTTATTTCTTGTACCTATTTTGGGTTGCATACCAAATATTTCAATGCATTTAAGGAGGTCATACAACCATTATATCTACTGCAATATGTTTTTTTAGACTTTCTCAAGTATAATATTCATTTCTAGTTTGACATCACATGCTTCTAGTGAGTTTAGTGTATATGAGAGTTGCATTTGATGGTGTTGATTCAGCTTGAGAACCTTATAGGTGTGTTGAACATGAGTTTGGAGCTTGCTGGGTACGTATCCCTATTGTTTGGAATGCTACAACTTGTTTACAATCCATTGCAGACCTAGGTATGACTAAAATGATGATGTTCAAACTTGAAAATAGTTGTTCCTTGTCATGTTAAAGTTATTTGTTAGTGTTGGGTATGTGTGAAGTTTTTGGGACTTCTATGAAGTTGATCTATGCAAGATTCATGGTATTTTGGAGGGGTTCACATTACTCCTTGACCTACAATAGAGGTGTTTTCAGACCTATAGTCACTATATTAATTATTTCAAACATGTTATACTTCATACACCAATATATGTTATGATTCCTCAACTTGTTATGTATAGTTCAACTTGTTTCCTTAAGGAACATCTTGATCTTGTTGATTGGTTATTGAATAAATGACCTTGAGCATATTTTAAATGAGAATTTGTATCAAAACTATCTTGCAATTTTCTTGTTAACTTATATTGACATTTATGATAGCTAGTTATCATTGTTGGCATGTTAATGTTGATGCTTTCATGTTAGAAAGACTTTTTTTTGAAGGGTGGTTATTACATTCTTGATTACCCTCTTCCAACCATAGGGTTTTATTGGTGAAATCTTATAGGCCAATAAAATCAATATGTGGTTGAAAGATTTCATTGAGTATGGAGTTAAATTAGTTGTATTATTGTAGGCTTCTAAAGGTGTATGTGTGGTTATAAGTATTAAACAAGATCATTTCCAAAAATAGGTACCCTCTACCACATACAAATAATCTCTTAGATCAACTTCAACACATTAAATAATTTACCAAGATAGGATTCAAATTTGAGTATCACAAGTAAGGATTAAAAAAGACATTTGGAAAATTGTATTTAGGACTAGGCAAAGGTAATTTGAGTGGATTTTTCTACCATTTTGGCAATGCAAAACTCTAGATACCTTCATGAGTTTAATGAATGAGGTACTTAGACCATTCATAGACTTTTGTGTGATAGTTTAATTGGATGATACATTTTTTTTCTTGTATGACATACATGGAGTATGTCTTTTATCTCAAGCAAGGTTGTATGGAAAGAAAAATAAGTCTCCTCAAACATCACTTGTCAACCTTGTACATGTGGTGGGAAATGGTGAGATTAGAATTTATCTTGTCAAGATTGAGGCCATCTTGAATTGGCCAAAACCCACTACTATCATGGAAATAAGAAACTTTATTAGGGCTGTCTAATACATGATTTTTAAAAAATGAAAGCTTTCTCCTATTTATTGTTCCATTGTAGGCTAATAAAGGGGTTGAAAAGTTTTATTGTTAGGGTAATAAATTTTAAAGAAAAATTGAAGAAATTAAGCATAAAATCAACCATGCATTACTTCTTGCCTTTCCTAATCTCCAACAATCTTTTGAACTAAAACTGAAGGCTAGAAATTATGCAATGAAGCTTGTTCTGTTGCAAGTGGAAATTTGTTAGAAGAAAATGTTATTAGGGGTCATTTTTTTTTTTTAATAAAAAGAGGGTAAAAAATTTATTAATCAACTAGAACAGTACAAATCTAGAAGCAAGAAGAAGCCCAAAAGGGCTAAGAAACATCATACAAGAGATCAAGAAGCGTTCATGCAACATCTCATATCCTTTGTAACCCAACCCTCCAAATCCTGGGCAAGATCCTCTGGTAAACTATCCCAATCATCCACCAACCAAGTCTCATTCTTCTGAGAAGCCCATTTGGCCAACCCATCAGCCACCTTATTCCATTCCCGAGGGATATGGGAAAAGGTGATAGAATCCAATAATTCTCCAAGACTGGTGATTTTCTTTTCCACCATCGCAAGCTGCCAACTAACATCATCAAACTATCATCTATTTATCAAGTCTACGACCACCTATGAATTTGACTCACAGATAATCCTTCTCCAGCCAAAGGCATAAGCCCTCCTCAAAGCCAAAAGAATGGCCAAGGCCTCCATAAGTTTATTAGAGTGCTACCCCCTATACTCCGAAAAGAAGAACACAACCACCCCAGAGCTATCTCTACCCACTCCACCAACACATGTGTGCCCAGGGTTACCTCTTGTAGACCCATCCGTATTGATTTTCAAGACTCTAGAGGGAGGGAGCATCTAATACTCCCCCCTAAAGACCTTCCCTCTAGAATACCTGCCTCACCCAATTGTGGGCCAACCAACACCACCAATAGAAATCCCCAAGTTACAAATCACTCCAGTATCTCCTTGATCCGCTGGGACTGATAGGTCACATTTAGCATACAAAGTCTTTTGCAAGGCCCCAAGAATACGTTCCCAAACTTGACCTACCAACAACTTCTTATCTAGAGAGATCCTATAGTTGTGCTCCAACCAAATATGCCAAATAATCAGATTGGGACCCATAGGCCATGCTATGTGCAAAAATGAAGTCTTCACCAGAGTGGGCCCAAAGTTCCACCAAAACTCATCAAGAGAAGACAGATGCCTACATTGCAAATTCCATGCCCCCCACCAAAAATGCCAAATAGTCCTAATGAAGGGGCACTGAAAGAAAAGATGAGAAATAGTCTCGATAGCTTTTAGGAAAAGGAAGCATAATGAGGAACCTTGAAAGCCCCGCTTATAGAGGTTATCCCAAGTCAAGAACTTTCTAGACACCACCAGCCAAGAAAAGAAATTGCATTTTGGCCATGAGAATTTATTCCAAATATTTTTCCACCAAGGAACTTCAGCACTGCCAAAGGCCTGTCTATCCAACACTCGATACCCCAAAGCAACAGTGTACTTCCCCTTAGGACCTGGGCCCCAAACCAACACATCCCTCTCTAGAAGAGAACAACAGACTCTATTAGCTAGAATGGAGGACAACTCCCTTCTATCCTCTAAAGATCTACCCCGGGGCCACTCCCACATATCCTTCCACTGGAAGACAATAGACTACCCCAAAGCCTGAGGGGATTTGAAGTCCATCACTCTACTCCAACTAGCCTGCACAAAAATCCTGCATAAATCCACCAAGTGAGGATTCGAGGAGAGAATAATCAGAAAACCATCCCAAGAATCATGCCAAAAAAGAGCATCAAAACCTCTATTGCAGATCCAGAACAAGCCTTGTTTAACCAGCATGGTACCCCTCTTGAGTGTATCCCAAATCATAGAACCTTTCCCCAAAAGATTAAAATGAGGAACCTCAATGCCATCCACCTCCCCAAGGTACTTGAAGTTAAGGATCTTGTTGGTATGTGGTGACTGATCATGCTATACTGTACACCCTTGCCCCTATCCATGCTGGGGTCCAGGGCCGGGCTGGGCCTTGAGCAGGGGTTTGGGGGCGGCAGCCCTCGAGAAAAAATTTCTTCCTACTTTTTTGCATCATGACCGAAAAAGGGAAAAATCAATGAAAAAGGAAAAATCCGATTTTGTAGAACCTAAAATCTGGAAGCTTCTAAGCTTGTTAAAAAGGGGTTCGGATGGGTATTACTGTATGATGAAAAACATGATTATTCACAAGATGTAATAGGTTTTACACTAGATAATAAAAGTATTGGATGGCTACAGTTTGGTGGATGTAGCCCAGATTGGGTGAACCATGTTAAATTTTTGTGTTATGACTTATTCTGTGTGTGTTTTAGTTTCTCTGTTTATTAATTAAATCTGCATTTAATTGTTAGATATCTACCATCTCTAACCCTAACAGATCTTGGGCCAAGGATGATGTTGGTACGAGCACCATCTCCAATACAACTTAGTAGCCAAAGATTCCCCATTCCAATCTACCCTGCGCAATCCCAGACCACCATCCTGCTTTGGCCAACAAACAACTTCCCACTTAATTAAGATCCATTTTATCGCAAGGAGAATACCCGACCAAAGAAACTGCCTACATATCCCCTCAAAAGTTTTGATGAAACTTGTGGGAGAAGTCATCACAAATCACCTATATATAGGAAGGGCATGTACCACCGACTTCAAAAGAGTAACTCTACCAACGGTAGATAGCCATTTATAGGTCCAATGACTAACCAATCCTCAAAATTTATCAATCACATCCTACCAAAAATGCCAAAGGAAGCGGGCATACATCCAGGGGGATACCAAGATAGATAAAGGGGAGATTCCCCACCTAAAACCTTAAGATTATGGCAATACGCTGCTAGATAAGCATGGGGGTATTAAAGAAATAAATGCAGGACTTACTTTCATTTATGCTCTGACCTGAAAAATCCAAGTAACAATCAACATCTTTCAAAAAGCAACTGCTTTTGCCACCTTAGCAACACCCATCAAAGCCAAATCATCCAAAAACTAGAGATGTGTTTGAGGAGGGAGGGAGTTGCTCCATTTCCATCCTTGAATGAGCCCATCTATAACCCAGGACTTAATAAACCTTCCCAGTGATGGAGCTTCTAAAATTTTGAGGAATTTTCTCATTTCCCCATGGTATTTGTCTCCATTTTAAACCCCTGTCCCTAGGAGTGAGTAGGGTTTTATTTGCAATGGTATGCAAATGTTATAATTGCAAGTTGACCTGCTCCATCAGTCACCGATTTCTTAAGTCATCTCTTGAGCCACATTGCACATCAATTTACAAGCCCCATTAGCTCGAAGCACCAGTCATCAATTATTCCATCGACTTGAACTTTTTCCCTAAGTCAACTTTTAAATTTTCCCAGTCACTTAAGCTTAAGTCATCTACCCTCAAAGGGTCATGTCATCGTTGGCTTAACCGAGTCCTTTCTATTAAATGCTAACATTGTATGAAGTGCAGGTTTTGAGATTCGAGGATCCGGGATGAGATCTTGGCCGTACCCCGCTAGCTCACAGACAATAAGTACCGATAGGTTAAAAGCAGTGAGGCTGGAGAAATAAGGACGCGTGTCCTTGTACGATCGTGGGACCCAATCCCCACCACCTTCCCACTACCATGCCTATGGTCTGATGCCTTCAACAAATGACCGAGATCAAATTTTGGGAGCGATCTTCACCATCCCCCGTTGGTTCATAGGGGGAAAGTAAACACCAGTTAAGACTAGCAAGATCAGCGAGATCTTGACGCGTGACCCGATTTCCTTAGTATGTAAAATGGGTGGAGCCTGCTGACAGAAAGACTATCATCCAAGATGGATGAACATTATTGGCCAAGGACACATCATCAAAGCACCACTGGAATTCAAAGATGATCAAACTAAGGCCATCCACTTGATCTACCACCCAGGTAGAGGATCAATGACCTATATTCAAAGTCGATAAATGGCATGTGATAGCCGTTTTACTCTACAACCATCGCACATTAATGGCCGAATTTCTGCAGGAGTGATCAAATTGATCTCCATGTGTGTGAAGATTTAATTGCAGGAAATCATGAAGTGAAATCTACGGACTTTCATGCATTTGCAAATGAAACGGTGATGATGCACATGCCAACGAATTTCCCACTTCATGCGTGTCTTTTCTCATTCAATATTGGTAATTGATGGTATCATCTCACTCAATAAATAGAAGTGGATGAGTTGTTATTCTTGTCATAGCAGCTAAGTAGCTAAGTCCTCAGACTGTTGCAGAGAGTGAGGATCAAGAGTGTGCTTGTGATTGCAAAATGAGCAGGTCTAGCTCCACATCGATTCCAATGCGAAGATCTTCTAGGCTTCAATCTTAGAAGCCTCATAGTGAAGATCCTGGACATGAATAGAGCATTCATGAGGGTACCGAGGAGAAAGAACCTTCACCAGTGATGGTTAGATGCAGCCACAAATTGAAGAACTAGGGAGGGAGCTCAAAGGAGATGAAGATGAAAAGAGATGAAGTTGTTGGGCCTTCCAACCTAACACAACAAAAGCTTCGATATGGACGTGGCTCGTTCGGTTGACAAAATTCTCCAATTGACCTTACCGACAGCCCATCTGACATAGAGACCAAGACAAAGACTGACTCCAACTACCACTAGTATCTAGCGACCATGGGCCGAGTTGTGTCATCTGAGGCAGGAGTGTTATCTATCCCTCCTCTGGTGGTTCGAACCTCGAGTGAAAGAGACGTTGCTGAGGCAGGAAATGACAAGGTCAAGGAAGGTGTCAAAGTCTCTTCCCTGACCCTTGCTATTACTTGAAGTGGTCGTGTGTAGCAGGGTGTGGGTGTTGTTGGAAAGAGGTCTGCTGGTGTGAAATGGAGGTGGTGGTAAATACATTTTTGTGTTGTTAAATGATTTATGTGTTGTCCTTTTTCCTCTTGCGTGCGTGGCATAATTTTGAGGTGTTGGAAGGTGATGGTGTGCCCTCGTGGTGTTACGGGTTTTGGTGCTTTTTCTCACCTGGCGATGGATGAAGATGTTGGTGGTACTTTGCTCCTTTTCCCTGGTGACTTTGATGATTTTGGCTTTTCCCCGTGTCTAACAGAATTGTCATGTGGGGATTTTGTGAAATGCAGTCGAAATGAGGAATGAAATGAAAATTTTGTATCTAAGTTGCATTTGAGCTCGTGGCTTGTTCTGCTCCCTTGTCTTATAAAAGGGAATTCAAAGCTCATTTGCAAGAGGATGAAAATTCTGGTTAGGTTTTGAGTCGGGTGCATATGGGTAGAACGCTAGGTATAAAGAAGAAGGAATAGAATAGATAGCTTGTTTTAAGCTTTTGGAAGAACATTTGCAAGTGTCTTAAATTGTTCTGCAAATATGACTGATAAATATGAGTAAACACATAATTCTGATATATTTTCTCTCCTTATGTGGATTTGTGTGAATTTTGAATGAAATGTTAATGATATTTTCATTCTTCATTGAACATCTGTTTGAATGTTTATCTCTATTTCTACTTTGATTCAAGCAATCAATTAAAATTCTTAAATGGGGTTTTAAATTTACATTTATTTGCAAGGGATTTGATAAATAGTTATGTATCAAAAAGAGTGAGCTCCATGATGCAAAGTTGTTGTGAGAGTAGTCCATTCTATCAAATTATATGGTCATTTATGTGTTACTGGTTCTTGTGTATGAGACTCCATTGCCCAATGTAACAAGGAACTGGTCTATTCCTTAATGATTCACCTAAAGGGTTAATCAAATAGTTGTCTAATGACCGACCCAAAGTCATAATTTAAATTCACTTTGAAATTCATTAATCTTTATACAAGTTTGTGTCAATTACCATGAGGAATATCTTTTGATGAATGGGTAGCAAGTTACTTAGAAACAAGCCAATTTCGTAGTAATTGTTGCACAATTATCCTTCATTTAAAATGATCTATGAAAGTGATATGTTCTATAATGTATAATTCAAATGAACACAAATAGGAACACCCTCCTTGGTCCCTCAGAGCCTAAAGTGCAAAAGATATCAGTCTTTGACTGAATCTTGTTTGTTGGCCAGTCATTTTAGGGGTCTTAAGCATAGGAATTGGCTGTCCCTTAGAGATTCCTTAGGTGCACTAGAAAAAGAACCAATACCCAGGCCCTCAACCATCAATATAAATAGGTATGGGGATAAGGTATCCCCTTGCCGAAGACCTCTAGAAGCACCAAACAGATCAGAGGAATCCCCATTTATGAGAATGGAAAAGGAGGGCATTGTCACACAACTCATAACCCAATCAATGGACTCCCTACTAAATCCAAAGGCTCCTAGGATTTTGGTCAAAAAGCCCCATTTTACTCTGTCATATGCCTTAGTCATGTCTAACTTTATAAACATGGCCTTTTCCTTTGAAGAAGCCATGGAATGAATAGTCTTTGTCATAATAACTATTCCATCCAAAATCTGTCTACCTGCAACAAAACCCCCTTGTTCTTCCGAGATTAGCTTATCCATGCATGGCTTCAGACATTCAAGAATTAGCTTTGTAATGATTTTATACACCACATTACACAACGCAATCAGTCAAAAAAATCTAGGGAGTCAACACCCTCATGTTTTGGGATAAGGGTGAGAAACATGGAATTTATGGCCCTGAACATTTTCTTGTTCCTTAAAGACTCTTGCACAACCTCCAAAAGATCAATGTTGATCACTTCCCAAAATTCCTGATAGAACTTTGTCGAGAACCCATTTGGACCAGGTGCCTTCCCTTTTTTCAACTGAAACATCACCTCCTCCAACTCCTTCAGAGAGATAGGCTTAAGAAGAAAGGAATTCATATCCATAGTCACTAAAGGAGGGATACAAGCCAGGATAGAAGCTTCTTCCTCACCTGTAGGAGGGGTATCTTCAGAAAAGAAACCCGAGAAAAAAGTGAACTGCTTCCCTAGAGATCCCCGAAGATGATGAAAGAATAGAACCCTTAGGAGAGCGAAGAGAAGAAATAATGTTACCCTGTCTTCGAGCCTTCATCGATTTATGAAAGAAGGAAGTATTCCTATCCCCTTCCTGAAGCCAGTCAACATGTGCCTTTTGTTTCCAAAAAAATTCCTCACGAAGCTCCCATTCCTCAAGGTCTTTTACTACACTACCCTCTAATCTTCTCAAGTTCATATCAAGACCCTAGTCTCGAATTTGTCTAATAATATAATCCAAGCGCTCTAGGGAAACACTTTTCTTCTAGAACACATTTCCAAACTGATACTTATTCCAATGTTTTAATTTATACCTCACATATTGGAGCCTCTTCACAAAGGAGTACATGGCTGTACCAAAAGTTGGTCGTCGTTCAGCCCACCATCTAGAGACCAGGTCAAGAAGACTTTCCTCCCCGAGCCACATAATCTAAAATATGAAATTCTATTTCCTAGAGCCACAAGCTAGATGGGTAGAGAGTTTAATCGGCCAATGGTATGATCCTCGCCAATCCAAAATTTCAGAGCTTGACAACCACATGTCTCCAACTTAAAAATTGGAAACAAGAAACTTGTCTAATCTTTCCAAAATGGCTTCCTCCCCAATACTCGTATTATTCCAGGTAAACATACCATTGGAAGGTTTAATATCCACTAGTCAAATCCAGATGAAATTCTCCCTAAGAAGATAAGAGGAAAGGTCCAAACGAGGCACTCCCCCCTTTTCTCCTCGAGAGAGGAAATTGCATTGTAGTCACCTGCCATAATCTAGGGAAGGAAGGGATTCAAGGATCATAAGAAGTTGATGTGAGACCACAAGAGAATATTACTAGGAACCTTTGTCAGAGCATAAATGTTGGAAAGAAAGACTCTTTCCCCTATCTCCAAACTGATTGCCACAAGAGAAATGGAGAATCTACTAGAGAATCACCAAACCATAAAGATTCGTCGAGGATCCCAGAAGCAAGAAAGACCTCTAGAGATCCCTTACACACCCACACACTGGAATAATCCTCTATTCCAAATATTAGAAGCACTCTACCAAATAATTTCCATAGATAAATTCATCTCTTGGAGAAAAACCAAATCCAAAGAATGAGCATGAACCAAGTCCCGAATAGCCTTTTATCTAGGGATGCTATTCATACCGCTCACATTCCATGATATCACAATCATCACGAAGGGTGAGAGAAGTGAGTGTCCAATGCCTTCACCAACCCAGATTCAACCAATGTCTCACCGACCAACTTAACTTTCTCCTGATCCTTCTTCCTACCCACCTTCTAGGACTTATCAGGCACTCTCTTTTTCAAAGGCTTTTGTTGCACACCCAAAATAGGGGAAGAAGCTGAAGCTTTACTCTTGCGAGATTCTCTTCAACCCAAACCTCCAGTCATGCAAGCACCAACAACAGTGGGGACCAAAGAAGTACCAACCAACACACAAGGGTCCCCAAGCTCGACATCAGTGGGGGGAACCAAAGAGTCCTTCACTTCCCCAGGAGCCTCCATTAGGCCAAGAACCGAAGATGTAACTCCCATAGGCTCAGGATTTTGAGCAATAAAAGGAGGGGCATCCATATGCATGTCAGGAGATATCCCCTCCTCATGAACTAAGTCATCCAACACATCAAACCTATTAAACATCCCCTCCTCATGATGATCCCAAAAAGTCCTCTTCTGACCTCGACCTTTGTTTTGAGACCTAACAAGCACAAACCCATCTTTATTCGGAATCACCCCCTGCATGGGCCCTTTTCCTTTCTCGAATCCTAGATTTGATGGAGTCATCCTGTTACTTGAGTTACCCACACTAGGAGAATGCAAACACCTCCTCTAAAGATGACCATACTCTCAGCATAAATGACATCTAAATGACAGAGTGTAATAGTCTAACGGCTGAGTCCAGGAACTAGACCCTACTGTTAGATCAATAGATTTAGGCAAAGGTTGGCTCAAATCCATCTCCACACAAACCAGATCATAGGAAAAGATCCTCTTCTCTAGAGTCTACTGAGAGGGGCCAATAGGCTTTCCCAGCGACATGGCAATAGACTACAAAATATCTCTCCTCCAACATTCAAGCGACAATCGAGGGAGATGAACCCAAACCGGGACCTTGGATGGAAATTCTTCCACCAAATTAAAGCCTGCATGCCATGGTTTGATGAATATTCTAACCTGATTATAAAAGTACAGACCACCTTCAAAAGGCTTATTTCGATATGAAATACAAGAAAAGTCCACCAGGAAGAAATTATTTGTCGCTAACAGAATCTCAAAATCTCCTTCTGAGTTCCATGTTCTCTGAATCCAAGGGTCAAGGAAAGGGAGAGAGATCCTCATCCCCAAAAATTTGCACATTAATACATGCTTGCTGAAATATTCTAAATCTTCGACAATTGCTTCCTTTTGAATCACCACCACCGGGCACACTTGAGCCCTTTATAAACATCCATTAATCTTCTGCACTTTAAACCCCGCGATCCTAGACAAGCCAACACTAGAAGATAGATTGAGAACCCCATCACCCACCTCCATCATCGCATCCCCCAGCACCTTGTCCATCCCATCATTCAGAGCCATAAGAGCCCCACCTGACAACCCATACCAAACAACTCCACTCCCCAAATCCTCTCCACTTCAAACTCCAACCCATCGAGCATGCAAAGAAAATCACCAAACCCACGCCCCCCACAAACCATCAGTCAGCGCATCAAAGGAAAAACTAAAGAAAAAGATCAGCGACCACCCTATGCAGCCAAGCAAAGGCTGAAGCAAAAGAATAATGATTGATCCCAAGAAGGACGAAAACTCCACCAAACTAGGCCAGAAGAAAACAATGGCTAATGTATTAAATACACTCAAAAGACAGAGATTTTAGTGAGCCCAACGCAACATAAAAGGAGGCAAAGACATGAAAAACCACCCCAAAAGCATAGAGAAATCCCCCCTCCCCCCACTCGCACAATACCATACACCAAGCGCTCTAGGGGTCATATTTTTATAACATATATTTTTTCTAATATAAAGTTATAAAACTATATATAGTATATGCTTTATTAATATCCCATTCAAAAAAATTATAATCTAATACATATTAGTGTATTGATTATTTATAAATGATAGTTTTGAATAGGTATTATGAATACATCTTAAGGTAT